>VDFB02251870.1:0-395268 GCA_007258455.2 Sequoia sempervirens
TGACAAATGAAATTCAATGTTTTTCTTAATAGAAGAATGTTTGGGAAAAATGTTTGCTGTACCTTCTCGACTGCAAATTTTTTTCCCAAACATTTTCCTATAGTTTGAAGCATCAACCCAATGACAAAATTCGTTTACAGAGATTGAAAGTCTCACTGACTTATTTTGCAGGTACCAAATATGTACAAAGAGCTCCTAGAAATTCATGCATAACTCATGAATACTAGTAAACTTATCAGAACATCCGGAACAACTATCATTGTCACCTGAAGGTACCAAATTTGGAAGGGAGCTCCTGGGAATACATGCGTAACACATGAAAACTAGCAAACATATAAGCACATCCTGAACAGCTTCATTGTCACCTGCCAAATTTTAAACATTAGGCTTCTAATCTCTCTGTATTACTAGGCGTCACCTTCAACTCAAAATTTGAAGGATTTTTTTGCTCCTCGGCTTCAAAAATTTCACCATTAGTAACAATTATACTCTTCAAATCAAATTTTGGAGGCTCAATCTGCTCAGCTTCAGAGTTTTCATCCCCTGTAATAGATGAGGATTTCTTCTCATGCTTATTAATGCGTTTCCTCTTCCCTATTCTTGAAATAACCTGAGCCACATCTCTCATGACTGGCCGCCTCCTTGCAGATGCTTGAATGCACTTGTATGCAAGATTTGCCATTGCGGTGACCTCATCCAGATTATATTTTCCATTGAGCCGTGAATCCAAGATTTCCTCCCACCCAGATCTTTCGTCTGCACTCAATGCAGCCTTTTTCACACAATGAATTTCAAGTTGTAATCAGCGAAAATGGAAAAATATTAGGAAACTGGATAAAACTTGAAATACTCATAATCAACCAAAATATAACCAGGGCAACTAGAATGCAAACAACAAAGGGGATTTCTTGGTAACATAAATAACTGTTGAGGCATGCAAGGTTACAAACTATGCAATTCGATAATTAAATCAAACGCATTATCTACCTCAATGTAAGATTACTGAATCTAAATTATATTAGCTCCAAAATGAAGATGTCCAGTTAAAAGCGAGTACAAGATATCTATGAATATTCATTTAAGCAACTTAACTGCATGCAAAAGGAAATTAATGTGAAAAAAAGAAATAAGAGTTGTAGATTACAAGCTCAACATATTCCATCAGTCCTTGTTGTGGATTCCTTCCAGAGATGAGTTCAAAAAGTAAAACACCAAAGCTATACACATCACTCTTCTTTGTAAATGTTTTTGTTGATATATACTCAGGGTCTAGATATCCATATGTTCCTTTAATATCCGACACATGTCCATTTTCTTCCCTTGAAAGCCCAAAATCTGCAACCTGATTAAAAAAGTAGAAAGGTCTCAGATTACTCAAAGCTGCATGAATTATGGTTGTAAATAATAAGATTAGATGCATTGATTAGATACACAAAATTCTGTCAATAAAAGCATGATGTGGAAACAAATAGCAAAAATCTCATGGTTCTAAATGTAAATCCAAACCATTAACAATTGTTTTTGGATATAAAAATAAATTTAATTGAGCCAAGGGGTGGATCAATACACCACTAAGACCTCAAATGTAAATCACAATAAGATAAAACATACACCACTTGTCAAAGGCCCCATTTTTGGCATAGATTAACAGGCAGAGTTGAATCTCTCAGAACTCACAATGCTTGTTAACATTTGCTATTGTAGCTGCAGGAAATGACATAAGAATAATTGAAGTCTCCATGCTGATAATAGGTAACTAAGTTGACAAAATACATAATTTCCCAACTGAATATGCAAAGTGGAGATAACTAGTTCAATTTTTTATTCAATTAATTTGTTGATTTAAGGATAAGTTCCCTTGTTCTTTTGTGTTGTAAAAGAAAAGCAAAAACGATACAATTGTATCAAAATAAAAATTGAACAATGATGAAAAGTATTGATATAGAAAAGAGAGGTTGTTACATTAAACAGGCCATTCCAGAATCCAAACCAAAATATTGGCCTGATTGACTTTCTCACCTTTTGTACAGAACTAAGAACCATGGCAACAAATAAGCCTGTAAGTGTAATAGAAACCACCTTCATTTTGAGAACTTTGAACCACCTACACTACAATCTACACATTTAATCATACGGATGTTGCTGAAATCACATTCATATAAACTGTTTTTCTCCATCCTTCTAAAGATACTACTTTTGACATCACAAAATTGGTAAACTGGCAAGACAAGACCTCTGAGCAGTTCCCCCAGAGGAGGCATTGGAGGACAAGAAGTCATTTTGGAGAACCTTCAAGAAGGCCCTCTCAATTTTAATAGTGGTTTGTGTGAGTTCAGCATGAGTCCAAGTGGATGGGCTGGTCTGTCTCACAGTTGTTTTAGAGATTGGAACCATCCAATCCATGGCTTGTGCTTTTGCGCTGCTAAAAATTCCATCCTGTATTGCTGGAACTTAATACAGAAGCTGGGGGCAGCTAACCCATTGGATAAACACTTTGAGTAGCAAAAGTAGAATCACTCTGATTGAAGGAGCTGTTAATTTTGTGGTTACAGAAGGGATAGCGTTTTGGACATACATGATAGGGACTGTCAAATCTGACATTATACACTCTAGTAGGTTGTTGAGGATAAGGGGACCTATAAAGAGGAGAATTTCAGAACTTGAATTGAAAGGTGCATGGCTAAAACCTCTTAACCGATTAGCAACAGGAATGAAGGAATGAAACTGAGAGGAAACATTACCACCCTGAGGTACATTAATCTCCATACCTTCATTGTTTTCCTCATTAATTGTGATAACCTCATTTTGCAGTCCCCGAACAAAGAGCTTCCTCGAAGAATGGAGTTGTAGACTGAATGCCATTATAACCCACAAATTTTTCTTCCTTTTGTAAACCCTCAAAGGCTTAATTTATTCAAAAAGACTTGCATTTTAAAAACTTCATAGTTCTATTTCTAGCATTCGCCTTCAGCCTAGGGCTTCTCCTCAGTATTATCCTTCAAAACTTTGCAAGGATAACCAAATAGATTTCTCCTGATGTTATTGAATGCATGCTTGACAACATTAGCAAATCTTTTAAGGCATATGAGCGTTTTACTTTATACCCTCTGTCACATAATGATCTCAGGGTTTACTATCATTATATTTCCTTGACATCACATGCATATGCTGATGGACAGGTTGAGGGTCAATACAAGGGTTTTGTGCTTACAAGGCTTTCTTATCTTCCTTTTACTTATGGTCAACATGAATAGTTCAGCCTCAGGGCTCCCAGTGGGTACTCATTAAGCAAGGATGTGGTTGTAGTAGGGAGTCATTTCTCTATTGTTTTTAGACAAGTTGAATCTAATTCACCCAGAGCACTCTGCTGACAGCATTAAAACCTAAGTTACCGGTTCGGGTTCGGGTACGAGAACCCGGTACGTGGGTACGGGCAAAATTTTTTTAGGGGTTTGGGTACGTATGGGTACGTGTGTGTGTGTGTGTGTGTATATATATATATATAATTTAATATATTATAAATCTATATATATGTATTATATATACAAAAAAATAAGAGAAATATAGAGAATTGTAAAACTAAATCATTTCATAGTATGATACTTGATCATTGATCAATGCCAAATGCCAAAGATAAATATTAAATGCCAATTCTAACAGATATTGCCAACAAGTTTTCCAGGTCTCAGGTCTCTTAACCAAAGGTATTTTTAGAAAAAAGATATTACATTTTGAATATTTGATTCTCAGCATTCTTTGTTTTTCATGGTTCTCCAAATTTCTATATTTATTTGAACTTCCTGAAAATTTTGTCAAATTATCATTTTTGGAATTGGTATTTAAGGGTCATTTAACCTAGTTCTTCTCTATTGCACTACTTATTCTGTCAAAATTCAAGGTTACTTATAGGCATTAACATGATCTGTCTCACTCTTTATTTCTGATTTTTTAACTAATCAGATATATGCTGTTTCATCTATCCCTGTCAATATGCCACTAGATTCACCTCTAATGAGCCTAGAGATTCTCTTGTTATTCAGAATTTTTAGGTGAGCTTCTGCTTTGGATTTGAATGCAGAACTTTTGCACTTGACCGGATTAGAACAACATCCACAGAAATCTTCAAACCAGGGCTGCTTCAGCTTGAATGCTCCTCCTCTTCTGTTTATGCTAAAAACAGAGCTTCTGTGCAGCTCTTAGCAAATTAGAATTCCTGTATTCATTCACCCTCTGTGTTATACATCACAAAAGACTACTTCTGTGCAAAGCCACTAGCCTCATACTGCCACTCCAAACTTTTTGTGCAAACCAAGATTAATCTACCGCTCACAAAAGACTACTTCTGTGCAAAGCCACTAGCCATTTTAGGGTTAGGGGGAAATTTTTTTTAAAAAAAATGTTTTTTAATCATGTTTGGGCCCATTTTTTTTTGACTTGGCCTCAAGTGGGTCTCACCTCGGCTGGCCTGTCTGTGTTGGTAATGCGGGAGCCTTCCAGCAGATAGGAAGTGCTCAGTACTGTGGGAGTTGGCCAGGGTCTGTGGCACCCACGTAATCCCTAGCTGGTTTTATTAGGTAAGTGCTGGGTATTTACACCCTGTGCTGCACTCCAGCACGAACTCCACAGATTTAACCTGAATCGGTGGGCAAGACCACAACCGGTTCGAGGCCTGTGGGTAATTTAATCCGTAATCTAGATTAAAAAACCCAAATTCAATCAGATATCCTGAGTCTCTCTTCATAATATAAGATCTGCTATTCTTTGTATGATTTTGTCCAAATGCATATCCCATTTTCTGTACTTCCTTTGACATGAGATTGGATTTTGAGTTCTTTGGCATAAATATGTGAAATTTGGGACAGGTATGGATGAGAGACAATTAAATATTCAAATGAATTTTTTCTTTTAGATATGTATATACACTGTTTTTGCTACAAAAGTAGAAAAAACTGCTTTTTTTATTTTCAACAAAACCTCTATTTATACACTAAGTAGAGAGAAGTTTTAGAAGTGAGATCAGGTAAGTAAAAAGTTAAAGAGCAAAAATTTACTTAGTCTGAATAGTACTGATTCTTTATTTGGTCCCTCTAAAGAGAGAGCGTCATAGGAGAAATGATTCCCACTTTCAAAACACCAAAATTGAATGTTTGGCAAATTTCTCTCCCTGATCCTCCCCCTCCTAACACAGATAAAGTATTGGAGAGCCCAGAGTCCCAGATGAATAAAGTAAGTATTCTTTTATGAAAGAACATTGAATATCAGATGAAGCAGTTGAATTTTGAACCACATACTTCTCTCCTATGAATCCTGTGTACAACAAGAGGGAGCATTAGATGCCCCTTTCTCCAATGGAAACTTCACTAAGGTAATCAAGAGGCCCAAAAACCCATTTCTTCAATTGTCTCTCATCCATACATTTGTCACAAACTTCACCAAGCAATCCAAAAGACCCATAAATTTCTCTCCTATGATGTCCCCTATATTAATAGATACTATATTACTCATCTTAAAAGAACTAGTTTTCCCTCCAAAACACTAAGAATGGTCTCCAAAACTTTAGATAGTCCCTACAAGGGGAAAGGCCATGATAGCAAAGAAGTTTGTCATTTCCAAGAACACTAAAATTTGTCTTCAAAACTAAGTCCTTATAAAGACTATCCCTATATTTATTAAACCTTTTATTTAATCCCTATAAGAAGAGGAAGCATCATGGAATAGAAGTTTTCTATTTCCAAAACACAACGTATTGTCTCCTCTAGGAGACTAGGGCATCATTGGAGAGCCATTTGTGGCTTCCAAAACACCAAGTATTGTCTCCTCAATACTTAGTCATGAATGAAAAATACTAGAGGATGACAAGTTGGGAGGCATTGACCTCTATTTATCCACCTATCAACAACTTAAATAAGAGTAGGCCAACCCATTAAGGCCCTAACCCCAATAAACATAAGGTGCAAATTACACATGCAAATTGCCAGATCTTAGTTCCAAGATATAACATAATAACCTTAGTCAAATTCTAATGAGAAAAAAAGATCCAAAGACTACCTCAATATTAATACTCTATATTTCTCTAGTTTGGGGTATCCCTCCAACCTCCAAGTATTGCCTTGTGGCTGAAAATTTGGCATGTCCTCTATTCAAGACTCATTATATTTTTTCCTAGGGCACCATCAAATGCTTAAATTTTCCCTCCATTCCTTACCAAAGAAAATTTTATATGGATGGCAATTAGATTTGCAATTTGCTTTAGAAACTTTAGATAGTCCCTATAAACACTACCATTATATTTTTATAAGCCTTTTATTTAATCCTTATAAGAAGAGGAAGCATCATAGAAGAGAAGTTTGCTACTTCCAGAACACAAAGTATTGTCTCTTCTAGGTGACTAGGGCATCATAGGAGAGCCATTTGTGGCTTACAAAACATCAAGTATTGTCTCCTAAGTACTTAGTCACAAATGAAAAATCTAGAGGATGACAAGGTGGGAGGCATTGACCTCCTTTTATTCACCTATCAACAAGTTACATAAGAGTAGACCAACCCATTAAGACCCTAACCCCAATAAACATAAGGTGCAAGTTACACATGCAAATTATCGTCTCTTAGTTCCAAGATATGACATAATAACCTTAGTCAAATTCTAATGAGATTAAAAGATCCAAAGACTACCCCAATAGTCTCTATTTCTCTAGTTTGTGGTATCTCTCCAAGCTCTAGGTATTGCCTTGTGGCTGAAAATTTGGCAATGTTCTCTTTTCAAGACATATTTTTTCCTAGGGCACCATCAAATGCTTGAAGTTTCTCTCCATTCCTTACCAAAGAAAATTCTATATGGATGGCAATTAGTTTTGCAATTCACTTTAGAATGGGCAAAAAAATGTAATGAATTTCCATGCACAAGAGAATAATATAATAGGAAATAAGATGCAAATGATTGATAATAATAAGTCGCTTCGAGGGGTCAACCTCCAAAGTCTTCAATAAGAACATAATTCAAAATGTCATGATAATATACTAACCACTACCTACTACAACATAGGCATTACTTATGGCATGGAGACTACCCAAGCCAACCCTACTACCTATACAAAGCTATAGAAATGATCATATGACTTAATTAAAGGTTATGCTAGGCACAAATTGGAAACACATATCCCAATGTAATCAATCAGCTAAGGGAAAAGAATGAATGATTTCCTATAATGATTTGATTCTTCCCACTAAACTAACCAATTTGTTTGTCCAATAGGATGAATTTTGTTCCATTTATCTTATTGTCACATCAATTAATCTTGTAATTTTTTAAAGAACTAGAAATCCCAAGTACTTGATTGAGAAAAATCCCTGCTGATATGTCAAGATATCAAGAACTGCTCTATTCCATAAAGTGGGAATGTCAGGGAACATAATATGGGATTTATTTATATTTACTTGTTGACTTGAGGCCATTTAGTAGATGACGGAAATAGTTGTTTTCCTTTAGTACTATTGTTGAGAAAAGTACAGTGTCATCCACAAAGTGGAAATTAAAGTATCCTTTCCCTCCTCTTTTTATTGGGAAACCAAAAAGATGACCTCTACTTTTGGCATTTCCTATTGATTTACATAGAATTTCGTCCACTAAGATAAATAGATATGGGTTGAGCTGGTCCCCTTGCCTTAAACTCTCAGAGGATTTGAAAAGAGGTCATGAATCTACATTAATGGAGATAGAATAAGTGGGAATGATGATACAACTAGTAATCCAAGCAATTACCTATTGATTGAAGCCAAAATCCTAAAGATTCTTTAAGACTAACAACTAATTGCATCTATTAAAAGTTTTGGAAATATCCAATTTAATCATAATCACCATTCACTTGTGTATTTGTAAGGGGTGAATGGTTTCGTGGATTGCCATGATGTTCTTAGTTATTTGCATCTTGAGTACCAGAGATAAATTTTTCAAACAACGGCTTTTCCCTCAAAGCAATCAGCATGGTGACAATTGTATAAATCATATTGCATAAGGCTTTTGACCTATAGTGATCCATTTGTTCTAAATAGAAAAACTTTAGGAATAAGCACAAGCTTTGTGCATTGAGTTACCATAGTGTTTGTCTATGCTTCTCATGTTCTTCGATAACAACCACTAGCTCATCCTCGATCAGCTTCCAATTGGAAAAGGAGCGTGGAGAACCATCTGAAACTGTTGCTTTATCCAGATGGAATGAGAATACTATGTGTTTAATCACTTTCCCTGTGGCTGATCTGAGGATGCTCTCATTTTAATCCTTTGCTAGAGTTGGGAATATTCTATAATATTTGATGTTATGCACTTTGCCTCCTCATTGTCATGTATGCTTCAGTCAGGATTTTTCAAAAGAAGTTTATAGCATATGACTCAGTATCAGTTGATGTGCCTATAGTATTTACATCTTCTCTTTCAATTTGTTTACCAGAATTAAATAAGAACTTTGTGTTTGATCTGCCAATCTCACCAACTGGTTCCTTGGTCTTTGTCTCCAATACTATTATTCTTTTATTTGATGAGTGGCCGATTGTTGGATGAGAGTTTGCTCCAACATTGCTTCTTCAAAGGAGAATCCCACTTATCATATTTAGGCTTTTCCCAGTTTGCATTTTGTGATAAGATGTTGCCAAATTCCTGATTGCTCCACTATTTTAGATGGTATTTCATATTTTGCAGTTTTCCCATGAACTTGTACATGTGTCCATGGATATGAGTTGCTCCTTTCCACCATTGCTCAACTTTTTATCCACTAAAATCTAAATAGGAGCTTCTTTTTCATTTGAACCCTGCCTATGATGTCCACTGAGATTACCAATGGTATGAAAATGTGCTGTCACTTTGGCTGCTAGTTTCCTGGATAGTGGAATCCATTACTCTAAGAGCATAATTCTGTCTAATTTTTCTGCTATGTAATCATCCTCTTTTTTGAATTTTTATATTACTACATGTAGTTTTTAGGAAAATTCAAGATCTGACATTGGGGTATATTCTTGTAATTGCTATAAAATCAACTGCTATACAATTGAATCATATTCCTCTTTTCCTTTCCTTGACAAAGTTGATTGTATCAAGGTCTCCCATAAGGAGAAAATAAGGGGGGTCAGGGTGAAGAATTCAATGCATTAAATGTTCCAGCAGATCTATGTCATTATTAACACAAGGGGGAATGTAAATGATGACTACTCAGAATTCTTATTTGAATTCTTAAGAAAAGAAAAGGACCATCAATCACCATGGGAAAGATTGACAACATTTGAGGGTGCATCTAGAATGGTTCCAATGAATCATTGTACAAGTCATACTGTCATAGCACAAAAAGGAATTTGCTTGCTTCCATAATACAGCAAAATTAAAGATTTTGGCCAATTGATCAAGGATTTGCATGTTTGAATAGATTTTTTCTTTTTCAATGAAACAATTATTGAGAGTATCATAATCATGCATCAAAGCTTGATATTCTTCAAAGACATGAGTTTCATCTAGCTTATTGTGAAGCTTCTTAAATCTCTCATGCATCCTTCAATTATTCCAAAATTTGGTTATGAAACCACATTTAAAGGTTATGAAACCACATTTAAAAAGGAGCCCAAAAGCCTTATTTTCCCACTCCACCCAATTTATTCTCCTTTTAAGTTTTATCAATGGGTTAACATGTCTCACTACCTTGAGGCTTTAGGTTGTATAGAAGGTGCAATAGAAGTCATGATTAAAGGCTAAGTTACCGGCTTCTTCGTTTGAAGCCCTAGTGCCTACTTCTGGAGCGCCCGTGGGAGCGCCCCAAACACCCCAAGTTCCCTATGGGTATGCGGATTGCATACCCACAAGGAACCTGGAGCGTTCATGGTGCTCCTTGGGTGCTCTCAGGCATTCCCAGGCACTCTCACTAGCATCAATGCCTTGTAGGCACCAAAAAGGAATTAAAAAACATGAATTAAAAAACATGCAAAAAGTGCTTTTGAAGATAAAATTGTGAAAATGGTGTCCACCATGAAGGTTTGTGTGGTTTCAATGGCCTTAATTTGGGTGCTGCCCCTGGAGTCCGCGAGGGGCATTGCCCCCAAACCCCCAAGAAAAAAGAAATTTGTTATACCAACATACCACGTACCTGTACCAATACCAACAACTTAGATTAAAGGTTAAAAGCAAATCAATTGACAAAAATCCCCCAAAACAATGACCTTAGGAGAAAGGGCTCAAAAAATCAAGTCCAACAAAAAAAGTGGGCATATCAGGTAAGAGACATGTCTATGATTGAAGCAAGGGTATTATTTGCACCAATTTAGGGTTTAAAAGAGAAGAACTCAGGTTCCAAAATTTGACCTTTCGGATTTTCTTATGACCTCTTAAAGTTTGAAGGTGACAACTTCAATTCACAACACGAGGATGAGGGTTAAATTGGAGACCTCATGTCTATGGCATGAGAGACATGGCCAACTACCATAGACTCATTGCATGTAATTAAAAGGAATTTGCTAATGAAGGTGTAAGTGTTCAACAAAGCAGGAGATTACAATTTTGAAATTAACCCTAGTCTCATCGAATACAATAACATTAACCAACTCTACTGCTGTTCTTTGATAAAGGTAACAAAGAAATTTTTACAAATGACAAGATCCAAGCTACAAAATAAAATTGGAAAAACTCACATAAAGTGCCAACGATGACAATGTAGCAAATGCATGTAAAGTTTGAACTATTCAGCACTTGCAGCTCATGCGAATCAAATGTTTTTCATGTAATCTAAAAGATAATGCCAAAACTCAGAAGAGGTTGTAATGAATTTCCAAATCCAACTCTTAAAAAGTCAATGGAAAACTCTTCAAACTTGATGGAGACATTTTGAAAACCATTTTTCAAAATTTGGAGCTTTTTCTGATCATGTAAGACTTAAAATGCTCACATCTTGGTCATTAAACCTCCATTTTCTGCAAATAAATAGTCATCAGAAATCTCTCAAGATGAGCTACATAATGCTTAAGATGAATGTGGTTATGCAACAGAATTTTCCCACCATTCAGTAGAAGCTTTGATGCCCTAGAACTTCTTTAGCTGATACCTTACAGGTTTGGTGATGAAAATGAAACAAAATGCAACAATAGTCTCTGAAAAAGTCCATCCATTGCTCACTGCAATTAAAAGATGTCTAGGAAGTTCATAACTTCTAAGGCTGATATCTTGGCCATCCCATGGCAAAAATTTGCAAACAGTTATCTGCTAGGAAGCTCTTTTAGCTACAAACATAATTAAAATAGAATTTTTCGAAATAAGACTTCATTTGCCCAGATCATTCAGTAGGCCTCTGCTTTGCTACAGCTATGCCTAGACTTCTCATACCTTCACATCCACAAGCATCTTTAGATCTATGAATATCTTAACTCCATGGAGCAACTGAGCATGGATTGATCGGGTTTGATACCATACATAATTTCTGTATCACACTTAACAAAGAAATTATATTCACCTACCACTGAAAGGTAAGAAGTACACAACAAAAAAGACACACAAGATGTATCTAATCTATCAATATGACCAAATATCGTTGGTCATAGGAATAATAAATAATCTCCCATCATGATCTTCCCTTTTGTGTATATGATGGGGTATATTTGATCACATGAATAACAAATAATCTTCCATCAATGATTTTCAGTTTTGGTCCCTTTGAGTTACTAATACTTGTCCTATACAAATGGGTTATTTGTAGTATGCATTTGTAAACATATACCTTACATGTGAAACTTGCATTTATGTGTACTGGGGTTAGAACCTTAATGGATCAGCCCGCCTTGTATAAATAGAAGCAATGCCTCCCTTCCACCTTTTCAATAACTTGAAACAGTTATGTATCAATTCATTTTATTTTATATAGTAATATTATACTTTTAGTGTCTCTCGACACCATTACATATAAGAGTTCTCTATTTTGTTTGTGGAATTCTATTATTTGTTCAATTATAGACCCAATGTTATTAATCTCACAATCTAAACTAGAATTGACAATTTAAGTGCAAGACATCACACAACTTAGGGATTTTCCCTCCATATGCATTTTTATTCTGAGCCTTACAAATGTCATTAATTATTCAATCCTTCTAAAACCAACACATACTGCATTTTTCATTACAAATATCAGGCTCATTGCAATGATATGTTACAGGCACTGGATTCTGTATAATTTCTGAATATCATTAGTATAGATACTAGTGGAATCAAAATAGTTTATAAAATGGCATGATGAACCATAACAGAAATCATATTTGAAATTTTCCTTATACATGAAAACTTTGATAAGATTTAAAACATGCCCATCTCTTAGAGGGATGCTAATAGTGGTCTAGAGATGGAAATGGAAAGTTCCTGATTGTAGTTTATGTGAAATCTTACACTCCTTCCAACTATGTTTATCTAAATAATAGGAAAATATCAGGTAATGAAAACAATTTACAATTCCCTCATGAATATATGTAACACTTGAAATTCATCTGTCCAGTGATTTCTGAAAGCTTCACACCATTCTTTATTTAATTTGTAAACTTTATGAAGGTAAACTAAATCACAAGCCAAAAAAAAAAAAGAGTAACCGTACCCTGGCTCTCATAGAATTGTCTAATAATATGTTGGCAGACTTTATGTCCCGATGAACTACTGAAGGCACTGCCTGTTACAAGATCAATTATGCAATCAATGGCAATTCACTACCCTTTGTATTTCATAAAACCATTTACACAGACCTCAATTGCTCAAAGAAAAGAAACAAATACAAGCTATCACAGTCTTTATCAAACCCCAAAAGCACACCCCATCATGGAGATATTCAATTCCTCTTGACACATCATGTGCTATGCGAACTCTTCGTTCCCAGTTTAATGGTTCTACATTCTCATCTGGAGAGGAAACACGGCAGATAGAGAAAAGCTTTATCAATAACATAATTTGCAAAGCATGAAAACAGGAAATGCAAATAGGCCATATTTCTACAGAAACTAGATGAAAATTAAATAAATAATCATACGATAAGTAAATAGCTCAAGACATAACAGAAAGTTATGAGAAAGGTATGATATCAATTTGGCCAGACTAGAGTGCAGAATGTAACAGTAAACAAATCCTTTGAGAACAAGAGTAACAATAACGATAAAACATAATATCTATACAAAATAAATCATTTCACACAAAAAAATACTTTGAAAAACTCTAGGAAAGAAAAGAAATCATGATTACTTTAGGAAGTATTTCCAAAAGTTCTATAGATAGCAAAGAGTTGTTATTGACCCACTGATAATTGAGTCTACAGTAAACTGCTGCAACCTTGTGAGGATGCTTATAAGCAACATACAAAAACCTGTGTTGATATTAGTCTCATTGTGTTTCAACTTTCAACACAACTAACTCTATCTATTTAGTTGTGACTTAAGAGTAAAAGTTAGTGTAGACGCTGAAAATGTCCTGAGCCTGCAAGCAACATTTTCTCACTAATTTGAGTCTTTTCTGCATAATTAAATAATTTTTTATTCCTTAACACCTCTTTCTTCTATTAATTGAATAATTTTATATTATTTAATTAATTCACTTTATCTTTATTATTATTATTTAATTACGTCACTCATTACTTTCTAATCTTTCTCCTATAATTAAATAAATTGTTATTTATTTAATTATTCATTTTCACTTTCCCTCCTTTCTTCTATATTTAAATAATTAGTTTTAATTATTTAATTATTCATTTCCCCTTTTCTTCTATAATTAAATAAATTCTTATTTATTTAATTATTTATCATTTCCTCTCCTCTATATCTATTATTAGATAATTGTTCCCAATTATTTAATATTTCATTTCCTCTTTTCTTCTATTAATTTTTTTAATTATTTAATTATTCATTAACCCTCTCCTAAATTAAATAATTGTTGCAATTATTTAATTTATTTATTCTTATCCAAGCCTAACTTCTTGGATCGTGGTCCATTCTTCCCATCCTTATCTCTTTTCTTCTCAATTAATCTCATCCATTGATTATCAATGATCATACCTCATCACCCAATCCTCACCCTTCATTTGAACTAGGATTTCTATAAAAGCAAGCTTTCAATCTCATTTCAAGGTTAACCACAATCTTCAATATTTTGCTATCACTTATATCATTCATTTTGAAGAACCGCAATCTTCAACATTTTGCTATCATATCACTCATATCATTCATCTTTGAGATCTTGCTATCAAACATCTATATTGAGCTTATTGTGAATTATGCAAACTACATTTCTAAGAGCAAACAAAGCAAAATGGAGAAGAGCAATGAAGGAGAATCAACTATGGCATAGGAATTGAGGTTTTATTGCATTATTGTTGTGATTTCTATTGTCATTTGTGCTTCATTGTTAGATCAGGGTCATTATGGCTTGAATTTAGATAGTTTTGTGGTTGCTATCGATAATTAATGTTTTCTCCCGAATTTCCCCTGTCTACAGTTAGAACCCAAAATACAATGTGCAAAAAGCCTCCTACTTTATGTATGAAGCTCTATTACCAGAAATGCAATGGGATGACACAAATTGCCCTTAAAACGGATGAAACTTATCAAATTCTGCTTCTTGTCACATTGTCATTGCCATCACATTTCACATTTCTCGTTTACCATAGTATAGTTATAAAGTAATTATAAGGTTATTCAATCAAATCAATTTATTCTTCCACATGTTTGGTGGGTAGCATATTCCCATTTCTTATATATAAATCGCCTGCAATGTGGCTTGTTTCTTATTACCCTGCAATGATATTGTCTGCTTGCCTGCATCACTTATGGGCGAACAACAAAGTGCTAGAGTGCATGTGTCCTATAATCATCGCTTTAGGTTTAAAATATACTGAAACATCCTTCGAAATTGAAGGGGTTATAACTTTATATAGCAGGAATGCATACACAAATAAAACCACACATGTAGAAGTCACATGAAACTTCAAAACAGGTCCAGAGCTTCCAACTTACATATACCTATATACATATTTACACACACATGCTAAGAACTCAGGCATGAAATATTTTTTGCACTTTTGAATGTGTTCTTATTTGTACACAAGGATATGGTTGTGCATGAGTATACGCATACATAAGCAGCAAAGGTGAGGTGGAAATAACTATAGTCTTCCACAGAGAAGAAGGGCTAGAGAAATGATTTAAGGGAGAGGAGTCACTATATCGAGGTGGAATATGACAAGAGGACAGCCAAGATTCATTTTGATGTGAAATTGGCAGTGACCAAACTACTTCCAGCAAAGGAGTTGTAGGATTACAAGTGGAGAGTTTAAATATCACAATCTCCTTCCCAAATCATCACCTCCCATTTCATAGCCTGGAATCTGTAAAGGATGATGGCATTAGTTAAAAGTGACAGAATAAAGCAAGGGAAATAAAAGTGTCATGTCACCCAACGATGGTGTAATTATTAGTTGCTTTAATTTTTTGTTGAGTAAACTGTAAAGTGATTCCCAACAGTAATTGTTCCCAACCGTCACACCTACTCAACAGATTATGGTATACAGATAATAGATCAATTGGATGCATTCGACTCGGGATGGATTTCCATAATAGTTTAGGCCTGGGTGTTGTATAGCATATCATGACAACTTTTAATAGAAAATCAAAGGCTCTAATTTTGTATTTTATGCCCTTTATGTGTTTTAATGTTTTCGCTACCATTATGTGTTTGTGCTCATTCAACAGAGACAATTGTTGAGTGATAAGATAAAAAACCAGAGTAATTAGTATGAAATTAGCCCACAGATCTGGTCATTGGCAGCAATTTGTGAAGTGATCTAATTTGTGAAGTGAAGCAGTATGCAAGTGCTGCCCTTGCATTCTCAAGGTCCAGGTATCTTTTCTTAATTTGTGTATTGTAGTTTATTCTTTATTTCTAATAAATTAAACATACAGAGAATTATAGAAATTTAGCTTAGGTGGTAAGACAAGCTTTCTTGGATTATGAAATATAGAAACATTTACATCCTCACAGTTCAAGTTCAAAAATGACTAAGAAAGTTTAAGTTATCAAAATTGTTTACTACTCTCAATCCTGTGTTGGGTGACCCTTTTAGGTCTAAGAAATTTGGAAAAAAAAAACTTAAAGTTTTAAACATGATTTATAGTCTAAGGCCATAAAAAGTTTAAACCATAAAAGAAATCTTATCATAACAAAATGCTGATACAAACAAAATAAGACAAATTAGGAGCAAATTATTGCTTGAGGATTCCAGACAATCATAGATTCTTCTGTCAGATTTTACAATGAACTAAAAAAAGGTAAGCAGGATAGCTTATCTTACCATACAAATGTCTTGCAAGACTCCCATTACTCATGAACTCATAAACTAACATGCGGTGCCCTTTATCAACACAATATCCAACCAAATTCACAAGATTTCTGTGATGTAACCTTCCAAGTAACAAAACCTGCAGCAAACTAATAGATAGCTTTCAGCCTATAAAGGATTAAAATATATATTGAGTGTACTGCAACTGAAAGAATCAGGAAGACAAGAATGTGAAAAAGGAATAGAAATTCATTTCCTAAATTTGAATTATGAAATATATAGGAGGTTATAAGCATCTCATATACTGATTTACAAGGTGACTCAAATTTCAGTCCAAATGAATATGTTAAACCTGCACCTGAGCAGCAAAGAAATATGGCAAGTATTTTTTCTAAGAATGTAAATATATAAGATGTTATCCTAGGAATGCTTTCTTTTAAGAAATATTAAAATAACAATTAAGTAAGTTTAGTTTTGATTGGAAAATACAGGGTAGAATTAGTGAAGACCAGACTTGCATGGAAACGGATATGGTATCAGATATGGATACAGTGTATTTTGAAGATTCCTATATGTAGATATGGCAATAATAAATATATACATATATTCAATTATTTATATATCTAAGTGTATATGGAGGCATCAGCTTCACTGGCTTTTAGAGTGATTTCCAGCAAACGTTAGGGCTCCTATGTGATGCAAAAATCGCTTCCATCCCCAGCACTGCCCATTTGATCAAGAGATCTATGTGTGATGCAGAAATCTCACTCATTCCATTCGCCAGCCAGCACTGGGAAATTATTTGAGAACAACTAAGGAATAGAATGCCCCGGGTCTATGAAGAAGAAAAGATTGGAGAGATACCAGATGGGAGACAGAAAATAACTTTAAAAATATTTATTTATATAAATTTTGATTTTACTTTATTTTATGATATTTATCTTGGTATATTATGTTAGTATCTTTATTGATTTAAATATGATTTCAGTATTCCACAAGGATGCGTCCCCACTTGACCCCACCCTCGGGGATAGGAATAGGGATGAAACATCCCTGCCGCCATCACCAAAGGGAAATATCCCCAGGGCATTCTCCTAATAAAGGGGACATTGCCAAGATGTTCACCCTGTTGAGGATGTTGAGGGGCCTCTAGGAAGTTCCTGGGATGGCATGGAAACTCCATTAAATCCCTCAAAAGTCTCAGAAACTTCAGAATGTCCCCACAGCCTGCACATGCAAACAGTCATATTTTTTTTAAAGTATCTTTTTGAAAATTTTAATTCACTAATCCTAATCCTTAAAATGTCAATGGGTCCACCCACATTCCAAATTTTCAAAAATCTATAAATATACTTGCCCACCCTCAATCCAAATCACCATCTAACACTTTGTCATTGCATTGAGCAAGAGAAAGAGGAAGAGGAAGACTTCAATCATCTTCAGCAATCAAACATCAATGATTTTTTTTGTGGTTAATATTCGCCAATTGGCTAATAGTTGAAATTTGGGAATCAAAATTTGGCTAATAGTTCAAGTTGTAATGCGACCTGAATAGCCATATTTATACAAAATTTTATTTGTCTTTATTTAAATTGCCAAAGAATTTATTTATTAAAATTTTTAACTCAAAAATTCGCCACAGTATTTGATACATGATTAGATTAGATTTGCCTAAATTTTATAAGTTATAGGAGAAATCTAAATCAATTTGCCAATAGTATATCATAATTATTAGTTGTTTTAGGGACATTCCAATATTTAGTTGCCCCCATTGATTTAAAATAGAATCTAACGGCCCTTATTGTATTTCGCAAGGAAAAATGTACACGCAACCTATAATTCTCATGGGGGCCGAAATTGCTTTTGTATAGTTGATCTCCATTGTAATCAACAATCCAAAATCAATTTCAAACCCCATGAGAATTACACATCATGAGTACATTTTACCTCACAGAATACATGAGAGCCATTAGATTATATTTTAAATCAATGGTGGCAACTAAATATTATAGAGTCTGCCCCTTAAACCCATCGATCATTTCCACCCTTGGGCCCCTACTTTTCCGTAAGAATTATTCTTTTAAACTGGAAGGATTCGCCATCATAATTAATGCATTTTCATATTATTTTCCAAGGTTGGCCAAGATTTTTTATAAAATTTTAGTGATGTGAAAAAAATTGTCAAAAAACATTAATATATTTTTCAAAAAAGGAAAGATTTCTCAATAGAAATTAATATTTTTTCTAAAAAAATAAAAGATTCACCAAGATTTTATATCTGTTTTTGAGGGGGGATTTCTTAAAGTTATCAATGTCAAACATTTAAAGCATTCATCAAACCATCAAGGTAAAGATTTCAAAATTTTGAAATTCATACTTTGTTTTTAGCATTTGTATTTTCATTGATAAATGATAAATCTGAAATCATGTCTTTTTGTTTGCTTTGAATCTAAATATTCACTATTATTATATTGTTTATATATGCAGATTGTAAATTATCTGTAAGGTTTAGAAATTATTCAATGTTGTTTAACTGTTGTTATTACTATTTTAGTATTTAGGGTTTTGTTATTTATAGCAGCAGCTTTTAGGATCATTTTAACTATTTAGAATTTTTAGGATTTTAAAATTTATTTATTTTTAAATGTTTATTTGTAAATTTGCATAATGATATAGCTGATTTTCTGATTTTCATTTGGCCTTTGTGCATTGCCTACTTTGCATCTCATGCAATTTAAGTAAGAAAAACAAAAGTAAAATGAAAAACACAATTCCTCTTTTAGTTTTAATTTTTATTAGTTAATTAAAGAGCTTCTAGCATAAACTATGTGCAAGCTTTTGTATCAACACTTCAGATCACTCTCTGTGATCTATCATTAGGATGAGGAGAAAATTTTAAATTTTTATGTTTAAATGTCAAATTTTAATACTTATTACCAATAATCAAAAACTTGAACATAGTTTTCTACTAGAAGCTTTCTAATTAACTCTAATGAACTGAGGAAATTTCATGTCTTTAACTTTTTTAAGTTTTTGTTTAAATGTTAAATGTTAAATTTTAGTACTTACTAGTAATAGTCAAACTAGGATTTCATCTTTTATGTATCCTCTACTTTTGTGCTCCATGAGACTTGAAGTAAGAACAACAAAAGTAAAATCCTTGTTTGACAAAGGTTGAAAAACAAGGTTTCCGAATTTTTTGTACCAATTCTTTTGCACTTCATGCACATTGAATCAAGAAAAACAAAAAATTATCAAACAATCATCAAATATGGGGACTCTAATGCTCCAAACCTTAAAAGTTTTGGCCAAATCAAAGCCATTGTCCAAGCAAAAGACCCCACCTTGCAATTTTGTAATGAACACATTTAGCCCATCATTCAATGGAGGTGCAAGAAGATCAATACTCATTTGCACCCGGTTTCCTATGCATTGAACCCAAAGTGGTACATGCAAAGGCCTAGCAATCCTTATGGCAAATGCTAAGGTGAAAGTGAGCTTCATGAAGGAAATTATGAAGATATTAAATGTTGAGGATGCCACCACCATTTGTACTAAGTGGACCAAATCTTCTGCACTTAGAGGATATCCAAAAAAGACAAAGTTGGATAGGGAGACCATGGCACAAGAGTAGCCAATACTATGGTGGACTATGCATGAGCCTCATTCATTAACAACCACACTAGTCATTTGACTCTTGTCCCATTTTCCAATTCTTCTACTACTAAGAAGAATTGGTCTACATACAACTTCATCCACTCTATTAAGAAAGAAGATTGTAGTTGTACATAGCACCTTGTGTCAAATTAACAGCAACACACCTAAATGCAAGGAGACTTCAACAACATGATGAGATGTAGAGCCAAAGTAGCCAACACGGATTGATGATGATGTAACACAAACAAGGTTGGTTGGTCTTTGTTAGGAGGAGCTTGAGCTAGATGGGTCTGACACTAGCAATTCTAACATGAGGAGTTTGCATGACCTTTGGGAATGATGATTAGAAGTATTAGCCAATTGTATTTCAATTTAATCATTATATTGACATTTTGAATGTAATAATGTATTGGCTAAGTTGTCGAATCGGGTACAAGTACGGGTACGGTACATTGGTATGGCAATTTTTTTTTGGGGAGGTGGGTACGTTTGGGTACGTCCGTACATAAAACATATAAAAATCATAGATATAGACATATTTGCAGCCTCAAAAGTAAAAACAAGAATTAAATTTAGAATACCACATATCATGCATATGCTAAACAGAACTTAGAACTACCATAAACATAACAAATCTGAAATACAATTATACTAAATCAATTTGATATCAATTTTTCAAAACTTGACGTGTTTAAACACACGAAAAAGTTGAAAAAAACTTTGAAATCTGCGTCGAGACTTTTGAAATCCGTCAAACACACCACATCGACCGGAAAAATGTTGAAAAAACTTCAGGATTCGTCTATTTTTTAAAATACATTTCAGGATTAAAAAATGTAGTATCCTAGTTGATTCCACAGGGTTTTTACACGTATCCAATTCGGATACGTACCAGTACCCAGAATCAGCAGGGCATATGAGCAACTCCGGTAATTGGTATTCAACATTTTTTTGGTTTGGAGGGTATTATGTCAAACTCATTTTTTTGTCCTACCCGATATGGGAGCACAAGTCTAAGTTGATAGCTTTTTGATTGAGAACTGAGGACTGAAGAGTATCATTTTGCCAAAATCACTTGGGGCACAATCCTGAGCTCATCCCTTATTATTGCAAAGGGATTTGAAGCTTGGTGGAGGGCATAATCAAAGAACATCATCCCATCATTCTCACCAATCGAGTTACAACAATTTGGTGATATTTGCATTTTCAATGCATTGTGTTTAGTGGTTTACAATTTCAATTGTTATTTCTTAGACATTTTTTCATAACTAATTTTTCAAGTAATATATTATATTTGCATGACTATCCCTCCATCATTCCCAATTTTGGTCCTTGGTCCCACCATCCCCAAAACCCATCTCAGACATCCACTCATCCTATGTCCTTGAGACTTCATGGGGCTACGTATAATTTTTTAGATTTATTTTTTATATTTCTAACCCTAAAGTGAATATAGCACCACATAATGTGGTGTTGTATCCAAACATATTAGAAATGGCCTTATATAGACTTGTATATGGATATGTCTAGATATGGTATTCAGATATGGTATTCATATCATTTCTAGGAGTATTCTATATAATTCCAATATCTAATACATGGAAATGTGTATCCAAATAGGTGAGGGAAAGTTTCACCAAATACAAAATGCTTCACAAACTCAAAAGAAATTTCCCAAAGAACCAAATATTTTGATGCAAAAATCCAAAGTAACACCAAGTATACACAATAATTTTGTGGAATTTAGGAAGGGGGAAGACAACATTAACAAGGTCTCCTGTTGTTTAATGGTCATGGGATTGTCTCTTTCAAAGGACCAACTACATTGCACAATCTTATATGTTTTACAATTACAAAGAGGGCACCTATTTATCTATTAGCTTTGGATATTCCCCCATGGGCCTTAAAAGGTCGCATGGTAGCTCTTTCATGGCAATGGAAACTGATGTTGGTTCTCTAGCCTAAGCTTTACTACATAAATGTAATTATGCTAGTTTTCAGCCTCGGCCTCTAGCTGCTCTATATGTCTTCATTGGGTGCATGCTTCATCAAGGGGATTTTCAAATTTCTCTCAAATGACAATTGGTACTTGTACTTGGATTTTCATTTTATCCATTAGGGTTTATACAACTTTGGATTTACCTCTTCTAGTCAAGTTTATATATTTATGTATTTAATATTTATTATATTTTTTTAGTGCTGTAGTGTTGAGTTGCTTACCAAAACCTAGAATTCATTACATCCATACTAACTGCATGTACTTGCGAGTCCCACTAATCTATTTTGGTCATTTGTGACATTAATAATTTCATTTCATTCTATTATCACCATTAATTTTTATTACAATATTCATTATGTTTTTTATGAGTTAAAGAACATATTTGCAATAGTTTGAAGAAAAATTAAACTTTGACTCCTGTTAAAGATTTGCCTTCCAATAAGGATTTTGTCTCGTTGCATGGTGCCTACACCCAGCTTAGAGCAGGAAAACAAGCGCAATCATCATTAATATGATATCAACACACAATAACCTATACAAGTATATGGACCACAATTTTTAACTTCTGCTCTCTTTAATGTTGCATTCAGTTACATTGTACTATACATAATTTCACCCTCTTTTTATTTAGTAACATTTATTCTCATTTTAAAACCCAGGATAAATAAACATGTAAACAGATAACTAGGCTGCACAAAACAAACTTGTGGTCAGGTAACAGCAGATCAAAGCCTATGGATGTTTCTGAGACACAAATATAGATCTTATGAGTAATAGTAAACCAATTTCCCCAAGAATTATTTATGTGATTTCACTCCTACAAGGCTACAACCACCTATTTTCATCATTATGTTGCTTACACAGTCACAAAGAGGTTACAAACAATTAATAGTTATGTTGCATTTAACTGGCATCATCTTCTGATCATTTTCTATAATGATTCCAGTTTGTCTGATAAACTTTTACTCCATAAATGAATGGAACATAACAAAGTGAACACATTATGTCTTTTTCTTTTCTTAAAATATTACACATGAAAGAAACATAAATTTTATAAAATTAAATTAGCATTCTTTGTTTTCATTATGAAGCTAGGCTTAAGAAGTTCTTAAAGGATGTGAACGATTTTTTTCCAACTGGGGTTCAACCCAGGTGCTTTCTTTCCTTGCTTTTGTAGGAAGAGATTTTTCCTTGTTACTCTAATGATTGTTGGTTATTGGGTCCAAAAAGATCATCAAAAGAGTGGGAAAAGAAGAAAGAATAGAGATTTTTTTACTGATTGACAAAAGAGGGTAAGGGCAGAGGCCCTTGATCACACTAATGCAAAAGGTGTCTGATATATATACATTGCTCTAAACAGTAATGTGTCAAACCAACCATTAACCGGCCCACCTAACCATCTCAATATGTAAACACAATTCATATATAATCACCTTTTATCCAAGTCACTTATGTACATGAGTGACTTTATGAAAAGATTTTAATTACTAAACCTACAAACTACACTATTTGGATCGCAAACCCAACAAATTCCCTTGATCCAGAAAGAAGCTTTTGTACTTTGGTATCCTCATCAACCTTTTTCTCAACATGTCTATTGTGTCCTTCATGGCCTGATCTCTTGTGCCCTACTTTTACTACCTCCTCTACAACCTCCTAAGTTCCTAACACTACCTAATAAGAACTTTTAATGCCTAAGTGTACCTTACTCAACATCTAATTCTAATTGCTATACCTAGATCTAGGCCTACAAAAAGGTAAAATTGCAGGATGCTCTAACCATGCCAATCACTATTTACTTGTGATAAAAACCTATAGTATAAATATCTGCCCATTGCTTCAACGATGTTGATCGAGACCAAAACTTATCTATTCCCAAGACTAGAACATCTCTCCTCCTGAGACCAAAACTTTTAATCGGCTCGACTTGTGAAGATTCATCATCAAACACCTCTAATCAATCCAATCCATGAGTGACATGAACAATCTTGCAAATACAAGCAATGTACTATCTCTTCTCAAGACCAAAAACACTCTTTGAGTGACTCAACTATGTGAAGAGTCACCAACAAACATCTTTGGTTGATCAAACTCATGAAGTATTATCAATAACCCACAACTTCTATAACACAAAATTTCACAAAGAATCGTAATCATAGCTCAAAAGCTAATCAACACCCTCCCCCTCTATCAAATGAGAGTTGGAAGGTCAATTGTCTCGATGGTCAACTAGATTGTCTTTGGATGGCAAAGATTGTCACTACAGTACCATCAATATCCCCCTAAAACAAGAAAAAAGGATTGACACTAACAATATAGGATCCAATCTGAGTACCACCAACAAGGCTCAAACATATATAGACTTAAGTATAAACTCCTTATTCCTCCTAACAATAGTATGCCTCTATAAGAATGACAAAAAAATCTAACCAACAAAAGATCTTGAAGGAGGCTTGACCTTTTCCCATGATGAACAAAAGAATGGGTGTCAACTACCACCAATGATGCACCCAAAAACGAGGCCTATTTACACTGATTTATTAGAAAAAGTGAAAATGAAAAAAAGATATTTCTTAATGACAAACAAACACCACTGTCATCTCTGAGATACCCCTATGCTTCCAAAACAAGTGGTTATATGAAAAATTTGGCCATCATATGAGAAAGTTATGATGTTTGAAGTTATGACACTTGAATTGGACTGATTTTACCATCACCAATGCGGAATCACAATTCTGTACCAATTTTCAAATTTTAAATTTTACCTCTTCAACAAACTAAAGCCATTCATGCAGATGTACTCATTGGAAAGCCAATTGAATTTACTTTCCAGAAATTCTAATTTCATGGGAAAATATGGATGTATGAATAAGTTATACCATCGATTAAAAAATCAGTGATTACTCACAAGACTCACAAAAAAAAAAACTCGACACCAAGATTTTGAAAAAACTCACCAAATTTTTAAATTTTAATGAAAAAATTACATAAACCTTTCAAAAACTCACAATTCCAAAGTTTATGCCCCAAAAAAGCTGATAAAAGGTCACACAATTTCATTATTTAACCTACATGTTATTTGACACCACAACCTAAGTGTTTTCAAGTCTCAAACGCCACAACTGTGACTTGTTTCAAACACCTCAACTGCCAACTTCTATTGCAATCTTTAGATGTCGCAAGGTGTTAGGTATGTAAGTCGTCACTGTGAACACCACAGCCCCCAATTTCTCGGCATGTAAGTCATGGCAATTAAGCATAAAATCCTGTTGTCTTTTTTTAAAATGATTCATTTTTTTCAATAGTGATGATTCAAGGTTTTATGTTAGGAGTTAAAACACTGCTACTAGGTAGTTCCCAGAGCCTTTGTTCATAAGACATAATATTTACACTTGAATGAATGTTGGATATCCTTCATAACACTTCTCTTGCATTTTGCTTTTGTGCTTTGCATTATCAATTAGTAACTCTTCAATTATCATTACAATCATGGATAAAGATGTCCTTTCCATTCCACAAAACATGGGTGCAGTCATCAATCATATTCAATGCAAAAGGTTATCCATGTTCAAACTCTAAAATTAGTATTTAATTCTTACTCACCTTGAAGCACTCAGACATCATCCAACTAAACAAGAGGTCCATTAATATCATTTAAGGAAATAATAGAATAAAGGAGGGGCATATAAAAGAATATACATAAGAAAAGAAAAAAAGCCAATGTTTCTTCAAGTTTCTATGATAGGAAAACATAGAGACATGAGGACTTAGTTATGGGGATTATTGTTAAACTATCTTAAATAGACCAAATATAGCTTAAGCTTTGAAAAGTAAATACAATTACTGAATTTGCAATGCGATGACAATCCTCCCCCTTTATCTTTTAGGGGTGTTTTGCTTTATTTCTTTCGAAAGTTTATTTGAAATCAGCCAACAATTTAAAAAATTGTTGTCATGGGCTATCGGCTATCCGACATCCATCAAATAAATTTAAGATTAAACAAGGATAGCTTGTTAATGATGATTTTATTTTGAGCTAGGCCCACAATATTAATTATTTCCTGTTATTTCCCTTTCGGCATGCTTGATTTCCACTTTTTGAAAAGAATATGGCATCCACAACTACAACTAAGAAAGGTGGCAAGCCTAAGGAGCCTCGCTAGAAACATGGGACAAAAGATCCAAAAAAGTGGATGGTTATTTGCAACCATTGTTCTAAAGAAATGAGAGGAGGTATAAATCATCTACAATATCACCTTGCACAAGTTCCTTGTTGAAATGATACACCATGTATTGTAACAACTCTCAAGGTTTAGAACAAGGTGAAAGCTCTCTTTCAGCATTTAAGCAAAAAAAGGTAAAAAAAGAGAGGAGAGCAAAGGTAATGGGAGCCTCATCCACGTCTCACAATTCTACAGAATCAAACATTCGGGAAGATATGGGGGCTCTTCTTCTATTGGGCCACAAATATAAGGATTAGGCAGCGTGCGAAACCATAAGTTTCAATTGATTTATTCTTCATAAGACTCCTCGTGCACAACCTCATTAGAAGGTATTACATGAAATTGGGAGTTGCATCATGAAGTAAAGTTGGCATGTGTTAAATTTTGGTACTACAATAGTATTCCCTTTAATATTGCTTCAAGTCCTTATTGGTAGGGGTTGGTTACTACATTGACCATGGCAAATAAAGGGTTCAAGGCCCCAAGCAATTATGAATTGAGTGGCTCATTATTGGACAATGAGGTCCAAAACATATATAAGCTAGTAGAGGAACCAATGACTACATTATTTTATCTGATGGGTGTTCAAATGCCAAGAATAGGACACTTGTTAACTTTTTAATGGCTTCAAAAGTATAGTTGGTCCTTTTGAAATCAGTTGATGCCTCCATTGAAGTAAAAAAATGTTGAGACCTTGTGTAGCTTGTTGGATGAGATGGTGATGGAGATAGTAGCAGATAATGCTATCCAAATAGTTAAAGACAATGCATATTCATTTGTGGTAGTTGATAAACTACTAGAGGTGAGGAACCCTACATTGTTTTGGATCCCTTGTGCCGCCCATTGCCTTGATTTTCTTCTTGAGAACATAGGGAAATTAAGTTTGGTGAAGAATGCAATGGAAGATGCAAGGAATATTACCAAATACATATACAATCACACATGGATCTTGAATCTTATGAAAGAGCACACTAATGGTAAGGAGTTCATTTATTCAAAAGTCACACACTTTGCCACTAATTTCCTTACGTTGTGGAGTATAGAAACTACATTGCCCAACCTTAAGTGCATGTTTGTGAATGAACGGTGGTTGAAGAATCTTTACTATAGGAAGAAGCAAAGAGAGTTGTGAAGACCATTTTTTATGATACATTTGTCGAAACTATGGATGAGATCATCAAGGTAAGTTTTCGATCAAAATTTTCTTTTTAAAAAAAAATTGACAATATTATAAGTCTATTGCTAAGTGATTTTTTCTCCTTATGTTCTCTGCTCATCCTGATGATGGATCACGGAGTGCAAACCGAAACGTTGATGCAAAAAGTTTGCACACAATCGAAAATAGAAATCACTTAGCAATAAACATTATGGATTGTGGAAACTTGATATCACTAATATTATAAGTTGTTTGTGTTATTTTTAATCTTTTATTTGTTAATCATAATTTTTCTTTTATTTCTGATTTACTTTAGTTTTATAGTTTCCTTTTCATTCACGCTCTTGTTTTAGGTGTCACAATTATTAATTAGGGTGTGGTTGGTGTATGGGGACACAAACCCAATGAGGTATCTATATGAGGCCATGGATAGGACCAAAGAAACAATTCAGCATTTGTATGGGTTGAATGGAACCAAATATAAACCCATACAACCGATTATTGATTAAAGGTGGAGCTGACAACTCCACCAACATATTCATGTTGCTACCTACTATTTGAACCCAAAGTTTTTCTTCTCCCCTTCATTATGAGCAAATGCAAAGGTTATGCTTGGCCTCAACATGTGTATTGAGAGGTTGATCGATAATGACTGTTGATGTATCATGACAGCGTCGGTCATATATCCAGCCCAGATAGCACATAAAGAACAATTAAATTATAGCCTATCAGCTATTTAATTGTTGAGATTGTCTTTATGATTGGCCACGTCCTTTGATAAATAATAATTAACATTTGTTAAATATTAAATCGCTCGATCCTTGAAGAGGCACAACTTATGAGGAGGCCGACTTGTTGATCAAGGACGTGATTTTATAGAAGAGGCGCATCTTTCTATGTTGGCCAACTTGTTCTTGAAGGGTCACGTCTCCCTTCCATATTGTATATATAGCCAATGGATCTCTCATTGTTATCATTCATTTCATACATTCATATTTTACAAGTGCAAGTACTTCTTCAAGGCAGATCGACTTGTGTTAGAGGCTGAGTTTTCATCTGTAGATTGCAGCATATTGTTTCTGTAGTTGCATCAGTTTGTGGTGCATGCTATAGGCCCTCATATCGCCCTCTATTGTAAAAGAGACTCTATTGGTGATTCAATATATAAGTGATATATTGTTGTTGGGTTTTTCTCCCTCAAGTGGAGGGTTTTCCCAAGGTATCTGTTGTGTTATTGTGTTGAATTTGAATTAATTTTTTGTGCTTTACATCTGATCATAAAACTAACATGGTATCAGAGCGGGTTTGAAGAAGATCGTGATCAGATTCATTATTACAATGATACTCTTTTCTCTTTCTCATTTTGTGTAAATTCCCTTCCGGTAGGTGTAAAGTTTTTTGCAATGTGTATGATTTTTGCAGACTTAGTTTACTCAGTAATGAAGTAGAAAATGAACAATGGCTCACATTCACAGTAGTAATTTGCAATTCTGAAACTAACTGACTGATCTTGCAGCTTACACATTTCATTATCAACAATGTATTTGGAAAACAGAGAAATAACCCAAGACTAAACAGCTGTTCATTAATGGCATATTTTCATGTATCTCAGTCAGGACAGTTAGTATTTAGACACATTTTCAGAACTTCATTCTATTTGGATGGCTGTGAGCACACTTAGATTTAAAGCTCAAACTCAGCACACTTACATAGTCTTAAATGGAACTGAGAATGCAACTAATTGAATAGACAATGCCCAGTTTGAATGTGAAGCCTAATGAGATTTTGATAGCAGTATTGTTTAGGGTTGTAACAATAATACAATGCAAATTTCTGGACTTACAATATCAGACAATTCCTTACAGCAGTCCCAGATTACTTGACAGCAAGTTCTTTTAAATGTATGAAAATGCAACTACAGCCCTGAGATTTTATATAAGATTGCAAAATCAGAACAGCACTAAGAGTGATCGGTAATTTCTATACCCAGCTGTTACAACATAACAAATATTATTTTCTGGGCTTCACTAGGTAACGACTCATACACAGCTCATGGGATTTAGCACTAAGCCAAACTTTCACAAAGCAAATATTGCTTAACCCGCCCAGATACAAAAGACAAGATAAATAATGCATCAGACCTGGAAGGAAGTCGTCCACAGCTGAGATATGGTAGAAACGTCCTCAAAACAGTCCAGAATACTAAGACGGTGGCTGAAACGGTTTCACTGCTAATCGTTTCCCCTGAATAGTGATGCGCCCTGCTCTAAACACTCCAAACGCCTATGCAAAACACCTCCAGCAAAAACCACGAACTGGATACAGAAACAAAGAGACATTTTCTTCCTTTGCAAACACGTCTTTAACAGTTCCGCCCAGATTCCAACAAAATGCAACCATATATTGCAACGTATGGTTGAATAAGAGGCGCCTAGGGCTTTCACAATGAAAAACACCTTCAACACAAGACACTGCACTCCAAAATCGACTCCACTGTAGCAGCCATATCTCTGCAAATGGGGACGCAAAAATTTGATGTATATCTCGAGTCTCCTTCAAAATTTATTCCCAAACTATCACCCAAATTGATCTTACATCATGAAGAATCATTGTCTTTCAAAATCTTAAAATCGTTCCAGCTAGGAGGTGTTATTTCACACCTGAAACTGGATCATTGATGTCTCCAAACCCTAGGAGAAGAAACTCAAGCTTCCCGTAAAGAGATGAATATTTTCAAAAAAGGTGCGAATGATTCCCTCTTCTTCTCTTTTGTATGCTTCCCATTCAAAAAATTAAAGTGACTCTATAAAGTCAAATTTTAATATTTCCTCAAGTCACTTTATAAACCACAAATAAGTGACTTTATAATGTTCCTTTTTGATAAATATTTCACTGGGTCACTTTATAACTTAATTTACTAATTATTTAATATCCCTCTTTTGAAAACAATTTAAGACTTAGGGAATATTAAATAATTAAGTCATTTTGTCCAATTTTTGGGGACATTACATTTTGTCTATCTCTATCTCTTCGTCAAGATGGTGAACGGTTTTAAGATTGAGGATAGACTCGAAGGAGCATCAAACTTCACTTCATGGAGATTCAGAATTATGCTCACTTTGGAGGAAAATGAATTGGTCGAGTTTGTGGAGACCAAAGTTCTTGAACCTACGGATGAGGAAGAGAAAGTTCAATGGAGGAAGAAAGATATCAAGGCAAAGAAGATGTTAGTTGATTCCGTGAAGGATCATATCGTTCCTATTGTCTCCAAGTTGAAGACGGCAAGAGACATGTTCAAAACCTTGGAGGAGATGTACGAAATCAACAACACCAGCCAGGTTCTTGCACTGAAGCAACAACTACATCATGTGAAGATGGTGAAAGGAGAAACGGTTATTGCTACTTCATGAAGATTTCGGAGTTGAGAGATCAACTCTCTACAATTGGTCATGTGATAGATGACAAGGACTTGACCATGCTTGCTCTTAATGGTCTTCCTTCATCATGGGAGTCCTACATTCAAGAAATCAGTGCAAGATCGAAGCTTCCCAAGTTTGATCGATTGAGGGAAGACTGCATTCAAGAGGAGTCTAGATTGGCTGCTAAAGGAATTGGTCAAAGCTCTACCAATGAAGACATTCATGTTCTCACCTCTCAATCATCAAAGAAGAAAGGCAAGAATGGGAAGAAAGGGTACTTCAAAAGGAATAGAGATAATGGAGCTGATGGTGCTCCCGCATTCAAGAAGAAGAGGGACCTCTCCAAAGTTCAATGCTTTAGATGTGACAAGTATGGTCACTTTGCTCAGCATTGTCCATCCAGGCCTAAGCAGCAGGCCACCATTGCAGATGTTGATGATGTCTCCCCACAGAAGGATTCATGTGAGTACTTATTTTATTCGGCATTGTCAAGCAATATTTCTACCGACACCAACACTTCGTTGATTGATAGTGGTGCATCCTGCCACATTACCAAATTCAAGGAGCATCTAACAAATTTGGTGGAGAGAGATTCTAGTGAACAAGTTATTATTGGAGATGATGCTAGTTACTCTGTGAAAGGAATTGGGACCTCCACTCTCCACTTGGATTCCAGCATTACCCTTCAGTTGTGCGATGTTCTATACGTTCCAGGCATCAAGCAAAGCCTCGTTTCCATTTCAACCTTGGAAGACAAGGGTTACCAAGTTGCATTCTCTAAGGGAAAAGTTCTTGTGTGGATGAAGAACTTCAACTTCAAGATTGCTCGGGTGATTGGAGTTAGACATGAGAGTCTCTACAGGCTATGCACTCGTCCACTTCAGGCTTTAGTACATGATTCTTCAATCTTGTGTGATCGTTGGCATCGAAGATTAGCTCACCTTCACTTCCGAGCTCTACCTATCATGGAGAAGATGGTCATGGGACTTCCAAAGTTCAACCAGGAGCATGAAGTTATTTGCAGAGGCTGCGCTATGGGTAAGAATACTAAAGGTCCATTCATAATAGAGAAAATAGATCTAAATGTATTATAGATCTCATTCATTCTGATTTATGTGGTCCAATGTTTGTTGCTTCTTTGAGTGGTTTCTTGTATTACATTTTGCTTATTGATGACTACTCTAGAAAGACTTGGATTTATTTCTTGAAATCTAAAGAATCTAAGGAAGTATTAGAAAGGTTCAAGGAATTCAAAGCTCAGGTGGAGAATTTGTTCGAGAAGAAGATCAAAGTTTTGAGATCCAATAATGGAGGAGAGTATACCTCCAGCAGCTTTTGGAACTATTGCATTGAAGTTGGGATTAAGAGGGAGTTCAATGTTCCTTATAATCCTCAACAGAACGGTGTTGCAAAGAGAAAGAACAGATCGATTGTGGAAGCAGCAAAAGCTATGATTCATGATCAGGAACTACAAACCTTCCTATGGGTAGAAGCATCTAGGACAGCAGTCTATGTTCAGAATAGAAGTCCTCACCAAATCCTAGAGAACACGACTCCTAAAGAGGCTTATACTGGGAAGAAGCCAGAGGTGAGTCATTTGAGGATCTTTGGATGTCTAGTTTATGTTCATATACCGAAGGAAAAGAGGACAAAGTTGGAGCCTTCTGGCAAGAAGGGGATATTTGTAGGTTACATTAAGACATCAAAAGCCTACAGAATCTACATTCCAAGTCAGAAGTTAATCGAAATTAGTAGAGATGTCACATTTGAAGAAGATGTTGCATTCAGAAGATCCAAGGGCACTCACATGGAGATTGATAATGAAGAGTCTCCTCAGGATATGGAAGTTGACCATGCGCCTGAGATTCAAAGGGAGACTTCAAAACCAAAAGAAGATGATGATCCAGTTGAGCCCTTGGAACCTACTGATGCGCCTACCGATGTTGTGATTGGGAAAAAGAGACCTCTATGGGCTAGGCAAACAATGCAGGAGGCAGAAAGGTTTGTAGCTCCAAGAGGAACCTTCAAAGAAAGCAAGAGACCTCACAAGTCCTCTAATTATGTTGCTTTGATGAGTCAGATTATTGAATCTGAGCCTTCCAATGTTGAGGAAGCTTCTAGTCAACAAATTTGGAAAGATGCTATGACAGAGGAGTATCAGTCAATTCTCAAGAATGGTGTTTGGGACATCATTCCTAGACCCAAAGGAAAATTTGTGGTATCTACAAAATGGCTCTTCAAGATCAAGCATGCGGCTGATGGGAGCATTGAGAAGTACAAGGCAAGATTTGTGGCTAGAGGGTTCTCACAAAAAGAGGGAGTTGACTATGAAGAAACATTTGCTCCAGTTGCTCGCTATACTTCTATCAGAACCATTATTGCCATTGTTGCATCTAGAGGATGGAAGATTCATCAAGATGGATGTGAAGACAACTTTTCTGAATGGTGTGATTGAGGAAGAAGTTTATATCGAGCAACCTGATGGATTCGAGGTACATGGGAAGGAGTCTCATGTTTGCAGGCTGAAGAAGGCCTTGTATGGTCTTAAGCAGGCTCCTCGTGCATGGTACGAAAGGATTGATCATTACTTGTCAAGCTTGGGCTTCTCTAAGAATGATGCGGACTCAAATCTGTATTTTAAGGTAATTGATGGTGAAGCATTGATTTTGGTCTTGTATGTTGATGATTTGATTCTTACTGGAGAAGATCACCTCATTCTCAAATGCAAGAAGGAGTTGGCTTCTGAGTTTGAAATGAAGGACCTTGGGCTCATGCATTACTTCCTTGGCTTAGAAGTTTGGCAGAAGCCAAATGAGATGATTCTAAGTCAAGGGAAGTACACCATTGACATACTTAAGAGGTTTGGCATGATGGACTACAAATCCATGTCTACACCTATGGAAACCAACCTACATAAGTTGAAGGAGGCTGCAGCTAGTTCAAATCTGGTAGATCCCACGATGTTCAAGCAGTTGATTGGATCCTTGGTGTATCTAGTTAACACTAGACCTGATATCTGCTATGCAGTGAGTGCACTTAGTCAGTTCATGTGTGAACCGAGGCAAGTACATCTTGTTGCAGCGAAACATATCCTGAGATACTTGCGTGGCACAGTTGGATATGGGTTGAGATATTCTTCAAATGTGGACTTGGAGCTGCATGGTTATACTGATTCTGATTGGGCAGGGAGTGTCACTGATTGGAAGAGCACCTCTAGATGTTGCTTCAATTTGGGATCTGCTATGATATCCTGGTGCAGCAGGAAGCAGTCATTTGTAGCATTGAGTACAGCAGAGGCAGAGTACATTGCAGCTTGTGTGGCAGCTCGGGAAGCAGTGTGGCTTCATAAGCTCCTTGCATGATTGTTTGGACAATCAATGGAGCCTACTATCATTCATTGTGATAACCAAAGTTGTGTGAAACTTTCTATCAATCCTGTGTTTCATGACAGAACCAAGCATGTTGAGATCAAATACCATTATATCAGAGATATGGTACTGAGGAAAGCTATACAGTTGAGGTATATTAGCACTGATGAGCAAACGGCAAACATTCTCAACAAGCCTCTCTCCAAGATAAAGTTTGTGTACTTTCAAGATAAGTTTGGTATGGTGGAGAATTCAGCCTTAACTGAGAAGGAGTCTCAGTATTAGAATCCTCTTTAATGAGTTCTTCTCTGTGAGAGAAGTTCTAGGTGAAATCCCTTGTTGATGCATTTCTCTTTTGAGATTTGAGGTGAAAGCCCTTGTTTCCACCCTCTGGGAGAGCCATGGTGAAAGTCATGTTGAGGTGACAACATCACGCAAGTGATGAACACTTGTACATACCATACATGGTTGTAGCCATTATGGTTGATATCATGTTGAGGTGATATCTGATATCACGATGAGGTGATATCTTTCTTTTCCACATATGGTTGTAGCCATTGTGATAGACATCACGATGAGGTGATATGTCTTGTTCAGCTAGAAGTATACTCCCTAGCTAAGAGGGAGTGTTGATGTATCATGACAATGTCGGTCATATATCCAGCCCAGATCGCACATAAAGAACAATTAAATTATAGCCTATCGGCTATTTAATTGTTGAGATCGTCATTATGATTGGCCACGTCCTTTGATAAATAATAGTTAACATTTGTTAAATATTAAATAGCTTGATCCTTGAAGAGGCACAACTTATGAGGAGGTCGACTTGTTGATCAAGGACGTGATTTTATAGAAGAGGCGCATCTTTCTATGTTGGCCGACTTGTGTTCTTGAAGGGTCGCGTCTTCCTTCCGTATTGTATATATAGCCGATGGATCTCTCATTGTTATCATTCATTTCATACATTCATATTTTGCAAGTGCAAGTACTTCTTCAAGGCAGATTGACTTGTGTTAGAGGCTGAATTTTCATCTGTAGATTGCAGCATATTGTTTCTGTAGTTGCATCAATTTGTGGTGCATGCTATAGGCCCTCATATCGGCCTCTATTGTAAAAGAGACTCTATTGGTGATTCAATATATAAGTGATATATTGTTGCTTGGTTTTTCAGCCTCAAGTGGAGGGTTTTCCCAAGGTATCTGCTGTGTTATTGTGTTGAATTTGTATTAATTTTCTGTGCTTTTACATCTGATCATAAAACTAACAATGACAACTTTTGAGATTTGTATACAATGAGTTACATAGTTATAAGAGGGCAAAGGGAGCATTATTTTCTTCAACTTTATGTATTTGTAGGAGACACTCTACAGCCAAGTAAAAAAAACATTACGTTTAATTTTATTTTAGAATTTATTTTAACTTTTAAGTTTACTAAATTAATAATATCTTATAAAGTTATAAATGATGTTCTTGGAGATTTGTGGTAGGAATCATTTGGTGCCACAACACCTAATCTTCAAAAGCTTGCCATCCACATTCTATCCAAGCCCTATAGCACTATTGGCTGTGAGTGCAACTAGAGTGTTTTTGAGGCCATTCACACAAAAAAATGCAACAAATTGACTCAAAAGCGCTTGAATGACCTTGTGTTTGTCCAGTACAACCTTTGACTACAAGAAAGGAAGGTACAAGGGTAGGATACACATTATGCACTTGACCTCAATGACATTGATCCATCTTCAAATTGTGCTGATACACCTAAGGATGTAAATACACTGTTTACTACTAATGAAATTGCTGATTTGGAGAGGGATAAAGCTGAATGGCAAGCAAATGTGGCAGCATATGGGGCTTCAAAAGTTTAGTTTGGTGAGTCATCAAGGGCAGGTTCACCACATACACAACTTGGTTCTATGCTTGAGGCTCTTGTTGTGGCCCCTATTGAGGATACCACAACCATACCATCCACTTCCACGATGCCCACACAGTGGCAGCAGACTTTTCTAAGCTTTAGTCATAGAAGATATTTATGATTTGTATTATTTGTTTATATTGAAATTGGAAGTTTATATGTATTAAGACTTTGAACTCATTTTTTGGTCTATGAAGTATATTGAACATTAATTTAGATCTATTTATGAAGGAAATCAATAATTTGGTGTATGAATTCAGTAACATGCGTGCTTTTAAAGCATATTTTCAGAAGTCAAAATATTTTTTAAAAGTTCAATAAATTTGCCAAGTTATTGCCAATTTTTAAAAAAAAATTGATCTGCCAAGTAATTGCCAAGTCCAATTTTTTAAACTATGAGTTATACTAAATTGGTAATGATAGGTAGCTGTTTTGCTGATTTACAGCAGAGAATAGTTCATAACAAACTTTGTATGTGCACTTTGACCTTTCTAAGACTTGAACTAGGTACCTGTTGATTCTCATTTGAATTTCTTGACAAAAGAATTTTCACCAATCCAACTTTTAAGAATTCAAATGCCTAATTTTGAATAAATTTGACTTTGTGATCATTTGTTCTTAGAGAGTTTTGAACACAATACCTCCAGCATTTATGAAAGTGTTTGAACAACTCAGCTTTGACAAATTTAAGATTAAACCAACAGAAACAGATATTTGTGATTTGTGTTATTTAATGGGAATGAACAAAAGGAAAACCTACATTACTAGTCACAAATAAATATTCTCATTACTGGTTTTGTGTTCTACCAGAGAAAAACTAAGAAGTGTGACATGGCTTGCAAGGAATTGCAGGTCCAGAATTCTCTCTTGCACTGCCTTTTGCCTTTTTTTTGATATCTTCATCCCAAGAATTGAAAGGTCCAGCATATCTTGCTGTAGCAAAGATTTGATGAATAGAGTGGAAGTTCAGCAAACTCACTAATTAGATAACATTCCCATCTTAATGACAATTGAAAGTTGAAAGTGAAGTTTTTAATTTGCTGTGTGTCCTCTTTATAATGAACACCAACTATTCCTTCAATGGAGTCCACCAAAATCCTGCCATAGCCAGCATTTCTTTGAACAGGGAACCTGACTTTAAGTTGCATCACTAGTAATAGTGAACATCTTAGATCAACACAGAAGGATGAAGGCAAAGAGCAGGAATGTGCCCTGAAGGATGGAGTTCCTTCAATGATTTTTGTGAGATCAAGCTACACAGCAGAAACCATGGAGGCAGGGCACATTTCTGTGGATCATGTTGGACATTGCAAACCCTTGGATAGAATCTCAGCTGCTATTCAATCGGCTGAAAACTGTAAAGGAATTCACAGCACCATCAAAATGTTGAATAGTCTGGTTCTTTCAGGGGATAGATTCATTCATAATAATCTTCTTATATCAATGACAAAGAAACCTGACTTGAATGACCATATATTTAGGGCTAAATTAGCTAAGTCATGGGACATAATTATTATGGCTAGACCACTTGGCCCAACAATCTCTTATATACTTTTTCAGTGGTTATTTTTGGTACTATTGCATGTACCGCAGGTTAGCCACATTAGAGTTCTGTATCAGTGCCCATTGGCTATGCAAAAAGGTGAAATCCTATATGAAAAATTATTTTTGTGACAAGTTTTAACTGTTCTTAAAAATGTTGCTCACCATAGAGTCTAAGAAGTTTCAAGATGGTCCTCCATCTTCCTCACATGCCAAGCTCTAATACCACCTTTTGGTTATCAGGTCTAAAAGGACTGGAAAAAAGGAGGCAAATGAACAAAATAGAGGTTTTATTAATGATTGACAAAAGAGAATAAGGGCAGAAACCCAGACACACAAAAATGCAAAAGGTAGCTGATAAATATACATTGCTCAAAATGGCAATGCTCAAACTACCCATGGACCTACCCACCTTAATATATAAACACAATTTACATCTAACTACCTTATTTCTAAGTTGTGTTTGGTGGCTTTATAGAAGAGATTTATTTGCTAAACCTGAGAACAACACTATTTAGATCACAACCACAACAAAGAGCAACTGATCTATATTATTTGTACTCTAAAGTGATATAATATGCATTTCTTCCAAAACAAAATTAAGGGATTTCCTAACAAAATTATGAAACTTCTAAGTCTATTTTATGATGATGCTGTTTAATGGGATTCCTCTGAAACGTACATTTTTGTGACATATATTCTACCAATAGAAAAACAAATGAAAATAAATCTTGTTGAGTCAAGGACCATTGAGAAGTGAACTGTATTAGATAACATAGCATTATATAACATAAACAAAATTTGTATAGAGGAAAAAGATCAAGGAATAGCCCAACATATTTCTTTAAACTAGACATATATCCTAAATGTTTCTCATAGTTAAGGCTTCTTTAGAACTTCAGATATATAATTTTCCCATTTGCCCATTTTCAATAGATTCATCTTAAACAGAGAGGTGTGAATTGAAGAAATCAAATTGTGAAAGCTAAAACAAATGATGGTGCTAAATCTTATGATTTTCATGCCCACTCAAACTGAGATGCGGGCCTCTTCATGCGGAACATAGTTTTCACAAAAAAAATTGTGCTTTATGATTTAACACTTGGCTTCATGGTTATAAATTACCTAAATTTGTACAAAAGTGATAATCAATTAAAACAGCGAACCCCATCCATGAATGTATGCTATAAAGTTAGACATTACCACTGGTTTGATTCATGTAAATCCAAAAAGGGATAACTAGCATTATAGTCATAATGATTCCATCAAAGCAAGAGTTGTGCCCTTTAACCTCATGAACAGAAAGCAGAGTATGTTGTTTAGAGGTTAGATTAGAAAAACAGGAACAATTTATTCTAAATGCCATTACTGCAATGCAAAAGACACTAACCTTTTTCAAAATATCCAAATATTTGCAAATTATCTGATCATTTTATCATCTCAATATTAATCATAACCCTCCTTACCAAATAAGAAAAGTATTCCCAAGGAAGCCATCAAATAAAAAGTCAAACATTGTCAATATCACTCATGTTATTTCTATAGACTCAAAAGGGTTCAGTAAATCCATTTACTTGTAAACTTGAAGAAAAATCTAATAAAAAGCTAGTTCTAAAGTAGCAGTATCAAAAATACTTGCAAGGAACCACATCACCTTAAAGTGTTCGATATGCATGCTGATGACAGCTTTACACTTTACAGAGTTTTTAATTATGTTATTCATGACACAATATTGGTATTTTATAGGACGATCAATACCTCAGTCTGGAACTCTTTCTCCCCTTGTTTAGAGTCTGTCGCGAGCACTTTAATAGCAACTGTTTCACCAGTAGCCATTGTAGCTTTGTAAACCGGACCAAATGCCCCTTGCCCCAGCACTGTTGTAAAGTTATGTGTGGCCTTTTGGAGATCCCTGAAAATTCATAAGAAAAATAAGGAGAGAATGCAGAATTTTGTAAATCCTGAAAGAAAGTACTCGTTGGAAAAACAAATAAACACCTATATGAAGTACAAAATTAATACTATATTCTAAAGATCTCATGTATCTGTAAATTTCAAAAACAAAACACTAACTATTTATACAGATAAAAATGCTACAAATAACACAGAATCAACCTAATCTCCAGCAGTCTGCAGGTTGACAATGCATCTGGTAGTTTATAAATGCAAATATTTGGTAGGGTATGGTGATTTCAATCCAAGGGAAAATCAACTCAACTCAATATCAGTTCTTACTATATCATGATTTCATTCCTCTTAACTTACAATGCAATTAAGCACAATGACTTTGAGAAAATACCAAATATGGATTTTATTTACAAAAACTAAAGAAAAAGTAATCATTGATGCAGGATACCCTATCCAGTCGAAAGCAAGACTGTATGCAAATGAATTTCAGCATAGAACACAAGTCCCAACAATTGGGAAGTCTATCTAATTCATAAACCAAAACATGAGCAGGATGAACATCAAGAATTGGAACAAGCCTTAAAGGCTTAAATATTGGATAGTCTTATGAAGGTTGATTTGCAGAAACAGCCAAACATGAGCTAACATCTGATTTTATGGCATCCACCAAGTTCTCCAAAAATCTAGGTAAATGCATCAAATAAGCCAAAACCCTGACACTCACCTTGTATTCAGACATATTTGGACTCCATACCAAAGATCCTCAATATCCAGATGGACTCTAACTCAAATGCTCTCTCTAGGCTCTAGAATAAATCTATTCCAAAGACTTGCCCAAACTTCATACTAGAACTCTGCCCAAGGCTTATCCAAGCTCTGAAGTCTAAACATCACACTATTTGTCAAATTGATAGTAATCCAGAATTGAGAACATCAGAATAGCATTCAACCTTATGGCTACCATCAACCTCAATTATAAGAAAGAAGGAAGAAAGAAAATATTTTAGTATCTACAATGGACAAAAACTTAATAAGTCAATGGGGCTCAAAGAGATCCAATTATAATAGAGAAGTAGTTGGGGAAAGGTATCCTAGAACACAATAAATTAAGTGCAATGTAATAAACAAACATAAACATATTAATGGGTAAACCCAAAATAACTATACTCCAAATCAAAAAGCTAAGTGTAAATAGTCCTGTGAGGATTGGAAGCCTCAAGGAAGCATGTACCTGATGAAGACAAATGAGGGAAATCATGGCAAAAGACCAGCAATATCATATGCACATAATAAGGCACAATCTCAAAGAAAACATCATCGTTTGTCACCACAAAAAACTAAAAAGCCAATAAAGAAACTGATAATGTTTATGGGAACTGTCTAGGGATGATCATGATACGATGGACAGTCCTAGAAATCAGCTACTCCCTCCAGAATCTCTCCTAACATCCATGGCTAATGAACCTCATATGCTAATTTATACAATAAATGAATAAATGATTACCAAGTTTTTTTTATGCAAATACATGCTAGAATAAAGTTTATTTCACCTTTTTTATTTTATAATATCATTACAATTATGAACTTGTCTTGTGTAGGGAGCATAGAAAATCCAGCATCAAGACTCCACATCATCAGGATAGGGCAAAGCATGCATGGGGCATGTATCAATGGATGAGACATGAACATAATCACTTAGATGCATAATCATCACATGATAATTGAATTCTTCTGTCAATTTTTATATCTGAGTTTACTAATTTCTTGTCAAATTCTGGTAATATCAATGGTTTAATGTTATTTTAACTTTTGTTGAGTTGTGGGCTTAAGCAAATGTTTGATCTTTTGGTGTTTTTGGTCAAAAATTGTAACTTTGCTTTGACACCTCCATGTGTTGATAGTGTTTTGAATGCGATGGACTTGGGAAGGTGCGCCTATCATTCAATGATGCTTTAGGTGGTTATTGTCCTTTTTGGGTCTAGGTTCCTTCAGCCAAAACTTATATATATAGCAAAGATCTAGGGGAAAAGGAGGCCCTAGACTTGAAGCAAAAACAATATAGCAAGAAAAGTAGGAAAAAAACAAATAAAAATAGACGAACGGGAGCTAACCCACAAACTAGTACAAGCATAAATATAAGTATGAAGGGAAGACCCCAAAAAGTAGAGGAAGCTAATGAAGATGACCCAAATAGGTAACCAAAAACCTCAATTACTAGTATTCTGGGATACACTGAGGAGCCAATGAGATTATCATCAATCTTTGTAGGAGTATTGATGGAGAATCTAAGAATGCTCATTGGGGAATGTCTAAGGCTAAGGGAGAAGTGGTCGATTCTGCATAGAGCCTCCCCTAACACTCAAAGACGAAAAACTAATTGTGGTGAGTGAGTCTACCTCAAGATCCCTACCATGAAAGAGGTGTGTAAGAGGGTCCTTGACATTGAGAAGAGATAGAGCCATGACCAATAGAATGAATGTCGGGGTGCCACGGAGTCTTAGCCATAGTAGATTGAAAAGATGAGTAATGTCCCACCAATTTGTCTCCATCTATATGTGAATCAATAATATCCATGGGTTATTTAACACCTCCAATATCTATGACAAATTGAAAGAAGAAAGGTATCCATATTGTAGATATCCGACCGCCACAATGAGAGCTATGCCTAAAAATGACCTCATGAAGAAATGGAGACAAGCATCTCTAATCAAGGTAATGGAAGAAAGTCGATAGAGAGAATCACCAAAATCTTTGTATAAACAATGATTCTCCCACAAATTTCATAGTAGACTAGACACTTGAAAACAAAATGTTCCTCAGACTCAACCTCTTGGAGAGAGCAAAGGCAGAAAACCCTTTCACTTATAAAATTTGGTGGTTTGTCTTAGCACAAAGCTGATGGGAGCACACCCACAATTGGCCAAGGGAATCATCAAACCATGAGACCAATCATGTTGAAGATGGTTGGGTCTAGCAATGGTCCCAACAACAATATGTAAGAAGTGCCCAACATTGAGAGCTAATTCGGGTCTTAGGGAGTTCAAATGGGAGGTCCAACTTGAATGTACTAACGGTAAATGTCCTCTCTAATGAAACAATTGAGCACATATTTCCCTTGAAGAACTTGACAAGATGTGTAAAGGGAGTACTTAAAAGGAGGAAACTTGTTGAAAGAAATGTCAATAGATTGGAAGAGCAAACATACTCAGAAAAACCACCAATGCCGAAATATGGTGGATACCAACTAGGCAACCTCCTCTAAGGAACAGAGTGCTCAAAATGGATATCTCCCACATGATGAAACAAAACCACCCATGTATCTAAGCCTATGCATAAACCAAGTGAGTTTAAAGATGCTCTTGAAATGAACCATTCAGGTCGCAAATTCAGTTTGGACAATGCACTAAGGAACCGCCTATTTGCACTAGATCATACATTGAAGCATAATCATTTGAACCCTCTAAACCCAAGCCCAATCACAAGATCCCAAACTAGGACCCTAGACCTAAGAACCATACATTGCTATTGGCTTAATCGTTGCCTCAAAGTGGTGCATCTTTATAGGGATATCCTAGAAATGTGCCTAGAAGCATTGGTGCTCAAGGATAGAGAGTGAGGCATATCCCTTGCAAAGATGACATTGAAAGGAAAACTACAAACAAAGATAAGGATCAGTAAATTGAACTCTTATATAGGTATAAGAAGTGATGATCTTCATTGCCTTGGCTTTGTAGAAGGAATCAAACCTAGAAAGGGCAGATTTGGTGGTGTTGAAGAACATGGCCTTAGTTCTACTAAGGTTAACCACGAGTTGGCAAATCAAAAAACTCAAAAAGTGTATTCAGCTACCTCTACAAGCTATCAAGAGAATGAGAGATGAGGACATGTCATCAGCAATGACGAAAATAGAAATCACATGGTGAAACGACCAAATGTCATCCACAAGGAAATGTTGTCCAAGAAAACACTCAAGCTTACCAGTGTAGGGATGGTCAATGAAAGCAACCCTACTTAGCTCCAATAGTACTTTGGATAAAGTCAAAGAGGCCATGGGGAATATTGAATTGTTCAACAATTGTCCCATAGAATAGAAGAAAAGGCTCCATATTTTCACACCTCCATTTTTTACTTAGCTCTCATTTTTCAAGATTTTGGACCAATGAACAAGTGGAAAGTTAGTAATAGTAGATCCGTTGGAGAGAGAAATCCCTAACATTTGAATTAAGTAATTGCCCTAAAAATAAAACAAGATTCCTTTGAGTGGATTAGCATCCATCAACAACTGCCTCTAGAAGGACTTGGATTGTGTGTATCTTGTGATTTTGTAAATTTTTGAATTGCTGGTTGCCTTAAGAGGACATATTCATAGTCATTTTGGCTTGGTTCACAATTTTTCGAAAAAATTCAAAGAGACTTGGTGTGGTATTCACTAAAGATTTTTTTGCTTGTTTTTTTCTCCCTTGAATCCTTCATTTTGGTATGTATGGGAGAGTCAATGCATATAGCTTGTGATAATCAAAGATTTGATTGTGCCTATTCTATTTCCTTAGGTAAGTGTGAACCCTATTTGAGACTAAGGAATGGATAGCTTCAAACCATAATATTTTCCATGAGGTTCTAGCCCTATTATTGATCACAAAAGGTTCTTGTATGGCCAATATGACTTTATATCATTCTACCCACTGCTGTGAATGAGAATAGAATGGTAAGCTTGAGATGACTGCCCATAATGCTTCGTAAAGGCTCAAAGTTGTGCAATGATTTGGTGATGGAGTTGAGATGAAATGCATGGATATTGTAATGAATGTGTCATGTCTTAGACCAGTTGAGTTGAGATGTTTGGTTTTCTTAGTGCCTTATACGGTCAGCATTTTAGGATTTCTTGCATGTCTTGGATCAGGGTTGAGATTTTTGATGTGCTTAATGCTTTTTGTAGCCGACATCTTAGGATTTCTTCTAAGTTGTATGTCAACATAATATAACTTCTCCCTTACAGGACCCTAGCATGCTAACCCTTGTGGTGGGAGAGCATGTTGATCAATCAACTTGGTGGGGTGGACAGATGTTCTTTGTAATCTGTGGTTGGCAGTTAAACTCTCGTTAATGTTACCATTTCCCTCACGATAGTGGATTCAGTCTAAAAAAGATGGACATTTGAAAGACGCGAAATGTTCATACTTGTTTTGAAGTGGTGTGACTTAAAGAACCTCTTCCTATGTTACCATTCTTGAGGTTTTGTGTAACATTTATATCTGTTGTGCTTACATCCTCTGCCATCATTGTGTCTTCATACTGCTTGTGCAATGAGTGACATGTCAGTTTGAATAAGCATACTGCATCCAACGTGGTGTCAGTAACCCCTCGATGATACTTGACAGATGACATAATGTGCTAACTAGCTGAACATTTTTCATAATAGCAAACAAAGAGAAAAGATATATCAGTTTGAAACCAATAAAGTTCCCAATAACTCAGTTTGAGATAATCCTTGTAGTCAAGAGATCCCTACTTACCTCAATGAATATTTAATATTGTTAATATTTTTGGTATAAAGGTTTAACAATAATATACAGTGCTCGCAAACCATAAAGGTGAGAACATTACTATTTAGCCTATGAGACCATTTGGATGAAATAGTTCAGCCTATTCTAAACAATGACATGTATGTTTAGAGAGAGAGAGAGAGATGTACCTGAAGGGATATCTTGGAATCCCAGAAGCTGTTGGCAGCAAGTTATTTTCCTGCCGTCCCCACCAAGAAGAAAAAACACTGCGTTTACCTGCTTGCGGTGACTCACAACCCACTGTTGAATCTGAAAGCACTGTGCTTGAATCGGCACCATTATAGCGTATAGGCATAGACAAGCCTCTCTGATCTGAGTTACTGCCTTCAACTTTAGCACGTCTCCTATGAAATCTGATGCAGAGAAGAGTAAAAGTAGCTAACACTGCTCCGATAGTCACACCAATGGATATTCCTATGATCATATCTTGATTCTTGATTCCCATTTTGATTTTTCCAGTGCTTTAGATAATGACAAGGTTCCCAAAAGAATGCCAGCCAAGTTAATGTCAAAAGTTATCATAAATCAAAGATTAAAGAAATCAAACATGAAAAGGAAATGAGTTTGTTATCCTTTCTGAATATATGCCATTAATACAGTTTTGGTAAGTCAGGCCCACAGCCATATTATAGTAAAGATAATAACTATTCTACAAAATGTAGATGACTTTGACAGATAGGAATAATTCTTACAGAAGTTGGCATTATTGTAATGAACTGCCTCAAAATAAAATAGCATAATCAAATCTTTAGATAACAGCATAAGATCAATATAGACTATCTAGATCATCAATTGCTATTGAAAACATATACAAATTTTACAAACACAAAAAGCGCTACTTATGGAGAAGAATACCAAGAAGCAGATCATGAGGCCATTTCAGATGAACACTATACAGAAGGGCAAAGAACTCAACACAGAACCATAAATGTCTTTGTTGCAACTCAAAAGTCTCCAAGCTTGTTCAGTTTTTATATTTATAACAATAACAAATTAGTTGTGCATTCTAACTCTAAATTACTTCTTTATTTTCAATAAAATTTGTCCAAAAGAATGTTAACATAAATTTTATTAAAATTGTAAAATATACATCCATGGTCATACATGTGTGATGTGTCTATATGGCTTTGCCTTAGCAAGTAATTTCCAATTTAAATTACTTAATGTGAACACAAACAGAGAATGCAAAAGAGAGAAAACGTACTTTATCCTAAAAGAGTCTCAAATGACTCTTTTTATACTGGAAAAATAGTATACAAGTATGGCTCAAAGAGCAACGATTATACCAAGGATACAAAATATAATTATATATGTCCAAAATTATAACAAAACAGTATCAAGGCTAAATGCCTTCAAAGAACTACCATATAAGAAGTATCTAGAACAGTTACATATTAAATAGGATAGCAGGCAGAATGAGTTAATTTTGAATAGAGTCTGTGATCAACTAATACTGTCCTGTCCCCTTTTCTGGACTAAAATAAATAATGTTATTTTAAGTTGGGCCCAATAATTTCTAATTAGAAGGGACAACGTATTAATAATATTATTATAAAAAGTGTTTTTTAACACTAAGAATAAAAAATAAAATAAAACGTAATTTTAAAAACCTTTTATAAAAAAAATGTAAATGCTTGGGGCCAAATATAAAAGGTATTTTTAAATACTAGGGTCCAATTTTTGAAAAAGAGGCAACTATAAAGGGAGCGCTTGACTTCTCAATTGATCATCATTCAAGTTATCCTTGCATCCAATTTTCATATTTGAGCAATTTGTTCAATATAGCGCATCCAAGGATGAGAACATTTGGTTTGTTCAGGGTTTGAGACGACAAAAACCCCCTTGGATTCCACATTTGAGATCATTTGAGCATTGGATCAGACAACCCTAGCTGAGTGCCACCCTTGAAGGAACAAAATCAATCAATTTTAGCATTGGATCAGTCGTTTTCTGCTAACCCTAACTGAGTGCCACCTTTGAAGGGACAAAATCAGTCATTTGTGCATTGGATCAGCCACTGGTTTGCCTTGTTTCAGTCATCATACATCAGCAAACAGCAGTTAGAAGTCATTTCTAGGAGACTACAAACAGATTTGGACATGTTGCATATGTTTCCAAGGAAGATCAGCAATAATTAGCAGCTGTTATCAGCAATTTTTGGTGATGCCAGCCATGCCATACATCATTCTAGCCTTGGATCAGCCAAACACACCATTGTTTCATCCTTGTGACTGCTGCAAACACTTTTCAAGCCGCCATACACTTTGCATCAGCAGTCCAGACAGCTGTAGGGCATTGTGAGTGACAAAAAAATTGTTTTAGAAAATTCTGAAAATTAGTTTCCAGCTCTACTTGCATCAGCATTGTAATTTTCAGCAGTTACAAATAAATTGAATATCTTTTGGAGGGTTTCATGTTGCTGAAACTGAGTATATTATCATCCTAGGGTTTATAATTTGTTTACATCAGCAAATAAGGGTTTGAAATTTGTGATCAAATTGTGTACTTGTTTGATGTTATTTCTTTTCAAGAAAAATCAGAAAATACAAATAAAATTGTTTGTTTCCTACAGTTGTCTGATTGAGGGGCATTACAATGGTAAATTAGAAAATACAACTAAAATTGCTCGTTTCCTAAAGTTGGCCGATTGGAGACACTACAAATACTAAAATGGAAGCTTTAGTATTATTTTTTTGTGGTATCAATAAAATTCTGAACTAAATCACCTTAACAGATGATATTTTGTTGTACCCCAAAATTAAAATTTTTGTTACACTTAGACATTTTGAAGAAATGAGTAAAAGTCTTGTTAAATCAGTCAAAAAGGGTCAAAATTTGGGTGTGCATGTCTTGCATGAGGGGTTAAAACGCAAAATTTTCAAAATCTGACGATCTAGGTCTGCTCAGAGCAGCTTAATCTACAAAACCCAGATCTCAGTTTTTCATCCCTACTTCTTAGGAAAACTGCTATTTTTAGAAATTTTCTAAAAATAATAACTTTTTCTGGGTTTTTCTGGGTTTCTTTTGAAACGGATACTTAGAAAGTTTTTAAAAATAGAAAGTTGGTCCGTTAGGGTTCAAACTGATTTTGATTGGCTCAAAATACGTCCATATCAGGCTTGTGCAGTCAGAATCTCAAAATAATCAGTTTTGCCCTAGTGGGTCTATTCTGCTTTTTTTAGAAGCATATTAGGAGCTCTGAGGTCATTAATGGAGGTCATTCAGCTGCCAGGTGTCAGATTCAACATTCAGGCGTTCAACAGAAGGCGAGTTGGTAAACAAGCACGAAGAACGAAGGAGAAGGTTAAAATTGTGAAAATTTTCTAACACTGGTTGACTTGGGCGCCCCAAGTGAGAATAGGCGCCCATCTTTTTAGGGCATTAAAAGATGAAATTAGGGTTTACGCCTCCAACCAAAGTTGCTCAGTTCTCTGCCAGCTTTGCAACGAATCCAACGGTGCAGTCAATGGATCATCCAATCGTCCAAGATTCAGAGCTGAACAGGGAAGATTCAGACTGAAGTCAGAATGAAGAACATGAAAATTATCAAAAATTGACTAAATGTGAGAACTTTGGGCGCCCCTGGTGAAGAAGGGCGCCCAACTTTTTGAAGTACCTAACTCAGCAGTTAGGGTTTGAGAATATGCTCAATCTCTTCAGTATTCAGCCAGCTCCGCAACGCCTATCTCCGTCAAAGCATTCGACTGTCCAATCTCCAGCAGACTCAGATCAAAGAGGAACATACAGAATGAAGGTTTCAAACTTGAAGATGAAAGTCAGATAAAAATGGCCAAGTCTAGAAGGTTTGGGAACCCCAGCTTGCCAAGGGCGCCCAAGCTTTTGAAGGTCTAAATTCAACTGTTTGACGAAGTTTATCCTAGGAGACCCCTCCAAATATTTCATCAGCTTCGCAATGAGCATAACCGGCAGTCAATCCGATGCCCAGATCACCAGATTCAACAAGATCATTTGTAGAAGGGGAATTGTGCGCCCCTAGCCAAGAAGGGCGCCCAACTTCTCATGCCTTAGTAGAATTTTCAAGATTTTCAAAGTTACAAAATTGCAAAGAGGAAGAAGGCGTCCAAGTTCAATGATCTGAGATTTTTAGGGTTTTGAAAATAAAAGCAAAAGAAAGCAAACCTAAATCAAACCCTAAGTCTATTTAACACTCTCTTCAATGTAATTTTCATTATTTTTGCAGGTAGCATTCAGAGGGGAAAATTGGAGCAACAAGATTGAAGAAATTTTTCAAGATTCAAGAGCTTAGTTTGCTGGTTATTCATCAAATTTTCCAGACCAGCAATATAAACCCTTGCTTTTTCATGTTTTTTCATCCAAAAGATCAAATTTTTCAAGGAGAAGGCCAATGTTTTCAAATTTTCAGCCATTTGGGTCTTATCACCTCAGTCTTCTGAAGAAATTTTCAAGAACTTCATCAAGTTGCAGCAGCTGCTTTTTATTTGCATGTCAGTGAAATCCTCAGAGCATTCAGTTTTCAATCATCTAGGTCCTTTCAAATCAATCTTCTGAAGAAAACCCATATCACAGCTTTTTTCAAGAAAGTTTCAAATTCTAGGGTTGGCTGTTTTTTCGATCAGCCATCAGTGTTTTGCAAATCTAATCAACTGGGTCCATTTCTAATCATATTCTAAACAAAACCCAAATGCTAGCTTTTTTCGGGAAAAATTGAAGAAATTAGGGTTTGCTGCTTTTTTAGTTAAAATTCAAAATTTTCAAAAACGGACGATCTGGGTTTGGGTTGTCTTGCAATGAAATTTTGAGCAAAACCTATATCTCAAAAAAAAAATTCAAAAATTTGTCCGTTGGAGCAAGAAAATCAGCATTCTAAAAATAGAAGTTGTTCAAAACTTGTCTGAACCTAGGCGAGTTTACAGTCATTCTTCAAGGTTTCTGAAATGGAGTACACTCCCAATGTTTTTAAGACTGAATCATCTCTTTATCATGATTACATCAAAACAGCCGAGGCAGATTTGCATCACATTAAGCCGGTGTTCGATCTACACGCTTTGGAGAGCGCAGGCAACACTTCCATCAGGAACCTGGGACACTCTGGACTCCTCGCAGCAGAGTCTATTCCTATATCAGTTCAGAGTCTCAAGTTCATAATCGCTTGCATCAAGCATTACAACCCGGCTACAAGGGAGATTCAATCAGTTGATAGCAGATTGATTTGCAGTCTGAAGCCTGATATGATCGAGAAGTGTTTTTCCATTCCCCCATGGCCTGAAAGCGTCACTATCTCAAAGGGTGAATGTGAAAGGATGTGGGAAATGCACAAAGACAAATATAGCAAGAAGATTGCACAGAGGTGGATGAAGGAGAAACATAAAACGTTGCCAAAGAACGTCAGGCGAGGGGAATTCAAAGATGAGATTGCCATCATAATCACCTTGCTCAATAGGGTAACTGGCTCAGAAGATGCCACCAAGTTTCAGCCTTGGATGTTTTACGCCATACCCCACATCATGAAGAAAACCGAGTTCTATGATTGGCCCACTTTGATCAGTAACAGCCTACATCAGCAGATAACAGAATACTTCCAATTTCATGAGTTCCATATGGTTTCTTACCTAGTCTACCTGGTGGCCTATCAAGGTCAATTCAGAGGGTTGACTACCGAGGGATCATTGAGCATACAGCATGTATACAACTACTATCCCCAGTTGGAATTCACGAAGTCGCTACATCACTACAAGAGAGTGAACGAGGCTTTTTTGATGTACACAGTGCGGGACCTAGACAATGAATTGCACATCCATATCTCTTCAGTTGCTAGGGCAGCGATGGCGGAGTGGGCAGATTGGTTCATACAATTTCCTACTTTCACCTATCTCAAGGTCTATGGCTATTCAAGTGCCCCACTCATGTTGCCTAGGTACCCGTCAGACGAGGTCGTCTTCATGGAGTTCTTAAGGCAGGCCCATGATGTCCACGCATTCTTGAGGAATAGAAAGAAACCCGCCCTCAATTTTTCATTAGGGTTGGGAATCTATACATGCAGGACTATTGTAGATGCTAAGACAATGGGTGATGAGTTAGACAAACTTGGTCTCAAGCCTTACAGCGAGAGACGATCATTTGACCCTCATGGTGTCTACACTGGCCGGCTTGAGAAAAACTATGCTCATATATCCGCCCTTGAAGATTTTTGGGCAAATTGTACAAATGAGTTCGAGGTGCGGAGGCGTAGTTATAGCAAGCTACTCTTCACCAAATGAAAGACTGTTTAAATGAAGATATAGAAGGGTTATTAGATGATGATGAGGATGTGCTTCTCCCGATGTATGCTCAGAAGCGAATTGAAGATCAGCCTCTTCCTCAAGTTAATTGGGCTAATACGGAATCTCTCTCAGTAGAAGACAGGACAAGACAAGTCCTGAACATAGCAAGGTTTTCCTAATCCTTAAGAGGAAAAACTCCATTCCAGTAGCAGAGCCGCCAAGGACAATTCCCTCTTCTTCCAAAGCACAGTCAAAAGGGAAGGGCAAAAGTCAGTCTCAAGAAGGCGTCAAAGGTAGTAGATCAAGTAAAAATGTAAGAAGAAGGTTAGACTTCTCAGGCATAGTCATACAGGAGCAACCTACAGTTGTAACAGAAGCTCCTCCTGACGAGCCCGTACCTCAAAAAGAAGTAGAGGAGCCACCTTTAACACATGTTTCTATACCTTTGACAGACTCTCCACCAATCCACATCGACCTTGATATTGAAGATGATGAAGAAATTGCAGTTGTACCTCCTAGGGAAGTTAGTAAGGATACTACTGTGTCTTGGCTTGAGAACTCCTTGGGAAGGGTAAGAAGAAGGCCTTCATATCAGGTGAATTTTGATGATCTTGATAACATCTATCAGGAACCTCCTAAGAAGAAAGCAAAGAAGCAAGTTCACTTTGATAGGAATCCTGATAGTGAGATAGTCATGGAGACTGCATTGCCCCCAGAGGACAAGAACAGGGATGAGGTGAATATGGATGATTTCGTGATGGTCAAGGCTAATCTTGGTAGAAATACCAGACATGCGGATGTGAGTCTATTCAGAGTTGTGTCCAAAAACCTTCAAGAAAGAGTGCTCAAGGATGGAGAAGACAAGGCAACCCTCAAGGCTGAAAATCAGCAACTCAAGCTTTATATTTCTAACCTTGTCCATGGTTCTTCACAGGCAACCCAGCTGCTGCCCTAGATTTTAGAGACACCGGCTGATCATCATCAATTGAGATAGATGGTCATTTGTGGGAAAGAAACTCAGGAGTGGATCGAGAGTTTCATTGTCAGAGGAAAGGAGATCTTGGCACGGATGTTTCAGTTGAGGGAAAACACTCATGAGCTACATCAAGGTATCCAAGGGTTTGAACAAACAATGGCTGAAGTAAAACCAAGGCATGAAATCATCATTGTTGATTTAGATATAGCCTATGGTTCAGCAGTTTCAAAAGAACACAAGAGGCAGATCCTTGCTTGGAGAGAGCACCATGTTTTCAAAGTTAAAACCTATGAGAGGATATCCGAAAAATTTATTGCTTACAGACAAAGGGTGATTGAAGCTCTTCTTTTCATCAGTGAGTTTGTCACAGAGATTCCTTCTCGCTACAATCTTGAAGATGGTTCCTACGTCGGGCTTGATGAAGTGCAAGCTCAATTTCAGAGTGTTGTTCGCAGCAGTGATGGCAACAACACAGTTGGCGGAAGGATAGGTCATATTTCGATGATGTCAACAAAGTTTGAAAAGGCGGCCAATGAGATCGAAGATTTCTTGAGATCTGTTGCAGATGCTGAAGATATTCTAGAAAAGCGGTGTTTTGCTATTGATGGCATAGATGCACCGAACCAGGACACAATTTCCAATTTTCTAGCAGATGTGATCGAGCTTTAAAGCAGCTTTCTTCTAGAAGCTTTCTTCCCGCTTTCTTTCTATTCTTGGAATAATTCTTATCCATTCTTTGAGAAGAGAAAGAAGATAAATGTAATAGTTGGCGTTTCCCGCTTTTTCTGCTTTCTTAGGTGTTAGATGTTATATTCTTTCTAGATTTAGAAATAAAGCTTGCTTGCTGAGCAAGCCCTAGATTGTGAAAGCAAGGAGATTTTAGGGTTCCCTACTCCTCTGCTTGCCTATAAATAAGAGCCTCTGCTCATTAGTTTTCTTTAACGGTTATTGTGATAGCAAATTGCTGAGTCTCTTTTAGCCAGCAAGCTGTTATTCAGTGTCAGTTCACTTTGTGTTAGAACCATGCTAGTGATAATAAATTGTTGAGCCTATTGTGCCTTCTATTTGTTACTCAAGTGTTGTTCAATTGTTTTATGATAGCCAATTGTTGAGTCTCTTTTAGCCAACAAGAAGTTATTGTAATTGTTGTTCGTATTGTGTAAGAACAAGATTGCAAGCCTCTTTAGCTGCAATTTCTTGTTCCAGGCATGTTAGAAGTAGATTTTGTTCCAAAGTTTGAGTAATAAAATCATGAGCCTCCTTTGCCTTGGTCTAACGTCTCAAATTTTTGTTATTTGTGTTCTGCTTTTATGATCTTGATTTCAGCTTACATTGAAGTGTGTAGATGTTTGTTGAGAAAGAGTTTATTGAAGTATTTTGTCATAAAATCAACCTTGTTAATTTCTAGTTTCTCTTGCTCTGCGTATTACTTGAGAAGCTAGAAACATCTTTAGTTTAAGTTAGTCGTAGTTGAAGTTCTTAAATCAGAAAATCTCATCTGCGGCATTTGTGTTTAATAAACCTTGTGCTCTAAGCTGATCAAAAAGATAGGCAACTTAGTTCTTAGTTTACTTTATTTCAACACCATCAGCAAGAGGGAGCTTCCCCTCCTAATTTGAAGAGCAGTTTTACTATGCATAGCTGTCCGTTTCAAATACGCATTCCAAAGGTGCAAATTTAAACGCCAACATATTTAACCAAGGGAATCAAAAGCCAAGAAAGTATAGGTCTTTTCATTGCATGTGGCATTACAATAGAGATCTACTGTCTCTGATGGGGCATTATTCCTTCTTACAAAGCATTATGGCACCAAATGACTATATAAAAGCATTAGGGTGAACCCATTGCCATATAGCATATTTTACACCTTCTACCACCATATTTGCTTACTGAAGCAATGTTAAAGCATCTATGTTTAAATAGTAGTTTTTATAGCAAAGTGCAAGTTATGCTTCAGAGCCAAAACTTGAAATTTACTAACAGATCTCAATACATTTGAAATAAAGTAGTTTCTTCCTAGGAGCAGTACAGACCTCTATTGGGATATTGATTTCTGTGCATTTGCTACTGAAACAATGCAACTTGCTCTAGATTGGAGATCAAGCTTGTAGCATCAAGCTATCATGAAATGGCAGCCATGTGTAAATTTCCCCTGCAGTAGGTGTGTCACAACCTCTTGGCCCAACACACTTTCCCTCCCTACAAATTACCCCCTCATGATTTATTTTTTCTTACTAGAGAACTCCTGGGGTTTGCTCTGTAATTCCTATCATTAATTACATAGGACCAATAATGTATATCAACAAAAATGGGAACAATATATCATAAAAACTTTTTATTCAAGAAGAGTGAGGATTGGTAGTTGTTGACAAGTCTAACCCAAGTTATTGATGATGTGAGAATGTCAGTGCAGCACGAGATACTCAACTCCTCAAGTCACTGTCTCCTGAAAGAAGGAAGTATACATAATTGTGGTCGTTCTTATGTGAGTGTGTTCATAGTGACTGCATGTTCCTTCTCCGTGTTTAATCCCTTCATGTTTTGCCAGACTTAAATACAGAAAAATCTCCTCAGAATATCCTCAGGGCCATTAATGAGTCTAATTGTCATCAGCAGAGATAATCATACAGCCAGTCTTCTAAATTCATAAGGAGATCTCAACACAGAAGCGTAAAGACAAACAGGTAGGGAATTAGGTCTGACTACTTGCTGTGAAGAATAGAAAGAAGATTTTGGCTTGATGTCAAAGAAATCCAAAAGGGATGTCTTTGCCTAAATTGTGAGGTCTTGACAAGCTTTAGATCTGTCTTGATTTCTACATTGGATCTTTGCCTATCATCTGAGCAAAGTGATATAGAGAAGATTCTTCTTTAAAGTCTGGGGGAAAACCAAAGATCGAGTGAAAAACAATTCCACTTGACAAGTTTGGTGATGCCAAGTATACAAGATAAGGTGGGCTGACAATGATGTTCCATGAGGTGGGGAAGAGGGAAACAATGTTTAGGACAAGAAGGTCAAGGAAACTTATAGGAAGCATGAAAAACAGAGAATACATGAGGCCAGGGATATCACCACCTGTGTGAAGGATAAACTCAAAAATGACTATGATATATGGTAGCTTTTGTGTGATTTGGTTATCCATGAAAAAGAGGGAAAGGTTAGGAGATGAACCTGAAGACCACCTTAATTCAAATCAAGAATGGAAAACTAGAGTTAGGTGGAACCCAAAGGTTTCTATTGGTTATATATATATATACATATATATAAAGGATTGGCAGTTCTTTGTAGAATTTCCAACGTTTTTCATCTCAAGAGCTCAAATTTTCAGAGCATCAATTGGAAAACTGTGGCTGAGACAGTTACATCCGGTATAAGATCGGAGGAAAGTTATGTCAATGACTCAATAGAATGGAATGGAGGCTTTTGTGAATCATCTAGTGAACACTATGAGCAAAGACAACATCCAGGGGTAATTATCCAGAGCTGATGAAAGCAATCTATCAAGACAGAAGAGTCATCCTTGGGAATTTTGTTAACATGAAATTAATTTGATTATTATAACTAAGCCAATGAAATATTGTTCACATTGAATTAGCCACAAGTTTGTATAATACTTAGAAATTGAGATTTATAGCCTATTTGATGCAAGGATATTATTCAAAGTGGAATTTCCAAATTGGTTTTCACCAATAGTGGTGGCCTTGAAGATGAATGTCAGCCTTATCTAAATCTCTATTAGTTTTAAGAGAATGAACAAAAACACCGATAAAGACCCATTTTCCCTCAAATGGTTGATTTCTGAAGAGGTAGCATGGCCTGAAACAAATTCCTTGGATGAACCCTCAATTGACATTCAAAACAATGTTGCACAACAGAAGAGATTGAAAAGTATTTGCATAGTTGCATTTAAAGTATGTGCCTACGATTAAATGCTAGTTGGACTATTAAAAGCATCTATCAACATTTCTAAGAATCTATCTGTACCTGTTCAAAAAATTGACCCTAGGACAAGTGATACCCTTTTTTGGATGGTTAGTGAATTAATGGCAATAAACCTATGCATACTGAGTCAATGAAAGAATGTATGAAGATTGGCAAGAGACTGTTCTTGTTGAAGCTCAAGAAGTGCAAATTCTTGGTAAGCAAAGAAAGACCTGCCCCTGCCCCTAATGAAGTTCTTATTATTATGAAGCTCTGGCCTCCTGGGAACAGGGATGAGATTTGGAACTTTTTGGAACATGTGACATAATGATTAATTCTTAAGTTTTTATGCATTGCCTTCTTGTTGGATGAATTGACGAAGGTGTTATTCTTCACGTGGGACAAAGAGAAGTAAAAGCCCTTTAGGGATCTATGGTATTGACTGGCCACTGCTTTAATCTTAGTGGTCCCAAATTAAGAAGGAGAATGCTTATGTCAATGCCTCTTTGTTCCCATACTCAAATGAATCTGACCACCCCATCTACTATGCAAGAAGGAAACTAAGAAAGATAAAGCAAGCTTATAGACCCAGAGAGAGGAAGGCATTGTTTTTATCTATGTGATCCAACATTTTTGTGTTCCTTGAAAACCATCAAACTTTCCTACACTTAATAGACAAAATCAACCAGAAATTAATTGGTGGCTAATGTGCTACAAGAGTGTAACTTTCCTGTCATGAAACGAGCATGTGATGAATCACACCATTGAGTTCAAAATGAATTCCCTAGAACAAACCTTTCCAAGGTCACACCAGTGCCGAACAAGTACCAAAAAATAACTATTGATCGCTGCATGGGGACACTTCTTGTAGACATGCAAGTAAAAAAGCTGTGGGATTGAAGGGAAATCCAGCACATTAGAATCAATTGAAATATTTTCATGAGATTTGGGACCTTATCAAATCTTCGAGAATATGCATAATGCTTGAAGAGGAGACATTATGTGGTGATAAGAGAGGATGTAGATGTACATGGATTGACAAGAAAAGCTCTCCTTGGAAATTTCTGGTTGTCAAAATAATGATATAATGTGAAGAAATCCTTGCGGTCATACAATCAATGCCAATGAATAGGGAACACTTTTTGAAGAACTTCAAAGTTCATGCCACTTCATTCTACCCAAGGTCTGGATTTTAAAGGTCTCTGCATGCATGCTAGTAAAAAGAAGAGATACAGATTTTCTGTGTCTATTAAATACTTAACAGGTGGAGTTTGACACTATAGACAAATCAACATAAAGCACAACCAAAAATTTACAGAAATCCATCAATGTTGGGATTTATTGCCCTCTACAATCTACATTTATCAGTTAAAGAGGGGTAGACTTCACAAACTAGCTGAGATGGTATTAAATGAAGGAGTTCATAATCAGTAACTAGAAATCAAGCCCTGAACAATTTAACCCAGAACACAACCAAAATTTCAAACGAACAAATAATTGCCAGGTTTGGCTGCCCTCTACATCTGATCAATGATAAGAGGGGGACACTTCAACAATGAGCTGATAATGATATAGCACCTGATAAAGGAGTACATGATCAATTACTATAAGCAGAACCCTGATGAGGTTTCATGTTGCATTAAGTAAATAAAGTAATGCATAAGCAACACTTAAGAGACAAGAGACATACAAAAATGACATGATAGATTTAGGTGAGTACCATTGTACCCTGATGTGCTATATAGTTCATAATGGGAACATAATGATACAAATGAACCTCAACTCTCTTTGAGATGATGTATTGTAGATAGGAATAAACTGGTAGAGAATATCTTCCTATAAATATAACAAAGGGAGAGAGGAAAAACCCTAAGTGGATAAGAGCAACCAAGAAGTATATTCAATATAGAAAGAGTATTATAACAACTAAGCATGGAAACCATATCAAAATAAAACATGACAATCTTTAAGACCACAAGTCAGCCACTAAAGGTGTCACAAAACAATCACAACCAATTTGACTAAATATTTCATCCCAATTTGTTGAATGAGAAGAGCTCAAGTGATAAAAGCATTGAAGCTTTCATAATGGAGCACCAGGCTCAAAACTTGGGTGGATATGATTAAGTGTCGAAATCAGATAAAATATTGCATCCAACTCATTGAGTGTGGCAGTACCCTGACAGACAGGGCCAAGTGCAAGTACCCAGTGAATTTGATGGAATCGATACAATCATTCATGAAAAGTATGAACCCTTGCCTTCTCATGACAAGTATGAAACCCTTTGCATTCTTCATTTCGGAACAACCCTTCATCTTTGACTCCACTGAGCCTTATAACGTGACATGATACTTGATGCTCTCCTATTGCATTAAAAATTTAAAATTATTCATAGTCTGTTGTGAGGGATTTTGATGCTTCTGTTGTGACTGAATTATAATACTTCTGTCAATCAACTGGTATTTGACATTTGGAAGATTTAACATAATTATGCAGCTGCTATTTGAATTGATATAAATCTCTATTATCTGAAATTGAAGGGCATGGTAGAATAATCAGCATCTGTGTTATTTTGCATTTAGCTCAAAGATTTATGATGTGCTTTCTTGAGCTATCCTCTCACTTAAATGGAACAGAGTCCTTAACAAAAAAATCAGACAACAGACTTTTGCAAAGGGGCACGTTGTTCTTTCTTTATATTGCACACTATGTGAGGTCTAGAAAAGTCAAGAATTGAGCTAGTGATGAATTTGGCGATTCCTTTAGATTTCTGGCAAATACTTCTTAATATTGAATTCTCGATGTCTTATGTTTGGTCGCAATCTAAAAGAATTTACCACTTTCCTAAGATTTTATTTTGGCAAATCCTTAAAGAAAGGGAACATCATTCGGGTTCTTTCAGATAACCTGGGTGTTAAAACTCTTACGTGGATCATCCCAAAGAACTGCTCAATCTGTACTCCTGAAAGCTCCCAACGAAAAATGATATATTTTCTGGTTGAAATTGAGGCAAAATTTCACTTTCTAAATGGTTAATATTATATACCCGCCAAGGCTTGAGAAAGCAAGGCAATTTCTAATTAAAATAGACAACAAATAGTACCCCCTCCAAAAAGAACTAAATTTAAAAACAAGGTGCACCCTCCAAAAAGGAGTTAACGGTTCAGTGAATTCGATCTTTGCTTCTTGGAATTAAAATTGAAGGCCAACTATTTGGCCTTCGTCCTACGAGGAGATCACTGAGCAATGGGGCATTAAACTTATATCTACGCACTTTGGGAGACTGTATGTAAAGCTCTCTGACATTCACGTCTATAGGCGAACTCAATACGTCTCAGATACATAAACGCAATGCAACAATTCCAGAAATGTCTTTTGTAAACAATGTCGACTGCCAAAGCCTAAAGCAAAATAAAAACATATCAGAATTAAAGCGGTTCTAACGAATGGAGTGCGTCGATAATTTTCATATACTTCTCCTATTTCGCGATGATAAGCTTCAGCAGACAACAAAAAATCTCCTATTTCGCGATGCTAAGATTCAGCAGACAACAAAAAAGTAGCAGAAAATAGAAAAGACCTGTGAAATAGCTGCCAAAACTGAAGCCGTTTGTTCGGAATCGTGTTATCCATTATCCATTTATCAACTTCAACCACAGAAGGAAGGAAAGAAATAATTCTGAGCAACTGCAGTGGCGGATCGAGTCGTCGAGGAGGCCACCGCTTCTTTACAGTGCAGAAGCCGATCCACAGGTCGTTTCACACAGGTGAGGAGAACCAATCGCCGATAGCCGGCTGACACAAGCAACAATCCTCCTCATTTAAAACGATATTGAATTCCCCCCATTGCAAAAAATATATAATTTACCGAATTTTGTCGTTTTGTTTCGAGTTTTTCGACGCCCAGATCTGACCCAAATACAATCCTTCCAGTCATATCAATGCCGCTGTAATTTGGATTTGAATAAAATTAGGTGGAAAGCACAGAGCCCAGACGGGACGGAAACAATATCTTTTTCAAACGGTGCGGCGTCCATTGTGTTTGGACAGACTAGGTCAATGCCTCTGTTCATTTCCCTATTTCTTTATTTATATGGTAATTTGCAAGTCCAGCATGGATGAGCTGGAACATCAAACGGGTGGTGATTGGAGGGATGTTATTCTCAGGTAAAAGAAAAGTTGCTTACGTGGCAAGCACTTGGTTAACTATGGCTTAGCAGCTACTTATCAAGAACGTGAGAATCTTGCACTACACAGTTGGAGTCTCTGTTTGTTCTGCCACAGACATCAAATACAGGAGCTTGAGATTCGCTATCATTGTCGTAACTATTGGTGGTCGCTTCCGGTTTATTCTTTTGTGATCTGTTTTGTTCAATACAAAAAGAATTAATCTGATCTGTATTTTTAATTTGATTTGGTGAAAAATAAGTTTTTTTTATCAGGTAGAGTTGAAGATTGTATGAAATAAAATGAAATGGTTTTAATTAGATTTGCGTATTTGTGATCTGTTTTGTTCAATACAAAAAGAATTAATGTCGTCTATATTTTTAACTTGATTTGGTCAAATAAGTTTTTTATTAGGTAGAGTTGAAGGTTGTATGAAATAAAATGAAATGATTTTAGTTCGATTTAGGAGATTAAATGGTTATTGGATATAAATATTTTGTAAGTAGGTGGCATCTTTGTTTTATTCATATAATTGTGTCGAAGAATTAATTTTTTGTGTTTTATTATATTAGATTTGGATGTTCATGACATTCAAAGATGAAATACTCCTCTATTTTCATTTATTTTATTTTTTTTAAATGTTGGTTTTAGTGTTTTTTTTTTTCTTTTCTTTTTTTTGGTAACTCAGAGGTATCCCCAACCCTCGCGTCCATTGCACTCAACTCTGCAACTCTGCCCAACGAGCTCCACCACCCTTGCACTGGTCTTACTTTTTGCCAGGTTTTGGGGGACAGAGGCGAGCGGAGGCGAGACTAGTCCTTTGGGGGCACGGACCGCACCCAACATGACCTGTACCATTTATCATCCAAGAGCGTGAGTCGACCTTGAGACCTATATGGGATGAACCCAAAGCCCTTAACCAACCATGCTTATTATATTAGATTTGGATGTTCATGTATGAAGGACATTCAAAGATGAAATGCTTCTCTATTTTTTTTAATTTTATTTGTTTTTATTGGAGATACCTCCAAGGGGGTCCCCTTTAGCTTAGAGCCAAGGTCTAAGGGGTATCCGTTCCGCCAAAATCTATCAGGGGCACGATCCCCGCCACATTCCTTTCTAAGTGTTGGAGCCTTTGCACTTAGCAAGACTTGATCCCTAGTGGGTTCATTTAGAACCTTTCAACTTCACCAGTAGACCAAGGGCCCATTGACAATGCTTGTTTATTTTTACTAATTCTAATATAAAAAGTACAAGTTTTTTCTTCCCACTATTGAATGTTGTTCATATGCCTATTTCATATCTGAACATATTTGAGCTAGTCCTTAGTAGGGCAATGGAAATATTTCCCCTCCATTTGATTTCTAGGAAAAAAAAACCAAGAGGGTCCCTTAAGAATTTATAGAAAGTCGTCATTAGAGTTGGTACTATATTTATAATTGAATTTAATTGTAAGATCAATGGTGAATCGTTGTTAGAGTTAGTAAAGATAACAAATTAACACTATTACTTTTAAAGATTTTAAGCGACGATTTGTCACTTTCTTATGCTTTTATATGTTGCACTATTTAAACCAAACTCTATTGTGTATATCAAAGATGTCCACCACAATCTTAATTGAATAAACATAAAAACTGGTGCTTTTAAAGGGTTTGAGTGATAATTGTCACTTTCTTATGCTTTCATATGTTGTATTATTTAAACCAAACTATGTTGTGTATATCAAAGACGTCCACCACAATAATTGAATAAACATTAATACTAGTACTTTTAAGCGTTTGAGTGATAATTTGTCACTTTCCTCTACTTTTATATGGTGTACTATTTAAACAAAATTCTATTGTGTATGTCAAAGATGTCCACCATAATATTAATCGAATAAACATTCACAAGTACTTTTAAAGATTTTGAGTGATAATTTGTCACTTTCTTATGCTATACGTCGCATTATTTAACCCACACTCTATTGTCTATATCAAAGATGTTCATCACAATCTTAATCGAACAAAGATTAACACTAGTACTTTTAAAGAGTTTGATGGATAATTTGTCACTTTCTTATGCTTTTATATGTTGCACTATTTAAACCAAATTGTAAAGTGCCAATTTTTTTTTTTTGAATTTTAACAAATATTTGACAAAATGCCGACAATGAAATGTTTGATATTGTGTTTATCAAAGATGACAACCACAACAATTGAATAAACATTAATACTAGTACTTTTAAAGAGTTCAAGTGATAATTTGACACTTTATTCTACTTTTATATGTTTTACTATTTAAATCGAATTCTATTACAACATATATCAAAGATGTCCACTTAATATTATTGAATAAACATTAACAATAGTACTTTTAAAGATTTCAAGTGATAATATGCCACTTTCTCATGTTTTTATATGTTGCACTATTTAAACCAAACTCTATTGTGTATACCAAAGATGTGCACCACAATCTTAATCAAATAAACATTGACACTAGTGTATACACCTGAAAACGGTCATCACCTTTAATTAATTAAATACTAGCTATTTGATTAATATTCCAACTACGTATAAATAAATTCTTAATTTATTTATACTATTCACCTTTCTCAAATTCTCCAAATCTAAATCATCTTCTTCTAAAATTAATTAAATAAACAAGGTTCCCTAAACTTGCTTTATTTAATTAATCTTCGCTAAATCCAATTAGGAATTAGACCACATTTCTACAACTTTTGTGCCACCTCACCAAGGTCACATGAAAATAAATAACTCTAATTTTTAATTAGAATTATCTTCAACTCATTTCAAAAAGAACATGGTCTTATTCTTCCCACACTTCCACCAATTTTGGAAACACATGGTCTTCTCTTCCCACACTTCCATCAATTTTGGAGCACATGGTCTTATTCTTCCCACACTTCCACCAATTTTGGAAGCACATGGTCTTCTCTTCCCACACTTGAGTCTTCCATCCAAATGGCATGTTGCCCATTGGTCAAGAGATTCTCCCATCCAAATGGCATGTTTTCTTTGGTCAAGGGGACAACATCTTGATTCTCTTCATCTTCACCATCCATCCTTCTTATTTGAATCTGGACCGTTGATTATTGCCACCTCACTATATGCTTGGAAAAGGCTATAAATACAACCCTTGGGCCTTGTATTTTACATCCACATTTGAAGTAAAGTTATCATGTAGGTTTATCATTGGAGCTTGGAGCATTTTTGGGAGTCTTATAGCTAGTTTTTATATCATGTTTTGCTTTGCATTTACATCTTAGATTAACATATTGCTTCATAGTTGCATTTTATCATCCATCTTGCATCATAGTTGCATTTTAGATTAGTTCATTTTAATTTTGCATTTGAGCATATGTAGAATCATGCATAGAATCATATAGATCACTACCATAGTATCCACCACCATTTGTGTATTTATCATCAATATCATCCTTCACTCATCATAGTATTCATCATCATTGTTTGCACATAGTTTCATGTATGCATATAGTTGGCTTGCATGTTGAATGTTATCTCGTTTCCTAAGTAGTCATTTTAACAACCTTTGTGCTCATAGAAATCTGAGGGCCAAACGGTTTAATAAATCCTTAGGAATAGAGGACAACGAGACGCTCTTGAAAAATTCGTTAAGATGCAATTTAGAATAGTTTACTTTGCTTTGAATCTTTGAATATAAATCGTTTCATTAAGGTTTGTGTTGATACTAACTTTGCACATTTAACACACACACAACTAGTACTTTTAAAGAGTTTGAGTGATAGTTTGTCACTTTCTTATGCTTTTAAATGTTGCACTATTTAAACCACTATATTGTGTATATCAAAGATGTCCACCATAATATTAATCAAATAAACATTAACAATTATACTTTTATACAATTTGAGTGATAATTTGTCACTTTCTTATGCTTTTATATGTTACACTATTTAAACCAAATTGTAAAGTGATGACTATTTTTTGTTGAATTTTAACAAATGATTGACAAAATGTCCACAATAAAATGTTTGATATTGTGTATATCAAAGATGTCCACCACAATAATTGAACAAGAGACACATTGTGCCAGGTTCCTGCGAATAGTTATCGCTAGATAGAGTAGTTGTTGCATGATTTGAATTCAAATAATCATGTGTCTATTATATTATAATGTATGTTGTCCTATTTGTGGGCACAAATTGAGATTAAAGGTATGAATACACCAAGATAAATTAGATTTGTTTCTTAGAATTTTGGTTTACAACAAAAATTACAAACAAAGTATTGTTTCATATTATTTAAAATAATTATTGAGTTCTTCTAGAAGCTACGTGACAAGATTTTTCTATATTTTGTTTAAGCTAAGATTATATTTATCTTATCAATGAAGTTAATATTGATTGAATTTGTTGGGTGACATTTATCACTATAGATTTATACATATTTTTAGATTTATATGTCTTTTCAATATCATGATATATACAACATTATTCAATATTATTCGACAATAATACGACTGAAATTCAACCATAAAAAATAATGTATTCTAAAATCAATGGAAATATTTTGCCACCTATCATGTATATAAACCAATTCCAAATATTTTTCATTATAAGTAGAAATACCTTTCAAATTAATTTATTTTGTCACCTATCCTATCTATATAACACTATTACTTGTCACTCAAAGTATTAATAGGGTTGACAATTTAACCAAAAAATTTAATGCATTACAATTTCTTTTCAAAAATTGAATGATAATTTATTTTCATTGTAAGTAAAAATACCTTTCAATTTTTTTTGCAATCTATATATCTATAGCAAGATTCCTTGTCACTCAAAACATTAATAGGGTTGACAACTTAGCCAAAAAAATTAACGCATTACAATTTTTTTAATTAAACAACAATTTACTTTTGCAATGGTTGCTTCTAAAATCAACCCATAAAAAATACACAATTTAATGTCAAAATGTATGACATAAGCAATAGTGCTCATGTCATTCAAGCAATTAATCTAGTTGACATTTGACTCAATGAGTTAGGTAAATATAGATATAATTTTTTTTTAAAGTGAATTTTGTACTTACTATTCTCAATATGAACCAATAAAAAAAGATAAATGAAATTTTTACAATTATTTAAAATACAAAATTAAATACAAATTATAGAACTTTTACTCAATTTTTTTAATTCTATGTGATGATCGGTACCTTGGTATCCCATTTCGGATGGTTGTCTCTATTTCCCAGATATGGAATTGGTACTTACAAAAATTAAAAAATAAACTATGTAATTGGGGAAATAATTTTTTGTCCCTTGCAGGCAAAATTCAAGTGGTGAAACAATTTTTTTTGGCTTCACACGTGTATTATTCCTCTTGTTGGATGCCATCAAAAAAAGGTTATGAGGACTTTATCGAAATTCTTTGTAGCTTCTTATGGACTAATTGGGGAGGTAAGGCAAGTTTTAAATTTGCCTCTTGGCTACATTGCATCCAACCCAAAACTAAAGGTGGGTTAGGTCTTTTGGATCTAAGGACACAAGGGACTTGCCTAGCAGCAAAATGGATTATGAGATTAGTAAATGGAGATGCTCCATGGAAAAATCTGATTTGTTTTAAGATCTCTCGAGCTACTGTCAAAGGTAAATGACAAGTTGTGAGCTAGGAAGATAAAATATTAATGGTGTCTTTCTTCCATCTTAAAGCTTCCTAAACCCATTGCTTTCTATTTGGAAGGTATGGAAGCAAGTTAGTATTTTTTTAGATTGGAAATGTTCTCTTCAACACGGGTTCAACCTTGGTTCTTCATCAATTTGGTGGAATAAACTAGTGTGATATGAGGGTCAACCTCTTGTTGTGGCATTTTCAAGGTTGGCTTATTGCTTATTTAAAAAAGGAGTTCAAAGTTTTGGAGACTTATGGGATTTTAATGCTCAAGAGTGGGTCAATTGGCAAATGATCAAGAATAACTTTGGTCTAACTTGTAAATATAAAAGTTTTCTTATCTTTGTTATGTCATTGGTTCCCTTTGAGATGGTCATGAAGATGTGTAACCCCCTTCATTGTAATCCTTTCAAGGATTGGTGGTGGTTTTCCAAGAGTTAGTTCACATTGTTTCCGCTTAAAAAGGTCTACTTGAAGTTGCTTCCACACTTGCTCTTAAATCCTAGATTGAATTTTAAATGGAATTGCAGGTTTAAAGAAAAAACTTGGAAAAAACTAAGTTATCAAATTTGGCATTCGAAAACTAAAGCTAACGTTCAAATTTTAGCTTGGAAAATTTTGCATTGTAAACTACCCATTGGTGACACGTTGGGTCATATGTAGATTCAACCTATTAAATGTCCTTTTTGTAAACATATCAAAAGTTTGAAACATATATTTTGAAAAAAAATTATGACAAAAAGGAAATGGAAGGTTGTTTTTGTTTATCTCCCTATGATTTTTTATCATGCTTTGAGCTGGAAAGAAGCCATTATGGGCCTGGGCATGTGAAACAATATTGTTGTTGATTCTATAAGGAAGATTGTCTTGTTTAATGTATGGAAAAGTAGATGTATGGTTATTTTTGTTAATCATAATGTTCATCTGGAATAAAAAATGCTAAGGTTTTACTCTAACAATATTTTGCAAATTGTTTTCTTATGTTCACAACTATATGGAGCTTCCAAAGTTAACATGAAAATCAACATTCATTTGGACAAGATTAAATGGAAAATATTGCAGTTGCACAAAAATGATGTAATATGTTCCAAAAAGCTTCAGCAAGTGTTAAAATTTAGAGTTTGAAGTGTTTTTCTTGCAACTATAAGATGTTGTAAATTGTGTTGTGATAGTTTGTTAGTGGTGACCTTTTATGGCATGGTTTTTTGGTTGGTTTAGTGTGGTTGGTCTTTTGTTATGTAATTTCTCCTTTTGGGCAGCTTATGGTTGTCATTCTTTATGTAATTTATTGCATTGATTCAATACAAAAAAAAAGTATTCCTACCTTGGCCTTGGCAGGAACTAATAAAAATTAATACTAGTACCTTTAAAGAGTTTTAGTGATAATTTGTCACTTCCTTCTACTTTTATATGTTGTACTGTTTAAACCAAATGCTATTGTGCATATTAAAGATGTCCATCATAATATTAATTAACACTAGTACTTTTAAAGATTTTGAGTGATAATTTGTCACTTTCTTATGCTTTTACATGTTGTGCTACTTAAACCAAAATTTATTGTGCATATCAAAGATGTCCAACAGAGTCTTAATAGAATAAAAATTAACACTAGTACTTTTAAAAAGCTTGAATGATAATTTGTCACTTTCTTATGCTTTTATATGGTGCACTAATTAAACCAAGCTCTATTGTGTATATCAAAGATGCCCACCACAATATTAATCAAATATACATTAATACTACTACTTTTAAATGAGTGATAATTTGTCTGTTTCCCATGTTTATATATGTTGCACTATTTTAACCAAACTCTATTGTTGTATACTCTTTTGCATTCACAGACTCTTCTACAATTTCAATTCTTGTGAATCGACTATGAAACTCTAAAATATAATTTCAGTTAACTTTTATCCAAAAAAAAATGTTAATTCTTAATTGCCATCATTTTATCTAGTAATGGTTAAATATTTATATTTGTACAAATAATAAAAAAAAAATCTAACAATTGCAAGAGCTTGTTCAATATTATTTTTTATCAAATCTTTATTTTTTGTTAATATTTGTTGCTATTGAATGTTTTTTAGTCAATTAATAAAGTTAAATGACTTGCAATCTACTGACCAATTAAACACGATATAAAATAAGATGACAATCATATCACAAACAAATTCGACAATCAAAAACAAAAAAATGAGACCATAATCATACTCCACAGAAATTCTAATCATACCCCAAAAAAACTCTAATCATACCCCCAAAGAAATTGGTTCCCTAAAACTTCCAAAAAACTCTTCAAATCTTGACTCTAAAGAAGAAGAAAAATAATTATTTATGTACCAAATCCACTTGTGCCCTGAAGTAACGTTACAAACTGTTAAATCCTCCAATAAGAAGAATTGTCACCAACAATATGGATGTAATTGAGTAACTCTGTACCACCAGACAAGAATATCCCGCACTCTATGTTACTGATGGCGCACACATTTATGAGGAGGATTTAGGTTAACTTTTGCTTTCAATCAGTCAAATAAAGAAATGATCTTTGCCTAAGCTCTACATTTCCAAAGAACGGGACTCCTTATCTAAACGTCATTGTCGTCTGAATTGAGCCTCTGCTTAAGTAATTTCATTTTGCTTGCGCCAGAAAATTAGGTTGGTGCACCACACACATCGTAATAGAATACTTTGATGAATTTGAATAATGGAAAGGAAAAACCGCATTCCAAGCTATAAGTAGGTAGTCAAAGAAGCGGCATCGACAGGAAGGGTCAAGCTTTGAGTACACTGAGTTGTTGGTAGTCTATCTGTACAACTACAGAAACAAACAACCATTTTTTGCTTGAAGGAAAGGTACAGATCTACAGGAAAGGGATCGCGTGAGTTCGAAGGGAAAAGGTCAAATAAATATTGTCAGATCTCGCATAAATTTTATAAGAAAAAGACAGTGAACCAGCTTCCAGCTTTTCTGGGACCATGTTCTGGAGCAGAGCAGCGACAAAAAAGTCAGAGAAAGTGCAGTTAGTTATTGTAGAATAGAAAACATACCATATATGTATGAGGTATAAACATCAATACTATATGTTTATATGACTTTTAGAGGAACATAATTTAGGGGAAGGTATCACTAGTTGTTATAGTTAAATTCATGTATCTTAAGTTTTTAAAGATTTCGACAATTGTTTTTGGGTTTCTTTGTATACAATTTAAGAGTTTATAATTATTGTTTTGACTTTTGAGTAGTCAGGAGAACACAAGAGGATTCACTATGTACACAAAGGTCAAAAAGTGGTCATTTCGAGTTGATGTCTGATACATATTCTTTTTTTTTTGTAACTACTAGGTATAAAGTGAACAACTATTGGTACATTTGGAATATTTTGGTGGGCTTTTAATTAACATGTATCAATGAACAGTAATTGGAACATGGGCGGTAATTGGGACCTTTCCCCTAGTAGTTGAACTTTTTGTGAATAGAGCGTTTTTAGAAGAAAATTTCATCAATGTTCTTTCTCATCGTGATAATAGATCACAAATGCATCAATACAAACAAATTGACAAAATTTTCTTAGTGAAATGGGTGTATTCACTATAATGGGCTATGAAAGTTTCTTGTTTTTAATTGTGAGGGTTTTTGTAATAATATGATTTATTAATAGAATATATTGTCACTATTGTTCAAATATAAAAATATCAACGAATATATAATTAGTTGTTTTGGTTTAACTTGACATATATTATTCATATATAAAAATATGTACAATTATTCCTCATCTCATACTAATAATATAAACAATAGTGGTCAAATTCTAGCTCCACATGGACCATAAGTAAAGTTGATTTGTTGGATATAAAAATTACATATTAAATATTATGCTATTAAAATAAAATAGTGTGTCTTTGGCATCACATTGAATAGTTTGAGTTTGTACCATCTATACAACACTTTTGTCCAAAAACATAAAACATGGTTGTCAAATTAAATACATACTTGATAATTTTAAAAATACACTATTGTACAATTTTTAATCCTAAACCAAATTTAAAAAGTAAAAAATTAATGAACAATGTATGTTCTCAACGTACCATATCTAAAGACTTTGATTTCTAACAAGTGATTCCTTCTTTTCTAAGTTATGTACAATTAATGTATTTTTTGGAGACCCCGACCACAAGATGTTGAAGTACCTACAAGATAGAAAGAAGATATAAGGTTCACCATTTGGTACAAAAATCACATTTAATATGATTTCAAATATAAATTTTAAGTATTAACACACAAATTTCAAAGTGGATTCCTTTCAATCCACATCAACTCCTCTCAACCAATAGAATTCAAGTCCATGAATCAAATGTTACAAATATGGTAGGGAAGAAAGTTTATGAGTTAAAAGAAATATTCAAAAAACTATTTCCATTCAATGCGATAAATATGTCCAGAAATTTCTAATTGTAAAGAATATTAGACCTATACAAGATATCATATTGTTCTACTACATAGATTATCAAATTTTGTCTCATTTGTAATCAATTTGACTATTTAATATTTTCTTTGCATTATATAAACGTAAGGTTCAATGTTTTATATCTCATATCAACATACAAAATGTACCTTCTGAACTTTCTCAAAGGCCTTATTTGATCTTATTATAGAAATAAATCATTAACTTTTCATACATGTCTATGGAAAGGTTTTCCTTGTGTATTTATACAAATATCAAGAAACCTCCATAAAATTCTAATCATATAAGATGGCTTGAAATACCATCAATCTTACCACTAAAACAACACCCCATTATTGATCTTATAGTTATATAAATATTGAGATGTCATTGTGTTGTAAATTTTAAGTTCTAATATTGTCCACATTTGAATTAATAATTTAATATTATAAATGTTTGGATCAATGGCATCAAGGCAAGAAGTAGCAACTAATTGTACTGCTCCCTTGCTCAATCAATGCCTTAATATGTCCCCACCACCACAATTTATTGGAAGTTATAATATTATCCACATTTCAATCAATGGTTTAAGATTATAAATGTTCGGATCAATGGCATGGGGACAATGAGTAGCTTCATTGCTCTTCACTTGCAAAATTGATGCCCTAATATGGGCCAACCTTCTTTGCTTAATTTTTTACTAATATGTTTGTATATGATTCAATCTCACACAGTTGTAAGAAATATGTGACCTTTTCACCAATATTTGACCTATGGCTTTTATCTTGGAATTTTTTTATTGAACTACTTGCTAGATTTTATTTCAAACATATTGTATGGCATGATGCATAGTACACAACAAGTATGCAATAATATATTCTCAGCTTGTTCATGCACATCAAGTTTGTTGAAATGAATTTTTACTTTATATACATATGGAAGGGAATCTACATTTATTATTCTCAACAACAAGAGCCATTTCCTTTAAGTTCTTTAGTGTCCATGATAAGAGGATGTAATATAATGTTGACATGAAAACAAGTTATTCTTAGACCAATTATGAAAATGATAGAGCAAGTTGTTGTACAAGATAATATGAAGCTCTAAGTGATATGCAAACCAATAACATAGATATTTACTCATGGCCTAAAACATGAAATCTTAAACCAAGACTCTCAAACAATTTTTTAAAATTAAGCACCTATAAAGAAACAATCTATACTAAATAAGTGCATACACATTGGAGGTTAAATGTAGGCTTGGCTATCTCAATTGCATATAGGTTAAGACTAAATGAAGCTTATGCCAATCTAGTGAATGAAAAGATAAACATCAAATCAAGCTCAAAGGATATACGTCTATAATGATGAAGAATAACAAGCCAAAGTGTGAAAGAGATACCTCTTATCCCTAACAAAAAAAAATTGAATAGAGCCAAATATCAATACCCACATGTACCATAGACACAAGTCTATTGTAAAATTCTAACTCCCTATTCCACATCTTCTCTCTCAAAACAACAAATATTGCACTCCATACAAAAATGTACCCACCACCATTATATTCCATGTGTCAAAATTCTTATTATTGTCCATACCCTGAAAAGCATATTGCTTAGATTGTGTTCATATAGAAGAGTTGAAATTATGACTGTTCATGAATTATAAATATACAAATACAAAATAATCATGTATTTAGACCTCCACAGACTAATGAAGTAAGGGCTACATGATATATTTATATAATAATATATGCACTTTTACACCATAGCTTAATAAATCTACTTCTTACAGACTTACTTAGAGAATATAGGCATTTATTTATCTTCTTTGAGATAGTGACATGCATAACATCAACCTTTCAATAAAACTACAATAAATTTTAAACATCAACATTTTTTATCACTCTCAATGATTTATTGATGGGATGGCATAGGATAAAATAAATTATTGTCACAATGATAGGGATCACAAAGTGTAATCTGAAACATTGATACTAAAATTTTAGAGCATCATTCTCTTAAAAGCTTTAAAATTTTCTTCATATGTGTTTATGTTTATGATGAATGTGCTATCAAACTATTTATGATTTTTATGTATACACATAAGTCACTTAAATTATAGAAATCATGTTTATGTTGACAATTATTAATTTATATCATTTTGCATAAGCATTATCATAGCAAGAAAGAGTAAACCAAAGGCTAAGGACCAATTTTCCAAGAGGATTTAAATTGAATTTTCTTGAATTAATGAAGGTGACAATGTAGTCAACCCATCTAAGAATAACATTAGTTATCATCAAACTATGAACAATAAAAAAATTGTGGATGTTATAAATTATACTAGCTAACATAAGATAAACACAAAGTCTATCAAAAGGGAATGGACACAAATATAACTAGCTAAACTTTGTACCAAATATTTCAAGCTTTCCCTTACATTTAATAATATCAAAGTAGGTTTTCAAAGGGTTTAAATTTGGCCACTCAATCAAAATGCACTTGCAAATGACATGAGGCCAAATGAAATATTATTTTTTAAAGAAGAAAATAAGGTGACAAGTATTGCAAACATATAAAGGTTGGAAAGATATTTAGAGGCTAAAGTGTTTAAAGATGTTTATCATAAATGGTAGAGTTGCATTCATTAGGAGGTAGTGTTGATATTAAATAATCAACACTAACAAATGAGGTTGGATAAAGCATAACTTTAGGTACAATTTTATTTGCGCCAAACACAAGAACGAATTAATTTAGATGGTGGCATGTGTAGGAGTTAATAGTGAACTCCCAACACCACAGGAATAACTATTAGACTAAAATATCTTCCACAAGAGATAAAATGGCAAGAATAGCATGCTTTATTATGGATGCAAGATTGCAAGATTGAGTATGTCAAATGTACATATGATGCCTTGCTTATAAAAGCAAGGTTGTGAGATAGGATTAGATAAGATCTTGACATGTGTATTGATATTGTACAACAAGACAACTACATCAACATTATTAAATGACCTAGGACACAAGTATTAAATGTCATGATAAGATATGATATTTGATCATATGACACCTAAGACTTCTAGAAAGATTCCCTAGGACATAAGTAAACTTAACATGTAAATAGGACCTATAAGTGAACTAGATAGATAAAATACCTATTTACACCAACATCTCCCTTAAGTGCAAGTTATGGAGTAGATTATAATGCAAATGATGCAAAACATGAAGATGATTTTTTTTCTCAACAACTAGGTTATGTTAAGTACCCATGTAAAAATGCAATATCTCACAAATGAACAAATAAAACCTAGTGGGACTAAACTCCTCTCCAAAAGAGAGAAAACATACAAACAAGGATGATGTATGGAGGACTCAATGGAGAAAAGGAGAAAACCCAATGGGACAAAAATCCTCTCCAAAAGAGAGAAAAGATACAAACAATGATGATGTGTGGAGGACTCAACAATACCCCCCAAGGACTACATTCATCATGAATATACAATTGATGACCCCCCATAAGAGGGAAAGAGAGAGACTATGTAGCCCCCTCACAATGTGTAATGTTCTACAAAAATGGTGAATGCTTGAAGCCAAAACATGATCCAATTCCTACAAACAATGTTTATCCCCTTGGGAAGAAGATAGACCAAGTACACATGCAAGAATGCTTCCCATTCTGGATAGGAATTGGTAGGAAGAAGAATCCATATGTGTGAAGATTGTGTCTTTGAAATCTACTCATGGGTTGCCAAGTTCTTGGTAGATGATGATGATGCCACAATCTAATCAGGTACATGCCCAATCACAATAGAAGGTGACAAATCAAGAACAAATAGAAACTAATAATGAACTAAATCCAAAGACAAAGATGAAGTGACAACAATTATGCCATGAGTTCCATCAAATAGGCTAGGTAAACCCTCAAATTGGTCCTCGCTATCTAAAATGTGAGACTCCACAAACAAAGATGTAATGTCTGATAAAGAGGAATCCCAATATTGAAGATGAAAGTGTAATGAATAATTGGAAGTTCCAAATGAATCACCAATGGAAGATGAATGTGTGATCTCAATTGGAGAAGTAAGAGTTGTAGGAGAAGTCTTTGGATCATCAAGACGCACCCAAGTTATGCATCATATTCAAGCTCCTTTAAGGTAACATCATTAAAGGGTAAATTGTCAACATCATCAAGTGGAATGAGGAAGCCTAATGCAGGATAATCTAAAAATGGAAGATTATGTGAATCTCCAAAAATCTCCCAAATCTTGGTCCAAACTGTGTGTGGCCACCTAATTCCTAAAATTTGATTGTAGGTTTCTTTAAAGATGTTTGTATTGAAACTAGAACCAATAAATCTTATGATTTGATCATTCTTATTACCCCAAACTGATTTCTTCCATGTTGTCTATGGCTCAAGTATGAGTCCATAAAGATGAGGCAAAATATTGAGCCACCTGCAATGTATTAGGATTCCTTTTTGTCAAGACTCATAATTGTCCATAGTTAGAATGATTACAGAAGGATGAGTTGCATAACCCATGATTGCAACAATGATACACTTCTCAAATGAGAAAATTGTATATCAATCCATGAAATGTGGTTGAAATGAAGTATAATTATCACAACAACACCCTCCCAACTACCAAAATATCCAAGTAATCCTCCAAGATACCCACCCGCAAGAACTAAAAAAAAATATACTTGGGATATAAATATGAAAAGGTGCATGGATGACTAGATAGAGCTCCTTAATACATTTCCAACACCATAAGAATTTCATGAAAATCAAAGATTGTGGTAAAATGTTATGGGCTTAGAAGCTAAAAAAAAGGATCAGACTTCAATTATTGTTACCAAACAACAAAAATCTAAAAAAATAACTTGCATCACTATAAAATTCAAAAAACCAACTTTCTGATAATACCTATTTTTCAAAAAATAGATACCTTGGTGAAAAGTTATGCAAGTTTGAAAAAAATGCCTTATTAGGGATATAAGGGAAAAAAATTAGGCCACTAAGGGGCTAGCACCCAATCACTAATGTGGCCACTCGTGCGTTGTCTATGAAAAATAAAAGAGCCCCATGAAGGACAAGGGGTGGGCAGTGGCAGTGGCGGGTTACTCGTGCCACCCATTGGGTGCCACTGAGCTTTAAAGCCCCCTTTGTTGGCAGTATGACCACAGGGGGTTTAGAACTCACGATTGGGCACTACAAGCCACAATAACTAGCGAATAATACACAAGTGACTAAAAAACCTTAAATTCAAAAAAAATTAATCAATAAAACCCGCAGGTATTTCATGCCATACAAAGTGATGTGACAACCGATGCAGACCCAATGAAGACCAAGTATGAGGGAATCCAAAGATGCCACAAAAATATTCTACCTGGATGCCAACTACGACTATGCTCTAGACTGATGACGACGTATAGTTTGGATGAGTACAGATCCATATGGTCATATGAAAACGTCGACTAAAGAGAAAAAACCTTTGATGCCCCCAAGATAAAGTGTCCAATTTCGACAATTTGATAGGCAATCTTTAGGTTTTTGAACCTTCTGAACATGATGGTAGGGTCGGTTTTGGCCATAGTTCCATAGATTTTCCTATTTGGGGGACGTGGGGATGTGGGAACGAGTTTCATGGATGTGGGACTAAGGACCTAATTTTGGGGACGACAAGGGAATGATTATGCTAAAATACATATAGTACTTGAAATAATAGCTATAAAAAGATGTATAAATATAAGAATTACACATGACACTTTGAAAAACTAGTTTTAAACATTTAAATTTTGAAGTCATTCCTCTTCTTGCTCTTCTTATTTCTCCTCCTCAACCCTCTTTCTCTTCACTCACTCTTTCATCTTACACTTGCAACTCTCACTCCCACACTCACACTATTAACTTCTTTGTTGATTTTTTTTTGTGAATTGAAATGAGGATAGGAAGCATTTTTATAGGGTTTGTGGGGTTTGGGTGAGACCCATAGACCATTAGGGCTCGACCTTGGGCCAAATTTCAAACAAAATTTTGATTTAAAAAAAAATCTTTTTGGTCATCTATTCATAGGAGATGCTTGGGCATCCCCAAGACAAATGGGAGACTTTTAGGAGTCTCTCAAATGTCTCAGGGATGTCCTAACATCTCAATGATATTTTGAATATGGCAAAGTTGGTGGCGATATGACAGTGCTGGTGGCAGTGTGGCAAGGGGATGTCCCCCAAGTCTCTAAGACATCCCTGTCTCATAAATGTAGGGTTTTTGGTGGGGGACGTGTCTCCATGGAACACTGGTTTTGGCCCAAAGTGCTTTGAAAATTCAACTACCTAGAGGATCTAGTAACCTTCACCAACTTGAAACCCTTGTAGATCTGGTTCTATATGTCAGATTTTGACAAAACAAAAGCCAATTTCAACTTTCTCTGACACCCTATATTTAAATGTGAGGTCCTTGAAACCCCAAATCACACTTAGTGAATTCTTCAAGACAAAATATGTCCCTCATATCTGGAAAGGATTATGTAGCACTAGAGTTTTGATACCATGTGGGAGTTAATGGTGAACTCCCAACACCCTAGGAACAATTACTAGATGAAAATATCTTCCACAAGAGAGTAAATAGCAAGAATAGTTTTCTTGATTGTGGATGCAAGATTACGATATTGAATATATATATGATGCCTTGCTTATAAAGATAAGGTTGTGACATAGGGTTAGATAAGATCTCGACATGTGTCTTAATCATGTACAATGATACAACTATCTCAACATTATTAAATGACCTAGGACACAAGTATTAAATGCCATGGTAAGATATGATAAGATCACATGACACCTAATACTTCTAGAAATATTTTCTAGGACCTAAATAAACTTAACATGTAAATATGACCTATAAGTGAACTAGATAGGTAAAACACCTATTTACACCAACTTCATGAAATTATCAAGATGTTAGGTTAAAGGGGTAAACGTTTAGAATTGTGTCACACTTTGATAAAGGGACAACCAAACACAACTATAGTGTTTCAACTTGAACCACCTAAAAGTGACAATCATGATTTAATTTTTAAAATAATGTAAACTAACTAAATGTAGAATTCTTTAAAAACTTAATCGAATTGTTGCAATTTTTATTTATGTTTTAAGAAATTATTAAGTCAAACTTAATAAAAATGTTGGATTTTTCATGAGATGTAAACTTTTGTCTAAATTTTGTATCATTTAAAAAAATAAAAATATACCCTCTTGGAGAAGATTATATCCTCTAGTATATTGTATATTTTTAAAAATATATATATCTATACTTTTTATTTTTTAAATTTTCTAATCAACCTCATATTTAATTATAATAGCCTACTTGCAATATTTTTATGAAATCATAGCAAAATTAATCAGAATATAAAAAGAAAAATATTTTTATATTTTGGAAGTTCAGCTCTACAAAAGAGAATTTACATTTTCACGAAAGTACCCTTGATGTGAAAAATCTAGAGTTGAAGTTAAGTTTTTTGTTAAATTTACTCCAAAAGAGGGGTTAAGCTACCATAGATAATTTTGATTGAAAGGGTTTCACCAAAAATGGTGCATTCAAAATCAATATTTTGTGTGCTTTGAAATTAAAATATATTTATTTGGTGGTTTTGGGCAAAAAGGTTTCATCCAAAACTCATTCTACCACATAGTTGCCACATAGTTTTGGGTGAAATTGTTTAATTCCAAACCATTTGAAACTTGAAATGGTTTCACTCAAAACTATTGTGGTTGAAAGTGTGACACAACCCTATACTTTTATCCAAAAAGGAGCCATTAATCTTGGAATGCAAACTAATTTAAGAAATGTAGAAGTTTCCTTGTCTATGTATTCCCCTCCTTCACTTTCAAGAAATGAGGCAATTTATTATTACACAAATTTTACAAGTTGGAAAACTACAAATTTGTATTCTAATAACATATTAACACCAAAATATAAAGTTGGTTATCTTGTCAAGAAAAAATACTAAATTTTATTTAAATAAATTTGAAAAGTATGATGCACTAGAAAAGGGATTTCACATTGAGATGATATCATTTTTTCTATATTTTTTAATAAAAAGTGGATCTAATTGAAACAATTATGGTTTTAATACATGCAATTTAAATATTTTTTTCAAATATTCCATGCCTAAAGTTCCTAGTAAAATTTACTATATATTTTTTAAATGAAGGGAAAAAGTAAAATTTATTATATAAAGAGCAATGACCCACTTAACCTCATTTTTCACATTTTATCATGAGCTAAATTATAGTGTCAATTTTATTTGTTTTAAATTACATTCTATTTTTAAATTTAAATATAAAAAACACTAAAAAATCTATAATCATTTCAAAATTCAAAACATATATCACTTGCTAGTGATTTAAGTTAAAAAGTTAGATCAATGTTGATCATTTCATTTCTAAAAGTGTGACACAACTTTGAACAAGGCTAGATAATCCCCAAATTTACTAATACAAAAATTAAGCTTATATTCATAAATAAATAAGAATTATCAATTATGTATCATGATAATTATTTAATACTCAAGTTCTAATAATAAATTAATATGCACAAAATTATAATGAAAAAATAATAATTTGAAATATTCTTAGAACTTTTTAAAATATTATCAAATAAAAATATAAAATAATTTGATCAATTATCATTACAAATTATTTAAAACTAAGAACACATTAAAATATAAGGTTCTAAACAAAGTGATAATAATTATATAGACAAACACGAGCATGATAAGAAAATAGTTTATAAGGTCGTAGGGATATAAATCACTTACCCTAAATTACTAAATCTACTCTCTACTATTAACTAGATTAAAATTAAGCCTAACAATTTTGGATCTTACATTAAGGAGTTTCACATCATAAAATCATGTTCAAATCACATCAGGTAGGACAACCTTTATAGTGTCCATGGGGACACCTAGATGTAGGAGTCACACTTATGGTAACTTGCACGGACTGAAGCCCACCAATATGTTTTGTCAAGGGTCACCATGAGACATAGTCGAGTCTAACCATATTAAGGAACCAAGGCCACCCCTGTGTTTTCTATGAGATGCCACACAATTTACTCCAAAATTTTACCTACAAAAAATAAATTTAGATATAAAGGAGCTTAGTCTAAAATAAAATGATAGATTTAAGTAATTGCATTTGAAAAATATCACAACTAAGAGGGAATAAAGAGCTTATCTAAATTTTAGTGTGATATAGATATTGACCTTGTTGACTAACTCATGTGTTATTATAATAGACTGGATTTTGTGATCTAGATACATAACAAAGATTAGGGACCTAAGATAAAGATGCTTTAAAGTTTCTACTATTGAGGATAGAATAGGAACATAGTCATAGATTAGGTTGTGATAGGTGTGGCCCTATGTATGATTAATGCAAAGTCCTAAAACATGCTCACCTCCTATCTACCTATTGGTAAAAAAAATTCATGATAAAGAGCACAATGAGCCTTGTTATAGGCATAGGGAACTATCAACTTGATAGTAGTCAAGACCCTTTTTCAATATACAAAGATAGAAGACATGTCAAGCAAATATGCAAATTTTGTTTTAACTTATATGGATATGGTTGATGTAACTATGATTAAATTCTTTAGATATGAAATCTTTAAGCTTTTAATTGACTCTCATAATGACCAGGATGGTGTCCCTAAATACATGTTCCTAAAAACGAACTTTAGTGTGTAATTATAATAGGAAATTCAATCTTGGGAGAAAGAAAAATGAAATTTGAAATAGTTTGAATAGGTTGTGTGACCTAATTCAAGCTCGATGAAATCCTATAGGATGAGGGTTTCTTGACTAAGGCAATTCTAGATGAAAAATACAAGAATAAGGTAATTTATTACATCAAATGAATCAAATTAGGTGTTAAGAGCATTCATTTAAAACATTAACATAGACTAAAATGAAAAGGTAAAAGTGCACAATGTGTGAACTTGTATCCCTTACAAAGAATATTATTTATATAAAAAACTTAACTAATTTACAGTTAGATTTAAGGTGCAAAATTTTAAATTGATATCATCAACACCTTACTTATTTTCAAGATCAATATAATTAGATAATTATATGTATTAAATCCTTGCAAAATCATTGTCAACAATGGGTTGTGTTCCCTATCAAACTTATAGTTTTGTAGTGACAAAAATTTCATACTTTGCATTTTCCATCTTTATTACACTCACTTATAACACCATGATTTATTAAACATGACCATGTTCAATTTTTAACTATTTGGCACATATATTATCCTCAAATGTGTATGATATATTACTTGATTATCCTATTTCTCACTCAAACACCTTTACTTTTACCACTCCTTATCATTTTGTCATATATTATTATGTCCTCAACCATTAAAATATGATTTTTGTTGTTTCATCTTCTATTTTTCTATCTCATGCAAACCCTATCCCTCACCCAAATAATCATTAATAATTAGCTTATGCTTAATAAATTAAGAGTTAAAAGGAAAATACATTCAATAAGTACAATGGGTAGCATACAAGCACTTAGCATAATAACATAGGAAAAAATCACAATCAATAACACAAATCAATAATGGTAGAATAAATAGTTCTTAGTATAGGAACTCCATTATTAGTAGAACACATTCAACCTTCATAATGTCCATATTTTGTATATTTATAAAGGAATTAAACATGATCTTTCTTAAATTCATTTGGAGAACTAACTAATGTAGTTCTCCAAATGTGCCTAAGGTGCAATCATATCCTTGAAATCTAATTATATTATGGGTACAAGTCATAAGAACATAATTAAATAAGACCATGGTCATACATGATGCCAACACATGAGACATAAACTAGTCCTGATTGTAATAACAATAATACACTTGATTAGACACTACCACTTGTGATCCAGTCCCAATTTACATAGGAATAATAGATAAAGAGCATAACAAATTCCACCATCACTCATACTAATATTTATCTCTATAAAAAATATTACCAAATTTTGAAATAGAATACACTCTTCTTACCCTTCCTCTTTCACTCTTTCATTTAATTAAACACTCATTTTATCATCTTCAATTGTGAAACTACTTAAAAAGGACACCCCTATAATCTAATTCTCATATGAATTAATAATTTCTCAAGTAAATAAAAAAGGCATTTCCTATTAAAAATCTATTTCCTTAGCATGAGGATGTAAGAACAATAATTAAAGGATCATAATATATCATTTTAATTTAAATATCTACAAATGTTTCCAAGGTCATGATTTACCACACTATTTACAACTTAGTGCAAGTGATAGGAACACCACTTCATGTAGATATAAGTTTGATGGTCATTTGGTTGTATTTATGTATTTTATCATAAAATAAAATTAAAAATTTAGGAAGACTATATCACAAGAAAGGAGGAATTTTAGAATAGACCATTATATAAGAGAAAGGACCTAGTAGTTGTGCACCCTAACTTTGCACCTCTCAAAATCATATGTGGTGATTTCAAATGGTGCAAATTTATATAGAAAACTACTTGACAAGTTCATTGCTTAAACTTAAGGTTTTAGGTCCATATCATCAAATATAATGTCATAAAATCAACATTCATAAATATGTAAAAAATATGGCTTTTTAGACACCTAACTCATTGTAAACAATTGTGACACCTGCTCTTCAAAATTATTATTTTTTGCTCAGTAAAAGATATGTTTTATTATTAAATTATAGTGTGAAAATACATTAGGATTTTTTTGGCCCATACCAAAAAGGGTTACAAATGGGGAATCAGCTCCTCGAGCAAATTAGCTCCATAGGAAAACCAAGAAACAAGACTAAAACCACCAAACCTTTAAGAAGAGACATATTAACAGGTCAAAAGATTTGAAGCACTATTTGGTCTTCCCTTAGTCTGAGACCAGAGGACCATAGCGAAAGAGTCCTTTACTCTCTTTTATTTCTTCCCCTTAACAACTTGCCAACCGTCCTCCACCTTTGCAACTTCTTTCTGCCATTCCAATTGTTTGTCTTGGATATTCTTCAACTCTCCACCCGAACTATAAATTGCTTGTTGACTCTAGCCATTAGCTTTACACTTCTCGACTTCTTTCTCTTGCGGCCTCATCACTCCTTTTTTCTCTCTACACTCTGGTGTTGCTACCCAAATTTTGAAATTTAAATCCTTTTCACATCTATTGAGAACAACATTAACATTATTCACAACTGGCCACCCTTTTTGTGTCGGGACCCCATTAGCCTGTTGTTGTTCCTCCCTGCTACCAGCATTCACCAATGCCTTTCCTGTCTGATCCAGATCCCCAGGTACCTGAACCACTTCTTCCCTGCTTATAATCTGACAGCTCACTTGCTTCTCCTCCTTTTTATCTACTACATAGTACTGGGGGGAAACATCTTTCCACCAAGAAGTAGATTTATGTGTTCTAGGTTTAGCACATTGAGCAACCAAGTGTCCAGTTTGAAAAAAATTCTACACCTAAATGGTATATCTTCATAATCTAGGGGCTGCACCCAACAACCTTTCAAAGTTTTTATCAAGATCTCTTCTAGAAGCTCCTTAGACACATCCAACTCCACCAAAATCTGAGCAAAATTTGAATGCAAAAGATTTAAGGATCCCTCATTCACCATTAAAAAGCTTCCTAAATAGTTCCCTACAGCCTCCAAGCAAGAATCAAACCAAAATTGTAAGGGAAGGTTAGGAAGTCTCACCCAGAGAGGAACCCTCTCAAAAACTTCAGTGGCTGGATTAAAAGCCGGATGCCATGGCTTTAACATCAGTGTATATTTTCCTTCCCAATCCCAATGATAGTCATAAAGGATCTTGTTTCTATCTTACTCCTGTTCAAAAACAACAATGAAAAAACCTTTTTCCATGGGATAGATTTGAACATACCCTTCCAAAACAAGCTCCCAATGGTCATAAATCCACTAGTTAAGATCATTCACTCTTGGCCATAGTCCCCTGAATCTCCCAATTAGACCCGAGCCGCAGAAGAATTTTTCATTATAAATCACTTCTTGTTCAATCTCAACACCTAAACCCACTGTGATTGATCTATCTGAAGGAGGTGAAACAAAACCCCTTCCACCCGTTCCTGTCAAAAACTTTGATGGGATCTTCGATTTCTGGGAAGGCTTAGTTGGGTCCCTCCCATTCTTAGAATCCTTAAACTCCTTAACTGGTCCATCACCCCCGGTGATTAAGGCGTTGGGTTGCCTATTCTCCTAGCCACATTTTGTATCAACACCATCCAAAACACCCCCGACATCACTTTGGCATGGTTTCTTCAACGAGCTCTTTGTTTGATTGCTTAGGCCAACCTTCTCCCTATTCCAAAAGCCACCAATCCTTCCCAAAGAAACCCTTCTTGTAGGGCTCAGCCTAGGTGAAACCCTAGTTGCAGCAGAGTGCAAAAATCGACCGTTAGCATCCATTCGCAGTTCTCGCTTACATGTCAAAATATTATTATTATTCTACTCTTTGAAATTATTGATACCAATAACTAAACATGTTTTCCTTATTTATAATCACATAAACACTCAAATAATTTATTTTATCTTATTTTAAAACATCTCTAATACATAAAAATATAAAGATAAAATTAACAACTTAAACAATTTCTAGCCCTATACACAATGTTCATAATCTAAAAACATACTTTATAACGTATTTATTTATTCAAACCCTAATCTTAATTATTGTCTTCCCTAATGTTTAAAATCCTAACCCAATATTTAACCTCATCTCTCTATGATTTTATTTCAGTAAGTAGAGAATGCATAGTGGATTTTAGGAAAAACCAATTTAACTCTTGTTCCTTCTAGATGGGCCTCTCTATCCTTACAACGATCACCATCATAGTTTATATTCAGAGACGAGGATTTTGACTTGGCATCCCTATAGCCACCATGGCCCTCTCAATTATAATATTTGTCATGGGATTGTTGTTTTACTGCTGTTATAAACCCTCTCTAAGACCCACTCACCCAATTGTTGCAAATAATCTTCACCACCTTTTAAAAATTCCACATGAGCAAACCCTCAAATCCTACATTGCTTAACCTAAGAATATTGTATGTAAAATATTGTGTTTGCTTATTCTTCTTTTACAATGCATGTCCTATTTTACTTTGATTTCTATATTGCACTTTATTTCATTCATTATAACTTGTTTGATGCTTTATCTTTATATTTACATCTTTGAATTGATTTATGCTATATTTTTTTATGCTCTTTCAAATCTCATGTTCATAGGGAAATATTTTTTGGGTGCACCTATCTTAAAATTACTTGTATCATACTATAAAAGTAGTCATTTGTATTATTTTTTCATATCTATTTTTGTAAAGATGTCTACAATTTATTTCTATTCCAAACTAAATACATAGCATTTGACTTTCATATAAAAAATGTTGGACTTAAATGTCTCTTTTTATTGGCATCTTGTGTTTGATTCATAGCTTTAGTCATTTTCTTTGTTCTTTTTCAAGTGTTTATTTTTATTTTACTCCCCCAATTGTTACTGGATCTTTACCTCTTCCCTCTTTTGTCTCTTTAATTCTATTTTTATTTTATATTTTTCCCTCATTTCGTTTCGTACAATTAATTGGATTTTCTTGACTCTATCCACTTTTTTCCTTTAGTTCTTACTGCACATGCATGACTATATAAATACATCTATTGGCAAGAATTGAGACTATCTACCTAACCTAAGTAGACCATCATCTAGAGGATTGGGCATCTTGTGAAGTATTTTAATTGGCAACTTCAAACAATTCTTCAATGTACCATCTACCATTATTTCTTTAAATTTAGTTGGGTCAAGACTTAGATTCCATTATTTCTTTACCATAGAACTCTATAGCAGAATGAGATCTTACAATGAGCACTATGTTAGGCTCAAGAGTATATTTATTGTCCATAACAAAAAATCTTGTGCTTGATGCCTTGTTGTTGGAAGATATTGAGGATATATCTATATCCTCTTTGTATGCCTTTAAAGCCTTTTGTTACATTTTTTAATAGATGTACTTTATGTTCTAGAAGTTTTTTTTTCTTTACACACACTACATGTGTTCCAAACACTAGTGGAAAGTGACACACTTCCTTGATTAAGAAACAAAATCAACTTGTTTGCATACTCTAATAAAAGAAATGAACTAAAGGATGTTTTCCTACATTGATTTTGATGAATTTGCCTATATTCATAGATACTAATTTCTTCTTTTTACTAAAGAAAAATATAATCTTCCACCCTACACCTATTCCAAGAATTACACTATCATATGAACTTTCTTGTTAATGTCTTTCTTATACAAAGTGGTTTTAAAGAAGCGAGCATTTCAAATGTTGATGCAATGCACAACTTGATAAGTTGCCTATATTTAATAGAAAAAATATAATTGCCTATACATGCACAACTTAGAGCCAAATCATGAAAACATTAAGAAAGATTTAAAAATGTCTTTTTGGAAAAAATATAGATAGATATTTAACTAACAAAATCAATAGAAATTGCAAAATAATTTTTAAAATGTAAGATGCAAGCCACCTAGACATCTTTAATTGAGGAACACAATGCAGAGAAAATATTATAGTCTATGATGTGAAGAACATGTAGTTTCCACACATAGATAAACCAAAGCAAACTATTCACTATAAAATCTTGGGTGCAAGAAAATTTATCATTAATACAATTCTTGGACCAATAAATCAAAACAAAGTGTTTTGCCTAAAACCAAAAAAAATAATTTGAGCTAAATACAATTAAATTTAAGTGAATTACTCATATTCACTATCCAATCATAAGGAACAAATTATCAAAACTGTTATTGCTTATGATACTAATCAAGATTTGTTAAGAACTGCAATTAATATCATAAAATTAATTTTGGTCTAATCAAAAAAGAAAATTGTAAAGACTTAACAACAAAATTGTGGAACATCTATATTGCACAGTAATATTACACTAAGTTGAAATTAACATAAATTTGCTCATTTTAATTTTTTAAAGAATTATTATAGAATATAATTAAGTGATAAAAAAGTATAAGTCAATTTTTGCCTCTTAAATGTCTAACTTGCTTAAAAAGTATATTGGTTGAAGTCAAATTTCCCCTATTAAATGTCTAACTTGTTTCATCCATGTATTTGAATTATATTAGTTGAGAAGTGTTGTTGTGGATTGAAATAGATTCTATTTTGAAATATAGGTATTAATGTTTGAAATATAATAAACGTGATTTATGCGTCAAATTGAAAACCTTACATATTCTTTTTGTCTTGAGTACTTCAATACTTGGTTGTTGAGGCCTCCAAAAGGGGTATTAATTGAATATAATTTGGAAGAAAAGGAATCATTTGTAAGAAATAAAGGTTTTTAAATATGACAAGTTGAGACTATATATTGTTCATTTAAAAATAAATTTTATTTGGTTTAAGACTAAAATTTGTAGAATAATATATATTTGAAATTATCAAGTATATATTTAATTTGAAAGACTCAATATGATGTTTACAGTTGTGTTTTATGTGTTTGAATAGAAAAAAGAAGTTAAATGTAATGTACAAAATCAAACTATTCAATGTGATGATAAAGATATAATATTTTAATATGTAATCTTTATCTACAATGAATTCAATTGACTTATCTCGTGGAGCTAGATTTTGACCACTATTACTTGTATTTTTATTGCATATTAATGACATGTGTCAACTTAAACTAAAACAATCAATAAAATGGTAATCAATTACAATTTATTTAATGATTATTGATATATTTATATTTAAACGTTAATGACAATATGTTCTTTTACTAGATAATAATATGACAAGTACTCTCGCAACTATTGAAACACACTCAATTATTAAACCTTTTCCAATAACAATTTTAAATATTTAATCGTCACAAAAGTAAAATAAAATAAAAATAAATAAATAAATTTAAATTAAAGATTAATACTTCTACAACCCATTAAAATCAATCATGACCCTGAATGGGTGACATAGTTGGTTAAGGACTTTGGATTCGTATCATGTAGGTCCCAAGATCAATTCTCTCCACCTGGATTTACTTGAATGTGTCATGCTTGGACCTAGCTTGCAGTCTCGAAAGACTCGCCCTATCAAAGAGCTCCTAATTTTGGAACTCCCTGTCAATTCCTCTCAATTAAAAATAATAATAACAAAATTTTAACACAGAATTTTCTTACAAAAACTTTGTAATAAATATCTAATACGCAAATGGACCCACAAATTTAAGTCACCCTAACCCTCCCATATAGTGGCACCCCATGGACAACTTGCCCATGTTCAAAAACAACTTTTATATTTCTTTTACTTTCACAAATAATCTCAAATGGGTTGTACGTCTACTTAGAATAAGAGCTCCGTAGCTAGGTAACGTCTTGTCAAAGTAACAAATCGACGCCAAAATTAATTCGTTGGGGTACATGATAGATATCGTTGGCGTAATAGCTAACATATAGTTAGATAGGATGTTGCACTAACTCCTCTAACTCATTAGGTATGTTGTTAAGTTTGTGCACAACTTCAAAAAACAAAAAAAATGCCAAAAGATTTTTAATGGTAAATATGAGTGCAAATTTTATGTGAGTAATGATTAATTTTCTAAGGATGGTTTGAAGGACGGGGTTTTTAGAATAAAATAAATGAATAAATATGTTATAACATTTTAAAAAAGAGAGGAAATAAATTTAGATGTTTCTATTTAGACTCTAAATTTTAATTAATAAGTAGAAGTTGATTAATTAGAGTAGAAATCTTGCGTGATTTGAGAAATAAATATGTTAAAATAATTGAGATGAATACAAATTTATTTGGAGATTAATGTAATGGTGACTTAGAATGTTAAGATGTGTGATAGAGAGTTGAAATTCAAAATTTGGAATTGGATTAGTGATTGAAGGCTTGAGACATATGAATCTTAAGTTTTTTGGATGTTAGGTCAAGATTAAACCCATGATATGGTCTAATTGGTGTGATTGCATCATATGCTCGTGACTTCGTTTATTGCAAAATTTTCAATACAAGAGCTGGTTCACCACTAAGTGTACCGATGTTTGAAAAAGTTCATGGTACTAAAGGCGCCATTAGGGGTTTGTCATGTATAGCGGGAATATCATTCAAAAATTCCTTGATGACAATTAGTCCCCAAGATTGATTTAACAATATTAAAAGACAAATAAACAAAGAATTGATATTGAATTTTTGGTCAATTGATTTGTCTAAATCAAATTAAAACCAATGCAAATTGAGATTGATGTGTGTGATCAATGTTTTAGAGATTCAATGATAATTTGTGTTGATGAAAAATGAACTAGGATGGTGTGCTTTAGTATATAGTTCTAGACACACAATTTGAAACTTTTGGATCTCGCGTTAATAAGTAACAACAATATATGGGATTGTCAACTTTGAAATGTTTTGATTTTTGAATCTAGAGGACTAGATCATGTATGCAATCTTGTTCAAGAGACAAAATTGTATGCGTAATCTAGTTTATGGAAGTAAAAGTCTTAAAAATTAGAATTGATATTATTAGATGAGTGGTTTTACATGACAAAGTTCTATATTTAGTTTTAGGGACAATGAGTGCCTAAAGGACCCAAAAGGAATTCTAGAATCATGTATTAGAGATATCACCAAGTGTCATAAAACATAGAGATAAATGTGTAAAGAATGCACATTTCTCTTTTATATTCCCCCCACTAAATAGTGTGAATGCAAATTTATGATAGCAAGCATGCCAAAGTAGGAGTAACATAAATAATAGTTATAAAAAGGATGTGGTATTTCTAAATTTGTAAAATAGGATCCATTAGAACAAGTGTGTGTTCCCTTTGTCTTTGATTTGTAGTAAACATCCATCAAACTTGTCATAAAATCAACTTGTGAAATTATTCAAAAATTGAAAATAGAATTAGTAATAATATAATGTCCTCAATGATTTTACATTACAAAGGAATTCCCACAAATCAAGGAGGAGAGCAAAATTAAAAGGATGTAACAACCAAAATTTACCATGAACAAAACTTAGTAAAAACCAACCAAATATACTACACCAACAATAATACAACATGCATGAAATAGGAATCATCATTACAAGTGACTCCATTAGATACCAATAATGTGCAAAAGAGAAATGTCAACAAGTGCATAAGAAGTAAAGGAAAAATTGGAGAGAGGAAAGGATGGTTGACAACTTGGCACACGCCTTCAAGCAACACAAATTATGTTTTCAAAGGAGCTAATAACAATGAGAAGGCACCAAAAAATGTGGCACCTGAAGAGTGTAATCTATACTTTTTAATATACTTTTAAGGATTATGGATGGAAAGAGGAAGGGCATGGCTCTCCAAACCAACTATGAATATTTTATCAAACTCATTTAATTAGGCATACATGATTTAATCTACTCTAACTAGTTCAATCTATAAAATACATGTTTATCCTTTTCATTTAAGTAGATTTGATTGGAAATAAGGTTTTCTTTTACTCTATAGTACTAAATCATGAGCATCTTACTCCACTTCAAGAATATACATTTCTATTAAGGAGATAAGGTAATATAAATATGAGGAGATAGGGAAAGGGAGAGAGACACACTTTTTAGAGCTCCATGAATACAAATGGAAATAATAATTGTCACATTAACATTCAAATAAAGGAACACTAAAATATTTTTTCACACATAAATTTAACTAGATCTTGTAGATGCACAACTAAAAGGAAAATAAGGAATCACAAAATATTACTTTATTTGAAGCTAAGATTGGACCACAACTTTTGGGTCTCTGGATCATGGGTTTCTAACAATAGTAGTGAGTTACTAAAATCAATCAAATAATAGTTCTAGAAACCCACGGTCTTCCCTATTGATAAACTATGGTTTTTTTTAAATAAAGTGGTCTACAACAATACAAAACTATTGAGTTTTTCTAAAACACCCTAATGTTCATATTTTTTAACTCAAATTCATATTTTTCCATTTTTCCTATAATTCATGCGAGGTATAAAAGGCACAAGAACCTAACTTGGTTCATATCTTTCTAAATTCAACAAAATAATGTATGTTAAAAAAATTGTTTATAGGTATCCAAATTACCCACAATGCACGAATCAAACTGAATTGTAATATTTCCTAATCCATTGATTTTGATACATACACATTCACCCATATTTGCATACCTTTCTAAGGCTACACCAAGGAAATTAAAATCCCTCATCTTTCTCCAATTATAACATCATAAATTACATGATGGATCACATAAAAAAATTATCCCCAAGTATCACATGTATAAATAACTTAAATAAAGGAATTTACAAGCCTTTAATAAAAAGATCCTCGATGTGACTAAAGGATGAGCTACAAGGTCAGTTGAATATAACCACCTCTACATAGCTAGGAGGATTGTCCAAGGATCCAACACATATAAAATGTACCAAAAAAATATCAACGCTTAGCCATGTAAATACCCAATAATTCAAGGGTGAGAATGAGCTCAATGTTTCTCTCAAGGGTCAAACACAACTATCATTTCCACAATCAAAAATCCATTATAACTTTTTTTTTCCTCTAATACCATAAATTATAGCTTTATAAGTTCATGAGAATGAAAAATCCACAATATTCACATTTTTCCAATTTTGTTCAAACAAGAATATCACCTATTATCTCCCAAAATATACAAACAACAAGAAACCATATACTCTCCAATATTTTATCTCACCCAACCCAACCTTATAATTTTGTTAAGGAAATATCAACCCTAGGATGGTACAAAGTGAGGATTTCAAAATATAAGAAAAAGATAAATAATCTTTCCAACATTCCCAAAATTCCCATTTCCAAAAAAAAACCTAAATCAAAATACCAACATTTTGTTTCTAAAAAATCACTTGAGGGGAAACTAGGAAAATCAAATCCCATGAAACATATAAACCATTCAAACCATAAAACTCATTTCTTATCATGTTACACTTGCAACAATATATAACTTGCTATCATGTTAGAGTTGCATCAATGTATAATTTAATAACAATAAATAGTATGGGAAGCTACCTCCCAAGTCAAACTTGTGAAGTGGAATAATATTTGATTCTTTCACCATCAAGCTTTCAAGCTCTCAACAAATTCTCAAGTTTCTTCACAATTCCTACTAAGATCTAGCTCTCTCCAAAATCCTCGAGTTGACAATTATAAAAATGAGGATGTATAACCTTTTCCAAGGCATAGGAGAGGCTATAAAAGGGAGTGCCTTGTCATTCCTCTCCATTCCATGGGATGGATCCACATGGAAAATCTCCAATCCATACACACGAAACTCTGACAAAATAATAAATAATCATGCTCACCCATTGAAGTCCTCATGGGTTCACCATGCCAATAAATGCAAAAAAGTTTCCAAAGCTCCCATAGTACAAAAAATATCCCCAAAACTACTCCAAATCCCATTCCTAGGAACCCTCCCCCAAGGTACTATTAAGGGGGCTAAAAGTGAACCAAAAATAAAAAATAAACATTTTATAGACTTTTAAAATTGCCCAAAACCCTAAATTTGAGTTTCACCATAAAAAGTAAATTTAAATCACTTATAAAAACTTAGCAAGCCAAAAATAATAATATAAATCTAAAAACATAAAGGGAACACCACTATACAACATCACATGGCTAATAAGAGATTTTGGTCACACTTGACCAAGATGTTTTGGTGTAACTAGGATAAAATAGTCAAAACATAGCACTCCACAATGTGCAGTGATATGGTAGACAATACCTAATAATCCTTTGGTGCCTCTTACTTCCCTAACTCATAATCCCATCCACACTTAGTGTGCACATTAAACCTCATCATAAATTTATAGCCAAACCACAAGAATGTTAAACTAACTATTCACATTTTCATGCATATGATTAACTCATGTATACTAAAATGATGAACTATTAACATGTGTGAATAAACCAAATAGATAAATCACACACCACTAACATGGATACAATCAAACCATATTATATACTTGTAGACACCTAAAAATATCCTAAGCATATCACACATCCTGATTTTGATTATTAACACCATCTCTCGCATATTTCACCTAATTCATCTATTTAATTAAATAATGTCTAATTATTTAGTTAATTTCACATTATTCCCCTATTAATTGAATAATTAAGGTTATTTGATTAATTCATCATAATTCTGTTGGAGTATGGAAAAACACTGGGAGGGGGGTGGGGGGAGTGAATCAGTGTCGGATAGACATACCTAAAATTTAAAGCTTTTAAACTTTGACAAAGACCTTTTAGTTCAGATACCTTTTCTATTGATAACAGAGCAGAGTAATCACTTTGAGAGCATTCATGAAAAGGGGTAAACAAAGATATGACAACATTAACTTAGTTCATTTAGACAACTTATGCCAGTATAATTTGTGTGAGATATCTTGCACTTTGCAAAAGATGTGACTGACATTGTTTAACAATCAGAACATGATGACAAAACAAGTGCAACTCATAAAACTATGTACATGAAGACCAACATCATTAAATCACTTTAAGACCACCATATTTCAATGCTACTTTATGAGCTGTGCAACTGAATGACATATGATAAGCATTGAAACAACAAAGAGCTTTAGTACATTATGACATATTGAAACATAACAATCTTGAACTATGAATCAATGGAAGAATATGTGATGTGATAGACTAAATACTTTTCATCACAACATGCAAAACATGTTTGGTTAAACATAGCTTTTAAACCAGTTTGCAACATATGACTGTGAAAGTACTTGTAACAATAGAATACATTAACATTGCAGAAATAAGAATTGATAATAGACATTAATGCATCTGAAAAATTAGAAAAACAATCACACAAAGACTCATCACATAACACATTATATGTCCTGAGTGGAAAACCCTCTAGGGGAATAAAAACCACTCGAAAAATATATCACTTTATTCAGATAGAGCACCAACTCTACAAAATTCAGGAGCACCAACTCCATACAATTCAGAAGCACCAACTTCCAAAGTTACAAGAGCACCAACTCCAAAGTTACAGGAGCACCAACTCCAAAGTTACAGGAGCACCAACTCCACAAAATCCAATGTATATAACCAATCAGTGTTCTATCAATACCCTAGTAATGCAAATTAGCATTCCTAGTGCCTCAATAAAAGACGACGAAATAATAATTTTCAATAAGCACATAGGAGGATGTTATATAAGACTGATAACATCTCCATTTGATACAAAAATTGGCATTAATGTAACAGATTACAAAATAGTTCTCAATGTAAACACTGTTACAAAATCACTTTTCAAGATTTTCAAGACTGAACAATGTATCAATATATCTCAGAAATTTCTCACAAAAATGTATGTTTGTAATTTCCCTCTATAAGCAACCAAGTCACTGGCAAAAATGTTGTCATTTTATAATCACCGAATTGTCTTTTTAGAATGTAGTTTCAATAACTGTAAACCAACTCGGGTTAGGGGATTTATGTTATAGCCCATGAAGAATCATCTAGAAACCCTAAAGGATTTAATCATAATCAACAACAGTTAAGCCCTTATCAATAATATTTCAAAACCAAAAATTTACTTGCAAAAACCCATACAGATTTGAGTGAGCATAAAACAATTTCATATCTTTAAAATAAGATAATCCTTCTATCATTATTAAAAAACTTCCTTAACAAATTGTGTCAAGGCCTGTGAGCATCATTATCTAATTACGGTGAAAAAACAAACTGAAAGAATACCTCAAAAACCTATCAAATGGTTTCATAACCGTCCAACTGGTAGTTGCCAGTCTTAACCAACTTTCAATGTCGTTTCCTTGATCAACATCCATATGCCTGACCATTCTCATATGAGCTCATAAAATGAGCTAAACTTCCATAACATACCAACTGAGAAGAAAAAAACAAATTGTAGACACCAGAATAACCATGGCAGCTAGGGTTTCAAAATGAAACAACAATAATGTATTTTACCCCAATCAAGCTTCAAGAGTTTTAGAAGACTGTGTAAAACAAAATAACCATTTGAGATCCAATACAAAACATCATAATTTCTTAGAATCCGTTGCCAAATACATTATCAAAAAGATATCGACATCATAATGGTATTCAATCATTAACCTAATGAGTTGTCAATGCCACATGTGCATACACTATCCATGATGGATGTTGATGTCACTTTCCAACCCAGTCACAAGTAGTCATCAAACCAAAAATTTCAATTTTGTTTAAAAAGTGACTGTTATCAATCAACAAACCCAATACCACATCAAACAGAATAATATTGTCAACACAATGTGACTCTAACCAAAGTCAATACCTTTATAACAATGATACCTGATGTCACGTGTCTTTTATTGTGATTAAAATGCCAAACAATTTGCTCGAAACCTCACTAAAATGAATTCAATGTTGATCACCTAGTCACCATGACTACTAATATAAACACTTTCTTGAATGATTTTCCAAGTGACTTCTATAAAGTCAATTTCAATGACAACTTTCAAAGTGTCTTCTAATCAAGCCAAAAAATATGAATTGCAATGAGGCCTGATATTGCATATTCCTTTTAAATGTGATCAAACTTTCCAATAAAAACAAAATGCCAATTACCTTAGCAAAGTCATGGAAGAGTGTATTGAACAAGACACACATATACCTGAATCATTTTTTCTTTCTGACCAATCTGAAATGCTTCAAATGCAAAGACCATAATAATGCCAATGATCCCAATGCAACCAAGTTGTGACTTGTAACCTTGAAGGATCAAACTGAAAAAATCATCCTTTCAAAATGATAAACACTGTCAACCTCGTCATATATAAATCCAAAATCCTACAACTGCATATCAGAACACCAACCAATGTAACTGCATATCATATATCAACCAATGTGAATAAACCAATATACATATCATATATCAACCAATCTAAGAATGCATCCTACCAACATCCATCAAGCATATCATCACATAAATTCTCATATTAGCGAACCACTTTTGACATCAAGGACAAACTAAAAACAACTGAGAGCCAACAAATTCATCATTTTCTCCCCTTTTGATTAAATAATGAAATGTTATTTAATTAAATGCTAATTAATCCTTCTTTGATTAAATAATTCTTAATTATTTAATTAAAATTCTTAATTCTTCCAACTTGCACAATTAAATGATTTTCATGGATTGTTTAAATTTGAATTCTTCCCTCCAACTTAAAATATCTCCAACTTGATTCCTAGAATTAAGGGATATTGTTGAGTCTCTCATGGATTATTGACCCTTGATCTAACCCTTATTCCCTTTTTAAATTTGAATTCTTCCCTCCAACTTAAAATATCTCCAACTTGATTCCTAAAATTAAGGGATATTGTTAAGTCTCTCATGGATTATTGACTCTTGATCTAACCCTTGATCCAGACCTCAAGGATTATCAACCACTTGATTAATCGTTGATCCACACTCACCTCCTTTATCTTCTCTCATCCATTGATTAACAATTTCAATATTCACCATCAATCATAATTCCTCAAATCTATAAATACCAAGCCTTTTTCATATCAATTCAATTCACAATCCTCATAGCAAAGTTATTCTCTAATATTTCATACTCAAATCTTGAGCATTATAGAGCATCTCTTGTGAATCAACCCTCATCAAGCATCTTCAACCAAGATTTTGCACAATGGATAATGCATAAAACTAAGCAATCCACATCTATCTCACAATTATGCATCAATACACAATTGGATTTAGAGGTTTGCATACTAGTTTAGGTTCAATTGTTTTGTATTGTATTTAATGCTTTTGAATTGAGTCTTTCTACTATTGTGTAATTTAATTACATTGAGAGTATGCCTTTGATTAATCATTATCTTGTAGGCTTTTTTATTTGATTTGATGGATGAAGACAAAACAATATGCCTTTGTGATAATTCACTCCCTTGGGAGAACTTATCAAAATGGTGCTAAAGAAATTGATTCAATCAAAGAACATTAAACTTCATGATTACCACAATTATCTTAAACCTAAAATAAAACCATCGTCATACAATGACAAGTATTTTTTCCAATACCATCGAACAATGAGCCATAAAACACAAAATTGTATCAAGTTTAAACATATCATCAAGACCTTATTGATTATGGAGAAGTCAATTTGGATAAAAAACCATGGAACAAAGGTTTAGGAATCTACAAAGATCCAATGCCTAATCATCGAAAGGATAAAGATTTTAGAAAGACACCAAGCTATAACAATGTGAATCATACCTATGATAATGTTGTAGGACATATCTATACTACCCATTCTTCACAAGATGAGGAATTGGACATGTATCAAGACACTTTCCTAGTGCATAATCAAGATCAATCAACAATGTCTAGAAATATTCAATATCGAAATGATGGGATTTAATACGTCTCAGATTGTAATATAACTCCCTCATATGACTTCATGATTAGACACATTGAAGAAGTTCCAAAGTGACAAGAAACCTCCATCACCTTATCTAAACCCATTAAGGCTAGCGAAGAGTCTTCAATCTATACTACTCCATCCACCCAAGGGTCATGTCAAAAAAATAATCCCTAGTACAATGAAAGTTTCTTTGAATTAAGTCAAGATAAAAATCTCATATCTTCAAAACATTATCATGATCTACATATTATTTTCCAATCCATTAGTGATAGTTGATTAAACATAAGCCAAGATGAAGAGCTCACTTCCCCAAAATACTATCATGACTTAATGAATATCTTCCAATTCATCCAGGATTTCACAAAGGATGATCATATTCCTACACCAAACATCCCTACATCTACCCATGAGATGCTTCTTTCTAATGGACATGTAGATGATCTTACTTCAAAACAAGAGTCTTCTTTTCTTGATATCCTCACAAATAATCAAGCAACGATAGAACTTAAAGATAACATTTTAGACATGGATCATGAAGAAGAATCCTACATGGAAATTGTGAATCACAATCAAAATCTATTTCTATGACTACTTTTGAGGATTCCCAACAAAGCATAGAAGAAGTAATATCATGTTTCCAATACAAAACATATTCAGTGGCAATTTATCAATGGATGTAGTATCAAGGAAAATGATTAGGCCTATATAGACATGGTATCATAGAAGCATTACAAACAGTCAACAATCTTGAGTAGTAGGGTATTGGTTATTCAATAGTCAAGGAATCCGAACATGATAGTAATACCTCTACAATACTGGGGGTAACTTTACCTAGTGCAAAAATCAACATGGGGAGCATGAAGAATCCTTATGATAAAACCACTACCAACATTCCAACCATTCATATCATGAATCATCATCCTCACATCCTTCCATTCACTAATTGGGACCAACACAAAGGGAAAAGTCTATATCAAAGAAAAGAGCAAGTCATTGAAGCAAGGGAATCGACAAATCAAAATGGATAAACAAAATTAAAATGGATTCCAAAGCAAAAGAAATAAAACTCTCCCTATCAAACTCCATTGGTCAAAGAACCTGTGGGGAAAAATTAAAAAAGGGAATTTCATCCATCAAAAATATCCACTGATACAAAAGAAAGCTTCTAGCACAACTTACAAGATATATTAAGAAGTTGGTCCTAGTTTCACTCAAAATTCTATATCCACCTTTCATTGTTCATCATCCCATGTTTGGAGAATAAGAGATTCCAAACTATTGACTAATCCATCTACATCTCATATTCCTCTTTGCATTCCACCATCCACTTCGACAACCATGATATCCAAATCTTGCATTGACCGTGTCTTGGTAGTAACTCTTTTATCTTAAGGACTCTACGGGAACTCTATCATGGTGTGCACATCTAGGTGAGGTTAACTCTACTATCAACAAAGAAGACAAGAACATTAAAAGGTTGCTTTCAAGTGCATGTATCTTGGCAAAGAAACTCCTCTAGGAATGATACCATTGGCACATCATGACAACAAAAAAACTTACATCAACATCACTAGGTGGTTCAACATGATCTCCAACCCTCTAAAATCCAAAAATAAAAAAAAATCAAAAAATCAAAAAATTCAAAAAAATCAAGAAAATAGTAAACAAAAAAATCTTCCTCCAATGAAAACCACTACGGTGGCGCTTTGGGAAAGTACCATGATGAAAACCTAGAAAACAAGTGTCATGTGTGGAATCAAGAATCTACATGCATAATTTCAGGTGGAAGCATTTCATCCCCTTCATAATAAATACAACATTCCCTCCATCATAATCCATTTGATCCATCTTCATCAAGATCTCAAAATTCTCTTGATCTTGACAAGGGTTCGACGTACACTTTGACCTTGCTTAAGAAAAAATCTTGACACGGTCTTTACTATTGATCCTATTTGAACCAATGAAGTCCCATAGCCTATATCTAGCACTATCCTAATGATTCTATCACAAGAAAATCTTTCATATCCTTCGCATGCTTATACATTTGTTGTCTTGATTTATGCATCAACTCATGAAATATAAAACATTTCTAGACACTAGGGATAGGTACTTGCATCTTGATTTCAAATAAATCTTGATCCATGTCCAAATATCTCACAACGTGATATCGACATCATGATCTAGGTATCATTTAAAAAATACCAAAGCATAAAAAACATTTTCAAAATCCTAAAAACATCCAAAACATTCTCAAAATCCAAAAACATTCACAATATCTTGAAATCCAAAACATTCAAAATCTTTCAAAATACAAAAACATTAAAATATTTCAAAACCCAAAAATATCTAAATATGTTGAAAACTCCATAAACAGGTCAAAAACATCAAAATCAAAACATCACCAGCCATCATGTGAAAATATCCTAGTCCAATCATGGAACTACGAAGCCTCTACATAGTTACATAGGCAAGGCCATCTATGATGAGCCCTCGAGGCATAGGTATTTCCTCCCTTAGGTCCTATTCTCTTGGTCAAACCTTTGAAAACTCAAAAAAAATAAAAATTTGAAAACCAAAACAATTGAAAAACATCACATAAAATCCAAAACAACCTCAAATATCCTCACAAAATCAAAACATTCAGAAAACATCAACATCCAAAAATAGCCTCAAAAAATTTCAAACAAATCAAAAACATTGAAATATTTAGAAAACAAAATCACCCGTCCCATTTCACTTTCACTCACAATAAACTTTCAACCGTAATAAATTCATTGTCATCCTCACCTTTGGTGAAACAAACATAAATAGGTACACCAATTATCTAAAAACCAAACTTCAATGCAAAATAAAAATCTTGATCATTATCAAACATGTTAGTTAAACCTCATATCAACGACCTATCAAACAACTATCAACCAATCCTCATCCAATACATGTCTTATAGATAGATATTTCCTACAAGAGACATCATTTTAGATATCATCTAAAACAACACCGTCTTTGGCAAGAGATATGATGACATTGAAATTTTTGTCATTTTGATCTTTTCTTTTGATTTATCTTATTAACTCATTTCAATAATCTGTCGATGATATCTAAAACTGATTTAGAGAGAAAGGAATGAGGCATTGATCATTGTTTTTGTTTGTTGTGCTTGTTGGATGTTCTTGTAATACAACCTTGGTGAATACTTGCCTTGAGTCTGCAGGAGTAGTCTCAAGTAACATAATGGCTAGGACATATCTGGTTTTTCATACCTTTTGTGTAATAGTCTCCTTACTTTGATGGCTTTAGTCTTTCACATGATCAAACAAATTTTTCGTATGTCAGGAAAGAACAAGGATACTCCAATATGTTTGCAGAGTCAAATTCCATGCATTAGATACAAAGCCGCCCTAGTTCAACATACTTGGTGTATCGTGTCTATTTGGTATATCAAAAATAAGGATTGCTATGATGAAAATAATTATCTAATAGAAAAAGAAAAATGATTATCCCATCTCATTACATATCCAATAAAATCTCAAATAATCATAGGTTTATTGGTATCCTGATCAACATCATCTTCTTCTACTTCATTCTAACCATTTTATCTACTCATTCTATTCTCATCTTTTTCTATCTCATTCTTCTATTTCTATATTTACTAAATTTTCTATCAAAGTATCGAATCTATGTCATATACATCAAAATATACATGAGGTTATCCATAGAGGATGAGTGTATATACATCATAAAATCTATCTACATTGAACATCTGAGTTTTCTAAGAATTATTTTTCATCCTTTGTTCAACAAAACTACTCTCGTCGCCATGTTGTGAGTTGGGCCTGAAAATTAGTTTTTCCGCTTCATCTCTTGAGGGGGCAACACACCAACATTCCTTCATTCACTGGGGCATCAGGAAATATATATATATATATATATATATATATATATATATATATATATATATATATATATATATATATATATATATATATATATTATTTATATGAGTAGTATCAGTTCTTCGAAGCAACACAACAAGTGCCTTGCTTCAAAGAGGGGTAAAATGTAGACACCTAAAAATGTCCTAAGCATATCACACATCCTGATTTCGATTATTAACACCATCTCTCACATATTTCACCTAATTCGTCTATTTAATTAAATAATATCCAATTATTTAGTTAAATTCATATTATTACCCTATTAATCAAATGATTAAGGTTATTTGGTTAATTCATCATAATTCATCATTTTCTCCCCTTTTGATTAATTAATGCAATGTTATTTAATTAAATGCTAATAAATCCCTCTTTGATTAAATAATTCTTAATTTTTTAATTAAAGTTCTTAATTCTTCCAACTTGCACAATTAAATAATTTTCATGGATTGTTTAATTAGCTAATTTTCCTCCAACCCTCCAACTTGCATAAAGAATAGTCAACATGGAATATTCCCTTTTCAAATTTGAATTCTTCCCTCCAACTCAAAATATCTCCAACTTGATTCCTAAAATTAAGGGATATTGTTGAGTCTCTCATGGATTATTTACCCTTGATCTAATCCTTGATCCATGCCTCAAGGATTATAAACCACTTGATCAATCCTTGATCCACACTCACCTCCTTAGTCTTCTCTCATCCGTTGATTAGCATTTTCAATCTTCACCATTGATCATAATTCCCAAAATCTATAAATACCAAGCCTTTTTCATATCAATTTAATTCACAATCATCATAACAAAATTATTCTCTACCTGATTTCATACTGAAATCTTGAGCATTCTAGAGCATCTCTTGTGAATCAACCCTCATCAAGCATATTCAATAAAGCTTTTTCACAATGGATAATGCATAAAATTGAGCAATCCACATCCATCTCAAAATTATGCATCAATCCACAATGGGATTGAGAGGTTTGCATAATAGTTTAGGTTCAATTGCTTTGAATTGTATTGAATGCTTTTGAATTGAGTATTTCTAGTATTGTGTAATGGAGTTTCATTGAGATTATTCCTTTGATTGATCATTATCTTGTAGGTTCTTTGATTTGATGTCTTAAGATCCTAATTGCTTCCATTTGACTGCTATTTGATCAATTAAGCTAACATTATTACAATACTAATTAAAACAATTGTATCTTCTTGGTTTGGAGATTGTGGCTGTACTTTACCTTTTGAGAGCTCATGGTGTTGAGTTATTTGATTGTGTTGGGGCCATAGAGGATCTTTAGTTAGGAGATGGTTATCACAATGCTTGGAGAGCTTGGTTGCACAGTTAAGTGGGAGATTTTTTAATAGCCCAACTAGATTTAATTCGAAAATAAATAAATATTGACATCATGAATTTTAATTTAAATGACAAAAATTCCATAGCTAATTCCATTTAGAAATTTCATGTCATAAATCAATTAAATCTTAAATAAATAAATATATTCACTCCCATATGTCAATAGTTACATACATGTTTGAGTAGGCATTCCATGCCTCAAAGTCATTTCATATTACATAGTTTTCTTACAATACATCATTTATTCCTTTACATCAATGATACATTACAAATAGAATTCTGATATGATTCCTTCAAGTTAGCTCACCTCCACTTGTGGACAAAAACGTGATTGAGGTGCTTTTCCATCCAAACACGAAACAATGCTTCCCTAGAATTCTTTTGTCATTCGAAGAATACCCGACCCTGCACATAACACTTAGCAAGAGATACAGTTTGCAAGGTGGAATATGTGTGTACCTAACTACGTGAATTTCTATCTATTTTGTTAGAATATGCAAGTTCCACGTTAGGTAAATTCAATATAACAGATAGAGGGTAAATAACATAGTCTATTTTATATACATGTATTAAAAAAATTGACTGCAAAGCTTGCCAAGCTCATGTTGTATGAAATACAACTCTTGTTAGATTTGGAAAAGAAAATCTACTCTCTCTGGCACCCATTCTAGAAAATAAATCTTATCATATCAAAGGGGTATCCCTCCCTTTAAACCATCCCTTAGAATCATTCTATTGTTCTACAGTTTACTAAGAATTCTTGTATCATTCCCAAATCAAAATCAAACAATACTCATTCACACTTGGTATATCTATTCATCCAATATCATATGTAGTTGCAACACAAAATTGTTCTAGATTTATAGTTTGATTCCATTTGCACAAAATTTATACTTTCTCAATAAGTAAAGTAAATCGAGATGAATCAAAAGGTATACCGCATGTATGTGAGCATGTATAAAGGAATCTTTATGCATGATCACATATATGCCTGGAAATGAATACTATATGAATATGCGTATACATTTTGAAATTTAAATGAAAAATCTCTTTTACACAAGTATACTTTCATAGTCAAAGAAGAAATATAAAAATCATTTCATTCAGGTAATTTATTCAAATAATAATATCATCTATTTTCCTATTATGATGATTAAATGGAATAAAAGTATCATCTATTTTCCAGTCTCAGATACATTGAAACCATCAATTTATTTCACAGTCATGGATTCATATAAAGCAGATTCATGAATTTAAAACAAAAGAACATCACCCAATAACGAAATACAAGGGTTTCCGATCTGTTACAAAACTGAGAATTAATGCTTATTTTCATGTTCATAATAATCACAGAAATCAAATGTAATCCCTACCCATTGATCCAACTCTTCCAGAGGATACGATACGCATGTTATCGAATTTTGATAACATGATATTGTATGCCTCTAGGTTGCTAACTTTGGCTAATATCATTCAAGCCACAGGTTTTACTCATTTCCCTATTTATCACACCCAAAATTCATGAACAAAATAACATACATAGTTGATACTTGCGACCAAATTTAACAGAGGTTAGAACATATATAAACAAGAGCCAAAGCTCATATGCATATATATGTATATATATAAGTCATTATATATATACATATATATTCATATACTCGATCATGAATTTCAATAATGGTTACTAGTGTCGCGACCTAAGAAGGTCATCGTGACTTCATCCAAGAGTTTACCATCAAGCATTCAATGATTGATATCGCCACCACGTATAGTGGAAGGTGAGACTCATTTTTAAGAGTGGTTGTGCTTCACTCGGTCTCTATGTTATGAGGTATTCTTCACCACCCTAACCTAGTGTTAGGTGGTATATAAAAACATAGTGAGAATCCATTAAATAAAATGAGACCAAGGTTAGCCTTTCAGCTTGTTGCCTATGGTGATGAACACATACAAGTTGTTTGCAGTGAAATACATGTAGGTTGGCCGATAGGCCAGGACCCATATTGGAAAATTTAATGTACACAAAAATGTCGCATTGTGTGTGAGGAATCCGACTCCAAACACTAGGTTGATCATTCATTTATCAAATAATACAATGCTTCAAAAGCTTGGACCTCATGGGCTTCACATGAGATTGACATAGTTGATCTCTTAGACAACAAAACCTCAAAACATACATGCACAATAAACACATTCTAGGTGTAAAAATAATTAGAGATCAAATGGTAACATATGGAAAAACTAAAATTTGAATTACCTTTGACGATTTTTGGCTTGAAGATTTTTCCTTCCACCAAATTGCTCTACTTTTTCCCTTCTACTTGGTCGATTTTTCTCCTCTCCCCTGCTTTTTCCTTCTTTCTAGATTTTTCTCCCCCATTCCCCAAATCAAATCGTCCTTGCTATTTTGGGTACAATATTGAAATTTAATTTTTTCAGTCCTCATTGTGTTAGTTGACTGCCCACTCCTCTACATGAGGGATTCAAATTTTCCCATAATTTTTCAAATATCATTTACATTTTCTTTTGCATGTGTGTGTGTATATATATATATATTTCATAGACACACACACATATATACATATATATTTATACCAATATTTTTCACGCATTATCCTGAGATTACATACATATACAAAATCTCTTGTATATTCAAATCACATTTCAAATTTATTCAAAAGAGTGAACATAGGATATCATTTTTTTGTACAAGTCAAATTGGATTTTCCATTCATTTTTTTTTGTTGAATATAAGTTTTGAAACATAAAAAATGAGATAAGAACGCACAACATGTTCTTTCCATTAGTTATAATTTTCACACCAAGAATGAATGCAATTTTGTCAACTTTTCAAACATATGCAGATGTCACATTCTATTGTGGTGTGTGATAGATTCCATCCTTGCTTATCGTGGTCATTAGGCTAAGCATGCCTACCTCAATCAAGTTCTCATCCTTCAACCTATTTCCTGCACACATATTCTTACACTTGTCCACTGATCAGTAACCTTCAACTGATAATCTCATAGAATAATTTCTTAAATCAGAAAATTGCATATTATTCATTTTCAATTTCATCATTGCATTCTATCAAATAAAATGCTAAATTCTATTTTTCCAATTATTTCAATTTCCTCAAATTTTAAAATGTAAAAATAAAATCGAGATATGACAACTTTGACAGTGATGTTAATTCATCATTTGATGATGGATGGATATTTTCATGTGATATCTTAGGAGGGGATATTAGATCATGATGTCATGATATTTTCTTGATTCTATAGTTAGAATTTTGACAATGGTTTTGTTTTGTTCTCTTTGATTGGAACTTCATGATTTTGCGGGGTTGCATTTGAAGTTGGCATGGATTGATTGGTGGATGCTCATAGATACTAGAGAGAATTGGGCGAGGCTAATATATCTCTTATTTTGGGATCGTATGTTGAGATGGTTACTCTTTGATAAGGATTTTAGTAGAAAGACCGAGGAGCCTACACCTGGTTATGGATGTGAATCCACTATGGACCAAAAGAGAAGATTTCCATTTATTAGTGTTGTGTGCATAGGAAAATCTTGTATCGCACTCTTGGTCTACTCGGGAGGTGAATGATATGAAGGATATTTCCCATCTAATTATCAGTTGCATTCCTTACTTTTGTATCTTGTCTTCTCATATGAGTTAGTATTGAACATAAATATTTTGCAGACTTGTTAAGAAGAAGATGTATGGTTTATGGATTTTTGTTGTTCTCCTTGTTTTGGTCTTGAACTATGGATCTAGTTTCAAGGACTTATTTGGAGAGGTACAAGAAATGGTTTGTGGCTTTGGGAATATTCCCTTTGTTGTGGGAATGATTGGTTGGTTTGGTCTATGTTCGATATGAGAGGTTTATATATATTATTTCCATGTTTCCATTTTATTTGAATGTTATATGATATCCTTTTAGTTTGAGAAAGGTGAAGAAGATCTCACCTTAAACAACTTGGTACATGTTAGTGTGGATCAAGGATAAGGTTTGATTTGTAGGTTCTCTCTTTGTTCATGGTATTCTTCTTGGATGTTTGATTTCACATGGTTGGGTGTGAAGAACTTGGGAAATTTATGGAGACTAGTGTTGATAGGTATTGCAACATATTTGTTTATCAGATTTGCATGGCGTTGTATGTTTCGTTAATACTACATACTAGAGGAATTAGCCACATCCTCTATGTGAATTACTATAGGTAGACTTGGTATCCTTGATCTATTTTTAGATTTGACATTACTCATACAGTGGTAGTTTCTAGATATATGTCTAGTTATATGTTTTGATATCATGGTTTGCTAGTTACTAATGTGATGATGAGTTTGAATGTTTCATTGGTTTTGGATCTACTAGTTATGAAAGTTGTGGATTAGCTATCCACTTTCTTGCAGTGGGATGACTCAAATGTGGATTGTCTATATCCACAAGATTATTTTAGTATTAATGTAGAATTTCTTGGTTGACCTTGTTTGTGGTCATTTGTTCATTGGTATGTTGTATTGAGATAAAATGATTTTGGGTTGGTATGTTGATGGCATGAAGTTATATCTATGATTTGTATATCCTAGTTTGAGGTATGGTTAGCTTGGATGATTTTTAATTTCTTATGGTTATTATTCCAACTAGTATGAGTAAGATAGTTATTCAAAGACTTTTTTATCCTTTGAATTTCATGCTTATGTTCACATAAAGATTGGTGTAGTTTGTAGTGACAGTTGAAAAGTTTTTTATTATAGGAAAAGCAAGTTTTGAAGGAGCCCCGAAACCATGTACAAAAAAGACCACTACTTTTAAAGATAATCAAAACAAAACAATCAACCAACCATAAGCAAAAAACAAGTGAAAAACCAACCAAAATACATGGCAAAACTAATAGGAAATTATAGTCTTTTCATAATATTAGCTGCTTCAAGATCATGAGAAATGATCTTCTCATGCATATCCATCACCTCAACTACCTCCTTATCAGGAACCCATGAGATATTTTTAGTCTTGTTGTGTTTGCAGGTGCAGGGGCCCTTATCATTCTCCCCCCTCATGCCTTTAGGGAGATTAACCAAACCAACAACTTCTTTCAAAGCACATGAAGAGTCACCTTTCCAAATTTTAGCCTTTTCATTGAAAAATTGAAGACCCTTAGCATTATTATGGAGGGAAGATCGGCTTACTTTGACCATAGTTTTTAGATTCTCATAGGCCTTAGTCATTTTTTCTTCCAATACCAAGACTCTATTCTCAAAGTCCCTCTTCATTTTGAGCATCTCATCAGTAACCATCTTCAAGTCATCAAACAGTTGATTAACCTGGTCTAGAATTAAAGACTCATGATAATTAGTATTAACCTCAACATTAGTAATCAGGGAATAAACCTTAACATTGGTAAGGTTCAACTCATTGAACAACCATTTGGAGATTCTAAAGAAGATGATCAAACCATCCTTTTCCATGCCCAACACATTAGATAACTCTTCATTGTCGTAATTAAAGATGTCCTTTCATCATCCAAATTATCCTCAGGAGCATCCTGAGTCTCCTACACATCCTACAAAATCTATTTTTTATTAAGAGTATAGACATCATCAAAGACCTTAATTTTATGCTTGGGATTCTCCACCTCAACAGGAACTTGACCATCAGAGTTTCCCAACTCCTTTTCCACCTCAAAACCTCTATCAACAGACAACTGATGCTCTCCATTTAGACTCCCATCTAGGTCTTCGCTAGCATTATCCTCCTAAGACCAATTCTTCTTGTCAACAGACTACTCCTTACCCTTGGCCTTCTTTGAACTGTTACCACCTTGCAACTACTTTTTCCTCTTCCACTATGAAACATGGGAAACCACCTCCTCACAAGCTTCATCTTCCATAGTCGAAACCATATTCTTTTTATCAGAAGAAAGGCCCTCACCCTTATCCCTCAACTTCTTGTTCCTCTCAAAACCAAGGGTTAGGAATTTTCCTTTCTTCACCTTTTGGGTCTTAGAGAAAACAACATCATCCTCCTCACTACCAGTAAGGTACTCTTCTAACCAAGAGGGCTGCTAAGATTTTTGCACCCTTTTTAGCTTAAGATCAAAGTCTTTAGGGGGCTCCGAGAGTACCTCCATTGAGTCATCTGACCCTTCTTTAGTTTCCTTAGACTTAGAACCCGTATCATAACTAGAATTCAACTATTTTAGAAGGATTTTAGAGATTTTCTTAAGTTCTTTTAGAATAGTAAAAGACTTGTCATAATTCATAATTGGAAAAATTAAACCCTCATGAAGAACAGGGTTCTTAGGGATCTTTTTAAATTCCTTAATGCCATTTTCCAAAGAAGCCAATAGATAATACAAAAAAAGACACTCTTTTTATGTTTGAAATGGTTCAATAACACAAAATGGTAGCCAAAGAGAATAAAAGATCTATTGTCAAGGGTTATGTACCTCATTATCTCCACAACCAAGTCACCCCATATGGGTTTTATGGAATTGCGATCAAACTTGCAACATTTATCCTTCTACAATTGTTCCCTTTCCTTCCTCTTGAAGAAAGATTCCATGGAAGCATTGGAGTCCTTTTTATCCCTGAAAACCTTTCTCCCATAAATTTCCAATCCCATAATGCTTCCTATTAACTCCTCTATGATGTTGAATTCCAGATCAAACACCCTTAACACCTTATTCTACTAACCATTAACAAAGGCCTACGACACCACAGGATCAAAGCCATGAATCTTTTCAATGTAAGGGGTAATACCACCCTCCTCCAAAGGATCCCAAATCTTCTTATTACTCTTAGTAGCCTCATAGGAGATAGGATCAATTTAGTTCCTTTCACCACTCATTTCGATTATAGACTAGAGCAACAAAAATTTTAAGAGAAAAATGAAAAGAAGATTCCTCATGAAGGAAGAGGCTCTACAGGCACCCAAAATCCATGTGGAAGTATAAAAAATATTGGATATCATCATAATCTTTAAATGCATCTCTTTTTAGATAGCTACAAAATTATTAACAAGACTCGATCCCACCTTAGAATAATCACACTACGACATGATATTACACATAAGAATCAACATGTGACATAAAATAATCATTAAGGAAACCCCCTCCCTAAATAGTCTGCATTTCATGATTAACAATAGATTGAATGTCAATGGGAAGGGGATCTAACCTATCCCACACTCTAGACTCAAGGACCCCAAAGTTAGCAAACTTGTCCACTAAACCATTACCCTCATGATAAATATATGAGAGATAAAACATTACTCAAAGGTATTCAATATAGCCATAGCATCAATAATAATGGATTCAATAGACCAACAAGGGGGATTAATCTTTTTAAGGCAATTTATGACATTTAACAAATCACCTTCTAGCCAAACCTTCCTAAAGCCTTTAGACTGAGCAAGATTTAGACCATGATTGGCCGTTGATGCTTCCTCAAAGTGGTTTGTCTGGGTTCTCAAAAGGGAGTGCCACCGCAGAAACAAACCTACCATTAGAGTCATGCAACACTCCCCCACAACTAATAGGTCCTGGATTCCCTTTCACAACTCCATCAAAATTGACTTTAACCCAATCAAAGGGAGGAGCTTACCAAAAAATATCCTTCCTAGAAGACTTACCTTTCTTCAAGGGAAGAGAAATATCATAGGAAAGGTTCCAATTGTAGAAGACAAGAGAATCCCAAGCAAGGACAACAACTTTAGGCCCATTATGAAAAGTCACCTATGAGAGAAAATTTTCTTTGATGGTAGCAAAAATCTTAAAAGAAATCCTGATAGGGGGAAGAGAAACATCCCTAAAAATTATGTTATTTATTTCCAACCAAATACCCCAAGCCACATGAGGCAGAATGAGAGACCAAAGGAATGCGAGGGAAGGATTAGAAGATGAGACATACCATTGAGACCAAAGATCCCCAATAGTAGAAGGGAAGACCTAGCTCAAGTTATAAAGAGACAACACATGGGCCCAAACATCCACCACATACTTGCAACCAACTAGAATATGGTGCGCATCCTCTATAGCCTCCTCACAAAGAAAACACCTATTAGTTATCATAAAATTCCTTTTGAAAAGGTTATCAATAGTAATAATTTTTTTTTGGCAAAGTAACCATAAAAAAAAATTCACTTTAGTAATTAACTTAGGGAATCAAAGAGACACCCAAAAAGGGACAAGGCCAACAAAGGAAAACTAATTAAAGAATGCCAAAGACATTGAAATATTTCCAATTGAAGACAAGTACCACACCACCTTATCAACAAGGGAAGAGACTAGGATATGAATTGAAGATAAGGATTTAAAAAGAAGCTCCAACCTTAGATTAATTTCATGAAGCCTTTTCCAAGAACCATAAACAATGTAATCATCAACACATCTTCCGAAAGAACAATTACAAAGTTGTCAAAATGGAAGCACTCAATTCTCATCTTTGAGGGGGCCATTATCAATCCACCAATCCTCCCAAAAAAAATCCTCCTACCATTTCACAATTGCCACCACAATCCCTTAGAAATACTACTTCTAGACTTAATCATGAAATTCCATAGGGAAGATCCAAAAGGGGGGGGTAAAGCCACTAGCAAGAAGATCCCTAAGACAATCCACACCACAAAGATATTTTAAAAGTTTCACCTTGGCATGTTGTTGAAAAGCTTCACATTAGCATGTTCCTTTTTCTTCCATAAGTGGCATGTTGGAGGATGTGAGGAGTTTTTTTATTGATGGTGGTTATCATGGTTGCTTTTGTGGGTATCTTGTTGGATAATAAGATGATGGTTCAAAGATTCAGATGGTACATGATTGGCTAAGGGATATTCTTCCCTTGTTTGTGATTCCTATGGGTATATTTACAATGTTGTTTTCAAGTGGGAGAATGTTTGGATTAAGGTGCCATCCACCTTGTAAATCCTATGTCACAGGTCCAACATCCTTAGAAAGTGTCTCTATCCACTTAGGGTGTATTGGGATATTAATTTGTAATATTGATTCTCACCATTATTTGTAATATATTCATAAGCGGTGATGGGTCTAGTAGCAGCAGTAAAGGTGACTTATGGACATAAATATTTAATATTTTTTCCCCACATGTGGATGCCTAGAATGGGATATTAAAAGATAAGGAAAGGAAAAATGAGTGACTGTTGGTATTTCTCCAAGTGGGAGCTTGGAATGAGGCAATAGGTGTCTCTTGGTATTCCATCATTATTGTGTTTAATGTATTGTTTATCTTTCGTGTTTGGGTGCCCAAGTTGGAGGGAAAGTATTGGAGCCAAAACCAATTTCCTTTCATATTTTGAGGAGGTAATCCAAGGGTTGGGGATGTTTGGAATGAAGGGACATAATTGGGAATCATGTTTGGTGCATTAAATTCCTTCACAAGTTTATAAATTCAGCCTCTTGGATGTAGAATAGATGAGCAACAGTTGAATGTAGAGTTTCATCTTAGAAACAAGGATAGGTTGAGGCATAAGGAGGTGGTTCAAAGGTGCATAGGTGATTCCATGTTGGAGGCAAAAAGGATAATATTGTTCAATGTATTGTAATCTCATTTATTTGAAGATAATGCATATTTGACCTCTCTTCTTGGTGGAGTTTTTTCCTACAAGATTTTCTCCACGCAAATCATGTGTTATGTGATGCTCTTGTGTTGCTGATTTGTGCCTCATTTCTACTATCTTATGGTGATGTTATTATTTATATATTGTTGTTATAAATTCACATAAGATGGTGTTAATAAGCATGTCATGTTGGATAAATTTTGGCATCATAAAGAAGATGGATCTAATCATGGTATTTCCATACCAAGGCAACTTATTTTTTAGATTTCAATATAAGTTTAATATTTTCATGTTGTTGTAGTCAAATCCTTTTATCTCATCCATTGAAGTTATATTTGGATAGGGATTGAATTTCCTAACAATTGGTATAAGAACCTGTTTATTTCTCATCAACTACCTCCACATTGGAAATTTTGGTCATTCAAACCAAGGTTGTCATAAAATATTTCATCATTTTATTGACCATAGACCAATTCATCAAATTGGTCTATATTTTCGTCACAATATTTAGCACCACCATCCTTATTTACAAATTCTTCCTCTCTACACAAGAGACTCTAATCACACAATTAAAAGGTCATGAGGGAAGAAACATGAATAACACCATAAGTTTTCCTCCTAATAATTTGCATGCTCCCTCCTTAGAGGATCTAGTTTTCCCTTGCCATATTGCTAAAATTTCACATGTTTTAGGGAAACTCACTCATCATCTTGTTGTGGTCTTTTGGACCGATCAATGTTGTATAATCTATTATGCAATCATTTCTCTTTATTGAAATGTGTGGATGCACCATGAGGTGCAAAACCGTTCTTAATTTGTGCCACATTATAGGATAAATATTTCATGGCTCCCATTAATCTATCCAACTCATCCTTAGTTGAGAGATATTTATTTATAGCTTCGTTATCTAGTTGTGACAAATTCACATCAAATATTTTTAATTTTTCACTAGATTCCCTCATATTTCTATCAAAATTTATGGCAGTTGCATATGCTTCTCTAACTGTTTGAGTATTTTAATCTCTTAAGAAATATCCAATCTAAGAATCAAAATCACCATAGTACAAAACAATACATATTGAATCATTAGACTTAAGGTGCTAAAGTATCTTTCTCATAGTGAGGTTGAACTAATTATTTAAATTTTCCATTGTCTCATTGATGCTCTTTTTGATGGTGGTAAGCTCATGGATAGTAAACTTTGGGTCTCCATATTACATTATGAAAGAATCTACAAGTTTTACCCAAGAAGAAATGAATTTTTATAGGAGGTTCCCATACCACTCTTTAGCACTCCCCTCTAAATAATGCACAAAAAAAATCATCAACACATCCTAATCTTCAATTTCATACTCACCAGTGATGTTAATGAAATACCTTAGGTGCTTCTCCCCTATCATTGTATTGTTGCCTTGAAATTTTAGGATCTTCCTACTAATATCCCTTGGGATTTGATTTGGGTATTTGGTAATGCCAAAGAAGTCAATTTTCTTATAACTTTTAGCTCCTAAAGGTTGTTAACATGGTGAAAACCTTTGAGCTTGTCTCTTGGAGTTGTTCTCCATATTTTTTCCTTCTTTTTTTTTGTTTTTGGTTCATGTTGTGCACTTGATGATTGTGAAAATTTTATGCATTGTGTTGATTACCTATGTTTTGTTGAGAAAATTGAGCATGAGACTGATTAAGTTGATTGATTTCAACTTGAAGAGCTTATCTTCTCCACTTGACCCAATCAATCAATTCCAATTCCTCATCCAAAATTCTATCTATTTTATTTTGTATTTTTTGATCAACACATGGAAATTATAATAAAAATACATCCCAAAACAATAGATACAAATACATATATTAATTATGGTATGGATATTATATTCAAATGTTTAACAAGTGTTCCCCAACAACAAGACCATTCTATTGGGTCCCAAAACCGTTTCTTCACTTCCTAGAACAAAATTTTCACTCACAAGGCCAAAGTTGTTATCAATCCAGTAAAATTGGTTCATGAAAAAAATAATGGAAGGTTTAAGTTCAAACCTAAGAGAGCAGGTTTTCTCTCATATGCTTCAAGCTTAGCTTAGACTTAGGAGGGTATTTCTAGAGATTAGAGTATAAAATAAACAATGAAACTGGTGGTTGAACCCAAACTATTGATTCAACCCCAAAGTTATCATTGGGCTAAGAGAAACTAGCCACCTTACTACCTCTATATAGCTTATTTGACACCATTTCAATGAGGGAAAGGTGGGGGCAAGATACACAATTCACAAAAAAATATAAATACCATTCCTTGTATATTGTGTTATCATGAACTACACAAAATGAAACTAAAATTGGAAGAAGGGTCTTATTGATTTATTTTGATTTTGTGTGACTAGAGAAAGCACATAGGATATGGGTTCCAATCCAATGGAAAAAGAGCCACAACTAACAAGGAGAGATGACAAGAGACAATAATAAATACCAACTTGATATAACATCTAAAAACAATCATAACTTTCTTTCTATTTTCATATTCTTAGTTATCCCTTAATGAGTTGAACGAGTTCATATGCAAAAGAAGGTGATCTATTACAAAATGTTCTAATAGGTTTAGAATCCCATCACATTAATCAAATAATATTTACATTTACAACAAATATGCTAAAGAGAACATTTGAAAATTAGCTTATTTTCAAAATCTTCCCATACATTAATGGTGACACAAAAATCAACAATAAGTTTACAATAACCTTTTAGTGGTATGACATTATCCTTTCCTCCTTAAAACTATATTAAACTTGATTTTCTATGTGTTTTTTCCTTTCTAGATTATTCCTCTACTATTTTTGTGCTCTCAAACTATACAATGATCAAAAATAAGGAAAAAACCAAATAGCAACACTCAGCAAGGAAAAACACTAGGTCGTGGCACTATAGCAATGTCAAATCCATGACCAAGGATGAATCCCACCAAACAAAAGTGTCTCAAATTAAATGATAGGTTGTGATTGATTTTTGATATCTGGAAGACCTCCAACATTATGGCAATAACTAGGAGCAAACCCTAGATGTTTAACTTTGACGCCCAAAATCATTTTGAAAAAATAAACTTTAGGTTCCAAGTTCCAAGTGGGTCCTAGAATCTTGGGGCTCAGTAGGTACCAAAGAAAAAAGAACAATCATGGGGCTTGATAAAAAAATGCCAACTCTTCCAAAATTTTAGCAAGTCTCAACATTAGATAAGAAAAGTTCAACTTATTTTCAAATTAATTTATTCATGCATGTTATTATTTCAACATAATCTTGAACTCAAAATTCTCCTTCTTCCCCTTTCTTTTATTTTTTTATAACTATTTAGAATTAGGAAAATTAGCTATCATAAAGGAATTGTGAAATTCATATTTTATCATATTCAAGATTAGGGAAACAAATTTTAAGATATGGAATGTCACCAATTTCTTTATCATAAATATATAAACCCCACGTGTAGATTCCATGAAAATATATGTCCCTTTATGAGAAGAGAAACACTATTAATAATTGAGTGAACCAACAAGTCATTGCTAGAGTTGACTATGGAGATACCCAAGATCTAGAGGCCAAATGGAAAGCACAAAGATATCAATATGCAATGCTCAAGATTGCAATGGAATTGAATATCCAAGAATTCCTCAATTACACAATGTATGAGAACCCCTTGGTTATATAGCCAAGGTGAGACATAGGATTAGACAAGATCATGACAAGTGTCTTAATCCTATGACATGAGACAACTAACTTGATATAAAATTCAAAGAGATAAGATCTAGACATGAAAAATAAGTCTTCTAGAAATAATCTTAGGACCTAAGTAAACTTAACAAGTGAATATGTCCCTTAAGCCCCTAGTAAGTGGATCGACTAGGAACAAGGTATTTATTCACATCAATACCCCCATTAAGTGAAACTTAGGGAGTATATTATTATGCAAATAATGCAAAGATGGTTCCTAGATACTAGGCCATGTTAGGTACCATGTATAAATACATTGTAATCTCTCACAAATGGAGAAAAGGAGAAAACCCAATGGGACAAAACTCCTCCCCAAAAGAGAGATTCAAACAAAAAATCTATCATTAAAGAATGAGAAGGCCAAAACCCCATGTGAGGAAAAAGACCCCCCCATAAGAGAGAAGAAGAAGAGAGACCATGCAAACCCCCATCAATGGTGAGTCTTCTGCAATGGTAGAAGCTCAACATTGAATGTTGAAGATGATCCAATCTCACCAAACAACATTCCTCCCCTTAGGAAGAAACAAAACCAAGATGAAATGCAGGATATATTCCCATTCATGAAAGGAATATGTGGGAAGAAGAATGATACATGATGTCTCTGAACTATGCTCAAGTGTATCCATGTCAATATTTAAAGTTGACACACTCCAAACAGGCATTCTAGGCCACACAATTGAAGATGTCAATCCAAAATCTCCTAGAGACGGATATAGAACACACTCCAAAGACAAAGATGTCTCATCTAAAAATAAAGAAGCCTCCTCCAAATGTAGTCCAAAAGTATCCACACTCATGTCAAACTGTGAATAAAGATCATGTAGAGAATGAACAAGAGGTTTAGAGTATTCCCTTGCAACAATTGAAGAAGAATCATCTTCATCAAAGAGAAGATATATGAAATCAATGGTATCTCCCGAATCTAAAATATGAGACTCAATGTAAACAACCTACCAATGTCTATCAAGTATGCATCTGAAGTAGATGTAGGTAGAAGACAATAAATATCATGTTGCATTGAATCACAAGAAGCCATATATGTAGCAACACAAGCACCATCAAATGAAATAGAAGATGGAGGGGATGAAATGCAAGGCTCAGGAATGGGATTTGACGTGAGAACTCCCAAGTTCAAGTAGCCAAAAGTCTCCTCTGAATCATGGTTCACACTAGAAGTGTGATCAATAGTCGAAGGAACAATGTCATCATCAAAAGCAACATCTACAAAGGTGTACAACCGAGATGAATGATGAACAATCCTAATAGAAATAATCTCTCTACTCTCCAAGTATCTAATGATAATTGAATCAAGAGTGAATTCTATAGTCCCCCTATCTCCACCATGTGTGATCTGATAGATGGAAAGAAGATTGTTTGACAAATGAGGTACACACAAATCATTATTGAAAGTGACCTCCTCAATATCAATAGATCTATTCCTAATTACACTCATATATGTATTGTTTCCCATCAAAATAAGAGACATAACACAAGGCTTAAAAGAAGAGAATATAGATTGCAAATATGTCATATGATGAGATGCTTGTGAATCTAGAATCCATCTCCCTAATCCAAGACTTGTAGAAGCACAAAGAGATTTCCCTTTATTTCTTGATTTAGAAACCAAACCAACATGACCTTTGTCCTTATTAGACTATTTTGAAGAAGAAGAAGAAGGTGACTCAGACATTCTAGAAGGAAAATCAACTTGATTATTTTTTAGAAGATGTTTCAACTCATCAATATCCTTCTTATAAAAAGAATGTTCATCATCTCCAATTTTCTTTCAATATGAACAAGTTGTCTTCTCCTTCTTAGATGATTTCTCTTTGGAAGAGAATTTATTCTTTGCTTAAGGTTTGAATCTGGATTATTCTTTGCTTTCTTTTTTTTTCTTATCTGATTCTTTCACCTGACTAGCCAATAATGCCTGAGATTTAGATGACTTGATGAGACCAATTGAGATAATATTTTGTTTCTCATGTATTAACATCTCATAAAATGATGCAAATGGTGTAGTATATGCAGAACCTATAGTCAACCTATGAATATGAAAGCTAGAAACAAAAGAAACATAACCAGGACCAAGTGTGTTCAATGCATTGTAGACCAACTAAATGTCCTTATCAATTCCACATGCTTTACATTGCTCTATTATATCATTAACCTTAGTGATGTAGTCTTGGATGTTGTCAAAGTGCTTAGGATCAAGGATTAGCAGTTCATTATCAATTTGATAGCCTCTTACTTCATCTATAGTACCATATAATATTTTCAGTTTGTTCCAAGCTTCATGAGAATTCTCACATGATTCAATTTGAAATAATAGATCTTGAGAAACTAGGCTACGAAGACATCTAAGATCTTTGGTATGTTCAATCATCCATTTTATCTTTTTATCTGCATTTGTAGGTTTAGGTACCTTATTCTCAACATATAGAGAATGACCTTCAATCATTAGTGCACTCCATGCATGTTGATGCCATGCTGAATAATTATATGATGTGAGCAAAGGAACCTTGGAATGATCGATGGAGAAAAAGAGCACAAGAAAACCAATCAAAAGAATGTACCAAGAGACCCCCCCAAATCACTCAATCAAGAATCCCCCAAAAATATATAATTCAACACTTTATATTTAGTGCATTTACGGATTCCACTTGCCAAAACAACGAAGTGGAATTGATCTTAGTGGTTATAGATGCCAAAATTGGCCACAAGCTCAAGATAAAATTTTTACATAAAATGATATCAATCTGATCACACTAGTGTAAAGTACAAGAAATATTATGCACTTTTTAAAAAATCACCAAAAAATGTTACTGTAAGAGCAAGAACAAAGCCCCAAATTTCCCAAAATGAGAATGACTTAGCAACACCTGTGAGAATCTACAATTTATGGAAAAACCATGCACAAAAATCAAAAAATGATTGCACTATTATGTAGAGCATGAAATTCTACACTAAATAAAAAAAATTGCTCAAAAAATGAATGTCCCGAGTCCAAGTAATGAGTGTTTGAAAATCACCCTATAAAAGCAAAATGCCAATAGTGAGGGGGGAAAAACATTCTTAAAAAGGTGTTGACGTTATCAAAACCCTAACTTAAATTTGATGGTTTGTAGACAATCACAAGAATATTCTCTAATCTCACTAGAATATTCTTTTGGTCAGAATATGCTTAAGAATCTTTGAGCGGTCAAAATCTACGAGAAGAATCTGGAATATTCTTCAACAATTTATTCACTAGAAAAATATTTATTCAAATGCAATATTCTCATGAATCACAGTAGAATATTTTAAATGGTTAGAATCTTGATCACTGGGTTTCTTTAACTGTTGTTGATTTTAAATTAAACTGACCAATGCTAAAGTTTGGTGGCCCACAATTATGGAGGGGCCGCATGGCATCCTCACAGACCCATAGAGGGTATGAGGTACCTGCCTCTATGCAGGTTGATTTTTTTTAAAAAAAAATTAAACAAAATTTTCTTGTTCATATGAAATATATATATTTTTAAAAAGAAATTTCATAAATTTTTTGAAAAACAAATAAAATATTTTATTTTCTGAAATCTTACCACCATGTGCAGGTTGGGCCGTACGACCCAACCAACAATTTTTTTTGCCTCAAAGGACAAATTTCTCCAAAATTAACGATTTGATAGTCAATCTATATGATTTTGGGCCTTCTGAGCATGATGGTGGTGTCCTTTTTGACTTAAAATGCTTCAAAGTGATAGATACCTCCTGGATCTAGCAACCACCCTCAATCCTCAAACCCTTGTAGCTTTGGCCTCCAATGTCCAATTTGGATGAAACAAAAGGAAGACTCGAATTTTTTGGGCACTTTGCACGCAATGGTAAGCTCAAATATAATGCAACAAGCTCCCAAAATGCACCTGCAATACAAAGTCAAAAAAAGGAAATCCCCCAAAAATTAGTATTTCTATCAAGTTTTTTTGATTCTCTAGATCATATGGTGGAAGAGAAGAGCATACTCAACTTTTCAAGATCTACCAAGATCTCTCAAAAAATGACTAACCAAAGGCACCCAACCCACTCTTATACCATGTTAGAGTTGGCTATGGAGATACCCAAGATCTAGAGGCCAAATGGAAAGCACAAAGAGATCAATATGCAATGCTCAAGATTGAAATGAAATTGAATATCCAAGAATTCCTCAATTATACAATGTATGAGAAACCCTTGGTTATATAGCCACAATGAGACATATGATTAGACAAGATCATGATAGCTGTCTTAATCTTATGACATGAGACAACTAAATTTTCAAATAAAAATGGAAGAAAGCAAAAAGGTCAATTGAAAATAAATTTGAAACATTTTTTTGTATTCTATTTTGCTACAACAATTATAGTATGAAGTCAAGAAATACATTTGAATGAATTGGTTATAATCATTTATAATTTTATATTAAGTTAAAAATATCATTTAAATATAATATCTTTAAATAAATATTTTATTACAAAGATTTATTTATTTGTTTTGAATTTTTTATTATATTATTACTATTTGGAAAAGTTAATTCATAAATTTTTGCTTTATTAGTTCTTCATGATATCTTCATGATAAAAACATAATTTTTTGTTTATGGTCAAAAAGGGAAATGAATTCTTATCATAGAATAAGGATATAACTTTAAATCAAAACTAGAGTCATGATAAGTTTATCAATAGTTCTTCAATTTTGTGAATCTTTTCGATATTATTAATCTATATTATAAGGTTGGTTAATGTAGAATCTTTAGTTTAGTTTTGTATAGTTTAAAGATAAGTGATTTTTTGATATTAATCATAACAATGAGACTTTAGTTTCATGGATATGTGTTTCTAGATCAAAACCAAGTTAATTAGTGTTTCTAGGTCATATTTCAGATTTGGGAGATACAATATCTTGGACCAGCTAAAAAGAACCCCCACTTAGATATTCATCATGGAGTTACTAGAAATCTCACCTGCACATACGAAAATCCTAGAAGAAGCATTAGCCATGTCCTCCATCCCAACAAATCTTGATGTAGATCAATTCCAAGCTATGGTCGGACACCTCACCATGCCACATCTCCTAACATTTTTGGATTAGGACTTCCCAACACAACCATCTCATAATTGCACACTCCACCTTGAAGTCCTAGTGCATAAAAATAAAGTCAAAAGAGTCCTAGTGGATGGAGGTGCAAGTCTAAACATTTGTACCCTCAAGTTGATAAAGAATTTGGGATTCTCCGAGGATGTTATTGAAAAAGATAAAGGTATAAAGATCAAGGCATATGATGATCAGGAAAGAGTGTCTCAAGGCACTATTCAAATCCCTATTCAAGTAGGGACAACTATTATGGAAACTACATGTCAAGTTCTTGACCTTGAATTACCTTACAATATCCTCTTGGGACGTTCATGGATCCATGGGATGCAAGTTGTGGCATCCACCTTCCACCAATGTGTTAAGTTTCCTTATCAAGGACAAGAGGTCACCATCCATTGTGATCCCGAGCCATTTTACTATTGCAAGAATCTGGAAGCCAAGTACTACAAGATCCCTCAAGTCCCAAACAATGATGAGGGGCCTACAAATTTGTACAGAGACCCATCTACCCTAGCTTCCACTTCTGAGACAAAGACACCCACCATTCCTGACATCTCTGATATCAAAGTCATTATCCAAGACAATGGGTGTGGGGATTACAAAATGAAGAAGAGTGCCTTCGTAATAGGAGAGTTACCTCAATCTCCTAGGTCTTGCGGGCAACCCCAGCCAATTGAAACATCAGCCCAAACCTTTAAAGCAAAGCCCTCCAAATTCAGATGTTGGGGGGACCTATGTCGAGATGTGGTAGATGAAAAAGATATATCAAGTCTACTATACCAAGATGAAAGGCCTATGCCTGATCTTCCCATGGATGATAATAGAAAAGGACTACAAATGATGCTTGGTATAGGCTATAACAGAAACAAGAAACTTGGGCAGACTGACATTGGTCTTCTAGTACCTATCATTCCTGAGAAGCATATGAGAAATCTTGGTCTTAGGTGTACCCCTCCAAAAATAACCATACTTGGAAAAAGTGCCCCAGTTAGAAAAGTCAAATCTCCCCTTCAGTTACCAGTGTACACAAGTCTACCATTAGATAAATTTACCTTTGAGATAACCGATGTGTGTGATGAGGACCCCATAACTGACTTGCCCATGCTATTTAAGGATTCCTCCCTTCTCATGATTATTACCCTATCTTTTGAGTCGAAAAACCAAACCCACGAGCTAAACTTAGTCTATCCCCAACTCATCGATTATGACCAACAAGGACCACCAATTCTAGACACATTCAAAAATGATGAGGCTCTCTCATAATTCATGGGATTGTGGGATACTGTACCATGTGGAGATCACAAAGCTGGGTTCGACATCGGGGTATGTGTAGGATCATCATGGAAAAAATAGGCCCTTAAGTGGTGAAAAATTCAGAAAAATCAGAGTTAGGCAACTTGACGTAAAAATTTGAATAAGTTATCTATATTATTTCAAAAATATGTAAGAATATAATCTGTAGCAAATTGAATGTAGTTTCTAAACTACTAGTTTTTTTGTTTTTTAAAAAATCTATTTGGTGAAAAATTGAAATTTCAATGCAATAGTACTTAAATTTTAGGGAAAAAATAAGAAGTAGGTGTCTGTCTAACCACCCTAACCACAATAAAATGATAATATTTTTTATAAGATTTTAGATATAAGTAGAGGACTCATGTCCCAATGTGATGCATATTTTTTATAATTTTTTCCAAGTAAATAATTAATTATGATTTTTTATTACAACTTTTAAAAATATAAAAACTCGTATGTCTAACCACCTTAACTGTGTCAAAACTTCATGAAATTCAATTTTTTCTTTTTTAATCCTATAGTATGTGAAGCATAGAATGTGAAACGTGTTTTGGATTTTAAAAAAATGATACTGTTTGAAAGTTATAGATGTTTTTCAATCAACCTATCAATCAGGACTTTAGTCATCATTCAAATAGATAATGAATAATAATTATTTATTAAATTCAAAGTAAAGAATAATTTATATTAGTGGAAAGCTAAGAATATCCTTTAAAAACCCTTTTCATTTCATCAATTTTGGGTTAAAAAAAGTCATCAGCCACATACCCTACACATACCCATCATATCACCACTTTTTGGCCCATCATGATCTTGCACATACCCATCGTGCTGGACACACATGCGTATTATGGGGAAATGATTGAATGCCTTAGTCGTAAAAGTGAAAATTTAAGAATAATATCTAGGTCTTTGAGTGAAAACCACATTGTGGAACTCTCTGACCCAAAAATAGTAAAAACAAAGGACACATCCAATGGTGAAAACCTCTCTGAGGTGCCAGAGGATGAGGGATTCAATCTTCCCCTTAGTGTTATTCATCAGAAGTCAACAGCCTTAGCAGAGAAGTGCAATCTAGTCAACTTGGGAACAAAAGAAACGCCACATATCACCTTCTATGCAAAATCACTCTTGACAGAAGAACAAGAATTCCTAGTTGTGTTTCTAAGAGAAAGAAAGAAAAAAATTGCATGGACCTACACCGACATGCCTGGCCTTGATCCAAAAGTTGTGGTTCATCTAGCCATCTATCCAGAAGAAAAAATAGTAAGACAAAAACTAAGAAAGATGCATCCAAAAATAGCATTATTGGTCAAGATGGAATTACAAAAGCTCCTCGATGCTAGTTTCATACGACCAATTGATTATCTGGGGTTGGTTTCAAATCTTGTACCTATTTCAAATCCCACTAGGGGAATCCACATCTACACTGACTTCAAAGATTTGAACAAAGCATTTCCCAAGGATGATTTCTCTTTCCTAAACATAGATATTATTGTGGATATGACAACAGGACATGAAATGCTATCACTAATGGACAGATTCTCAGGGTACAATTAGATCATGATATCTAAGGATGACCAACACAAAATGGCTTTCACTTGTCCATGGGGGATAGATTGCTGGAATATGATGCCATTTGGGTTGAAAAACATAGGAGCTACCTATCAAAGAGCTATGATGCTAATCTTCCATGACATGATTCACAAAACTGTGGAAGACTATGTGGATGAAATATTGGCCAAATCAAAGAAACATTGGGATCACATAGCTGCACTAGGCTCCATCTTCAATAGGCTAGAAGAATACAAGGTTAGGCTTAATCCAAAAAATTGTGTCTTCGGGGTACAATTAGGAAAGTTACTAGGATACATTGTATCTATGAGAGGAATTGAGATAGACCCTGCCAAAGTCAAAGCAATCCTCAAAACGGAGGCCCCAAGGACATTGAAGTAGTTAAGGGGTTTATAGGGAAGACTCTTATCCATCTGTTGATTCATAGCGCAATTAGCAGACAAGGCTATCTCATATTCTCATCTACTCCACAAAGGGGTAGCATACAAATGGGATGAGAAATGTGACCAATATTTCAACAAAATCAAGGAGTACTTTCTCACACCACCATTTCTCATGCCACCAATTATGGGAAAGCCCTTGATCTTATATATATATCAGCAACAATAGCGGCCCTTGGCACTCTCTTAGCACAACATGATGAAAATGGAAAAGAGAGCTATTTACTATATCAATAGAACCATTGTGGGACACAAGCTAAATTACACATCCATTGAGAAGGCTTGCTTAGCAGTCGTGTTCATAGCACAAAAGTTCAGGCACTATATGCTAGCACATCAAATAAAACTCATTGCCAAGATATACCCTCTCAAGTATCTACTTTCTAAAATAACGCTCACAAGGTGAACAACTAAATGGGTTATGATCCTGATAGAACATGACATTCAATATGTAGAACGGAAGGACATTAAAGGACAAGCAATTGCAGATCGACTGGCAGAAGCACCAATGTATTTAGAAAACCCACTTGTATCAAAGTTCCCTGATGAGTCAATCTTTAACCTAAGCATGGCAGATCACTGGAAAATGTATGTTGATGGATCCTACACATCGCATGGGTCAGGAGCTGGAGTCTTCTTCATTACACCACAAGGGGATTGCATACCCAAATCATATAAGCTATCTTTTCCTTGCACAAATAACATTGCAGAATATGAGGCTCTTGTCATAGGGCTCAAAATTGCAGTACAATGGTAGATCATGGCACTCAAAGTCTATGGGGATCCATAGCTTGTCATCAACCAAGTAAATGATGAATACCAAATGAAGGATGACAAGTTGATCCCATATAAGAAACTAGTGGAAATCCTCAAAGAGTCCTTCATTGATATCACGTTTGAGAAAATACCAAGAGAAAATAACAGAGCAACAAATGCTATGGTAACAATTGGATCACTACTAGATGTCCCACGCAATGTACCAAAGCAAGAATTCCTTGTAGAGCAGCTTCTCATACCAACATTTGAGGTACTAGAGTCTGAATTTGTGTGTGAAATCGTTGGTCCTGGTGATCCTTGGTATCTTGATATATACACCTACTTGAAAATAGAAGTCCTCCCCGTTGATATAACCCGAACCTTAAAAGAAAATTATTCAAGAAGTCATCCCGCTTTGTTATCTTAGGAGACACCCTATACCGTAGGAGTATTGAGGGAACCCTGTTATGATGCCTAAACATTGAGGAAGATTTGATTGCTTTAACCGAGGTACATAATGGCATTTGTGGGTCACATTCGAGTGGTATGACCTTGGCTAAGAAACTGTCGAGGACTGGGTACTATTGGCCTATAATGGAGAAGGAGGCTCACGATTATTTCTGAAGGTGTTTGTAGTGTAAATAACATGGGGATCTCATCCATGCACCTCTCAGGAGCTTCACCCAATCATTACACCTTGGCCCTTGTCATAGTGGGGGATTGATCTCATTGGTAAAATCACCCCACCATATCCAGTGGACATAATTTCATCATCACTACCACTAATTACTTCACAAAGTAGGTAGAGGCCATTCCCATGACCTATATCATAGGAAAGCAGATATCCAAGTTCATCCTAAACTAACTAATTTTCCACTACGGTGTCCCTCAAGCCATTATCTTAGATAACGAGACACCTTTCAAAAATCGGGATGTTCGAGACCTATGCCAAAAGTTCAATATCCAACATCGATTTTCTACTCCATACTACCCCCAAGGAAACAACCAAGCTAGGGCTACCAATAAAACCATTTTGAAAATCCTAAAGAAGACTGTCAATGAAGTTGGTCGTGACTGGAACTTGTAGTTGAATCTCGCCCTATAGGCCTACCGAACAAGTATCTGCATGCTAATAGGTGCAACCCCATTCTCCCTGGTTTACAGATTAGAAGCCATTCTCCCCATTGAGATAGAGCTCTCATCCCTAAGAATACCTTTGCAAAATCTCATTACAAATGAAGAATATTGGGTATCAAGATTGAATGAGCTGGAACTACTGGATGAGCAATGCATGGATACTCTGAATCATTTGCAAGTCTATCAGAACCATCTTAAGAGAAGCTAAAACAAGAAGATTAGGAGTAAGACCTTTCAAGTCAGAGAGCTTGTGTTGAAGGAAAATCAGAAAAATGTACCCAATCTAGATAACAAGGGAAAGTTTGAACCCAATTGGTTGGGACCCTTCATCATCACAGTGAGTTACAAATCAGGAGCATATCAGCTATCAACACTAAAAGGTGAGCCTCTATAGGATCCTATCAATAGCACCCATCTCAAAAAGTTTTATGCCTAAAATTTCCAAGGTGTAAATCCAAAAATCCAAAAAAAATCAAAAAATATAAAAATCTAAAAAAAAAGGATTGAAAACAGTAAAGAAAAAAATTGTCCTCTAGTGAAAACCACTTTGGTGGTGCTTTGGGAAAGTACCTTGGTGAAAACCTGGAAAACAGGTGTGTTGTGTAAATAAGCACTTTCCATCCACCATGATCTCTATGACTTATTCTGCAACATTCATCCATCACATTCCATTTCATCCTTCCATCACTCATCCATGTCTGCATCATAGCTTGATCATGTGTTTGTATCATGATCCCTCTTAGTACTACTTGGACCATACATTCATAAAATCTAAAAAATCTAAAAACATCCAAAACATATTAAAAAACCCAAAAAAATAGGTCAAAAAGTCAGAAAAAGTCAAAAACAGAGTCGTCTTGTTGAACTACGGGTCTCTAAGCTCTAAACGTAGGAAAGGTTGATCTTTGATCATCCCCCGAGATACCTTAGGTCAGTCCTTTAGGAGTCTGTTATAATAAACTGGCAATCCATCTGTTCATATCATCATCAATAAATGAGTTTGTGTCAGTCGAACTACATGGTCTCTGCGTGTATAATGTAGGTGAGGCTAATATTTGATCAGCCCCCAAGGCCCCTAGGATAGGTCTTTAGGTTAGGTTCTTGGTCAAAATCTCAAAAAACACAAAAAACATTGAAAAACTAGAAAATCAAAACATTTGTAAAACATCTCAAAAAATACCAAAAAAAACTTCAAAACATTTCAAAACATCAAAAACATCCAAATATTTGAAAAAATCCATCCATCCCATTTTGCATTCACCTGCAATAAACTCTCACTCATAATAAATCATCATCGTCCTCAACCTTTGGTGAAACAATCATAAACAAGTCTAGCAGGTTACAAGTGAAAACTCAAAATGTCAAGGTCTCAAGTCTAGGTTAGTAGGTAAACAAGTTGGTTAACTCTTGGTACTAATAGCCCATCATCCAGTTAGTCCCAAAATCATCTAATATCATGATTTCCTAGGATGCATCCTTCCTACAATGGACACCAACATCAGGCATCACCGTAGTTTAGTCTTAGCTAGCAGTATGAAGAACATTAGCTTGTCTATTTACTTGATCTTTGTATTTTTGACTTATCTTATTGTTCTCATTCCCATGACCTCTTAATTATGTCCAAACAAAGGGATTTAGAGAGAAAGGAATGGGGCAATGATCATTATCTTTTGTTTGTTGTGCTTGTTAGATATTCTTGTAATATAACCTTGGTCATGCTTACTTTGTTTGGTTTGTAGGAAGGATGTTTAGGTGTCTTGTTGACCACATAAGAAGGCTTGATTTTCTATGTTTTGGTTCAAGATATTTGAAATATCTGAACTACATTTTAAATGAGGTTTCGTATGCCAGGTGTGAATAGGGATACTCTTGTATAATTTGTCAAGTCGGAGTCCATCACACTAGACACAAGGCCATCCTGGTTCTTTATACCTTGATGCATCGTTCCTATGTGTGTTATCAAACATAAGGTAAGTAAGCCCTTTTAAAATCCCAATTCCTGATAAGCAATACATCATCATCATCATCCTCATCTCTAATAAAGTCTCATAGATCATGGACTTGTTGGATCCTCTTTTCATCATCTCATTTCTTCTTTCTCCTCTCCGCGCTAACATGGTACCATGATAGTTAATCAAAACATCACCAATGCATCCATCCTGCATCCACAAACCGTTAGCATGTTGCGTATCATTCATATCATATATAATAGGAAACACTGATCATCTCAAATGCATTGCATTTCCATCATTTGCATCATAATATAGATTGGTTATTCTAAGCATATCATAAACCATACATTTACATCCATTTCATCATCATATCATCCACATATGCATCATCATATTATACATGAAAATGATACTGAAAAAGAAAAAGAGCATGTCATAACATCCCATAAATCTCATAATCATAACATATAACATCATCCATTAGGGGCATAATATAGATCTGTTAATCTACGCATATTAAAATCATTTGCATATCATAAACATTTGCATCCATACATCCATACTCCATACATCATCATCATAAAAGTGCATAGAAATGATACAAAAAAAATGCATCCATGAAATCCATAAGAATCTACATAATCATACATGACATCATATCATATCAAATCACATCACATATAATACATCCATCCATAATGCATAAATAAAGTAGACACATCGCATAGTGAAGCGATCATATCATATATATATCAAAAAATGTAACTGTCATGATACAAATTAGAATCATGTGTATGTGTATCAATCAATGTACAATGCTCATAGGAATATCAAAAAAATGGAGCCTGTGGATCTCAAAAATAATTAAGTGCCGATCAAATCTGTATGTGGTAGATAGCCCTGGTGGCTGCTCCCCTCGCCTGCCTCTCTCAGCTCGATCATTTATCTGTCTCATCCCTATTTGTTGAGAGTACTTTGGCACCTGAGTTGCCGTAGGTACAACCTTCCAATAATGGAGCCTTTAATACTTGGCCTCTCGCACAACCTCATGGTACATCCATACAAGAACTATCCTCCCCTGGGATGAAGCAGTTATGCTCTCCAGCTGTTGCCTCCTGTCAACCTCCTAGGATAGCTACAATTCTATCACTTACCTCTGCTGGTGCTCTTGATCTCTCTCAGTAGTGAGAGCCTGGACCTACTGTCTAGCCTGGTCCCTCTCTACTATAATGGTCTAAAGTTGTGCCTGCAGCCCCTAAATATGCCCCTATAGCTACTATATTTGGGAATCTCATGGGTCTTGTTGTGGTGGTTGTTGATCCCTTTGTTGGTGGGCATCTCTCTGATCTCTCTGATATGGCTGGAGGGGAGGTGGCTCACCTCCTCTTCCAGGTTCTCCTAGGACCTGTCCTTCCTATCCCCTCCTCATTATCCTACCTCAGGGTCTTCTCCATGGTAGCGCTACCCCTGGAACTGTGAGTCATAGTGGGGGCCTGAACCAATCATCATAGGCACGTGTGGTGCTTGGATCTGCTTGTCCCTGTACATAGGACCATGACCTAGTCACCAATTACCTAAAAGAGTCGACCGCATCGGACACTAGGATCATCTGACCCTAGGTGGTCTCTCTGGATGTGCGCGCAAAAATAGCCACATATTAATCATCAAGGCGATCCTAAACATCCCCAAACTACTGGGCTACTTGGTCTGGAAGGTAGCACTCAATCATAGTGTGCTCGCGCCCCTGTATCAATCGGTCCTACTGAGCATAGAATAATTGTTGCCCATCATCATACCAAGTGGGCATATGTAACCATGGCCTCTAGGTGAACACTATCATCTCGTCAATAACTTTGTGCCAGTGTGGTAGGCCTAGCCGCCTTGTGTGCCTCAAGGTGATGCTACCCTTGTACCTCCAAATTGTCAGGTTGTTGGGCTCAACATCGACCACGGTGACCATTGGTTGAAGCATGACAATGTTCTCCCAGGCCCAGATGTGTAATAATGTAACATCGGTGCCAATCACCCGACTGTCACAATAGGAAAAATCATGCAGATCATGATATAATGAGGCCAGCATCACTGGTCCCCAAGCAAACAAAGTCCTCTCCCAAAGCATCCGCTGCCAAGCTAGGCCCCATCCCAAGCTGAAGTTTTTCCTCGTCGGTCTGGAGCCACTAACCCTAATATGATCACAACAATAATCAACCTAAAGGTCAACACCTGGTGCTTGTAATAGTCCAGGTCGAGCTATCCCTCAAAAAGTGTAAGCTCCTCAACCTCTAGGATCTCGAAGCATGCATCCTCACCAACTTTGGTATCATAGATAACTCACTCACTATGGATCAGAAACTGCAAGATGTGCCAGACTTCCTCTAATGTAATAGTGGCCTTGCCAGTGGGAAGGTGAAAGGATGAGGTCTCACTATGCCACCTCTCAACTAGCGTTTTCATCATTTCCAAGTGGATCTTGATGGTAGGCACATAAGCAACGTACCAAAGAATGATCTCGCCTAGGTGTTCCTGTCGCAACTCATGTAAACCACTCAATTTTCTCAGCACCGAGGATCGATGCTCATGTGAATGGACAAGGTCTCTATCCTCCTACACTCATAAAGCCACAACGTCAAAATTTATAAAAAAAATTGACCTCGTTTGGAGTTTTCGACACAAGAACAACAATTGCATTGCTATTTGCAATGGTGTCACCCTTTGGAACTCCAAACAACGAGGCTAGACCCCTTCAAAATACAAACCGAACCATGACGTCACTATTTGTACACGTAGGCCTCTTTGACCTAAAAACCCTAAACCTAAAATGAATCGTAGCGTCGCCATTCACAATGGCATCGCCATTTGGAGTTTGCAACCTAAAAGATAAATTGCCGATTTTGCACTTTTAGCATCGCTATATAACGACGTTGGACTCTTGGACCTTTCAAAACGTAATAAATGTGCTAAAAAATTAAAACTCAAGGTCGGGTTAGGATCACATACTGCTGGTCCTGCACCTGTAGGTCTCTGGTACACTCGAACTCGCTTGGAAATGTGTCAGGGAAGCACTCGTTATGCCATTTTGTAGGAGGTTCAAAGCTCAAAACGATGAAACTCTCAAGGTGTGAATGAAAAAATGAATGGAAAGTGACCCCTCCAAGGCTATTTAAGCATGAAAATTAGGGTTTTTTTGCCCCTTTTTAGCTGTCAAACTAGGGTTTTGCGCCTCAAACCCCATTTTTTCCCAATCAAAGCTCATTTCAAATCTTTTTCTTATGTTTTGGCACATTTTCAACATCCAGGAGCCATTTTGAACCTGTCGGGCAGCTTGTCCTCTTTTTTTTCGAGAAATCAACCAAAAATCAAAATTTTCGTCTGACCTCTCGAGGGGGCAGTATACCAGTGTAATTCTTCTCACTAGGGTAGTAGTGGGGCATCCGAAAAAAATTAGAAAAGTTTTAAATTTTGATCTTAGTAAGGTTATTCTTTGAACCAATGCAATAGGTACATTGCTTCAAAGAGGGGCAAAATGTAGACACTCAAAATATCATGATTGATATCATGCACTCAATCCTGATTCACTAACACCGATTCTTCCTTAATCATGTCCATACTAACCATTTAATTGAATAATCTTTATTTGATTAAATTCATTAAATTCCTCCATTTTCCTCTTTTAATTAAATAAATCAATTTTATTTAATTAAATCCTAATGTTCCTCTTTTAATTAAATAAATCAACTTTATTTAATTAAATCATAATGTTCCCCCTTTAATAAAATAAATCAACTTTATTTAATTGAATCCCAATGTTCTTCATTTAATTGGATAAATCATTTTATTTAATTAAGTTACTAATCTTCCACTACCTTCTCATTTGATTTAAATAAATCTAAATATCTAAATCAAATTTCATATCAACTAATTCCATCCAAGTTAATTAAATCCTAATTAACTTCTAACACTAATCCCCCATTCCTCTAGCTTTTGCAAGTTGCACATGTAAATCAATTTATTTGATTTATCAATTCCTCCCTTTTCCATTCAAATATGGCATATTCTTGGAATATTCCACTTATTTGAATTCTCCCTCTTAAAGAACTTTTTTCCTCCAACTTGGCATTAAAGGCTCTTACATGTCCTCTCCTTGAGCCAACTTGGCATCAAAGGCACTTACATCCCCTCTTGCACAAGCCATCTTTTGAATTTCAAATTCCACCTACATGCATTTAACATGCACATTGTTCAAAATGTGCTCCACTCTCCTTCATTAGCATGTTGACAAGTGGCACAATGCCATTGGTTCAAGTTTAATCCCACATTCTTTCTATTCTCCATTCTTCCATACTTCTTTGCTATAAATAGAGGACTTCTCTATTGATTCGAGATCCACAACTTTATGCAAGATTACTATCTACATATTTGAGTAAGTTCATCCACCATTTTCATCCAAGTTTTCATAGTTTTTTATCAATATTAGCTACGTTATTGACAAATTTCATCAAGGAGCACACAATCATCATCAAGTTCATCAAATATTTGCAAGGAATTTGGAAAGGGCTTCTTTCCACATCAAAGAAGCACCAATTACCCCATGGGATGTTGGTTTGAATGTTTTGAACAAGATTTAGTAGCTTTCATTTGATTAACTTTGCTTTGTTTCTTGTTCATTGTGTTTGAATGAATTGCATGAGGAATGCTTGTTTTATATTTTTTTATTGATTAACATTGGATTATTTGATCATGTTTGAACAGTTCTAGACCAAGCATTCACAATTAGATTTTTGGTTGAAATTTAGTGAAGTTTAAATATTTTTAAAGAATAATCGTTGATCACAAGTCTAATCTAAACTTGTCCTAACATTATAACTAGTAATGAAATTTATAGCATAATAATTCACCTAAATTTTATGGGAGGATAAAGGTAATTCAAATATGTTAAAAGTGAACAACCATAATAGATTAAATATTCAATATATCATGTGTCGGACTTGTATCTCAAAATTGTATAATTAACAATTGGGAAACTTTATCCTACCTAAATCTCCTAGTTTTTATGTTAAAATTTAAAAGTTATATTTGATCAAGGGTGCTTATTGAATTCTTAATAGGCCAATATTGTCTTCTTAATCCCATGCAACATATTTTTAACCTTACATTATCTTTTGAAACCTCAATATTTAAGAATTTTTTTTTTTTTGTCTATTTTGGGTGATCATTACATACTCAAATCCTCACAAAGGTTTATGAACCATTTATCATGATGTTGTGACTTCTAATCTCATGGTTGATAAGTCCACAAGGTTTGGAAGAAACAAAAGAAGAAATAATATGCATAAACTATGAAAAAGGGAAATATTTCGTAAGGAAACTTTGAGGAAAAAATACCATGATTTCATTGAATTAAAATAATATTAAAGCAACAAATTTCCTTGTGGTTACATGCAAGGGATAGAAAGAGAAAAAAGATATTGCAAGATAAAATTATCATGAATAATCAATTATTCATGACAAATTAAAAGTAGTTACCTAAAGAAGGAGCAACAAAAGTTTTGCATGCCTTTACATACTTTTATTTTTATTTTAAACTATAGTTTTCTTAGTGATCTCATTATAAATGATATAAAATTTGTATGTTTTAGAATTTCCTCGGTTTTATTAACTTCAAGTATTCTAGTATTTTTTTTTAAAGTATTCTAGATTTTTGGAATAAATTTAATTGTGTATTTTTCTTAAATATATAGTAAATATGTGTTGGATATAACTTTTGCTCTTTATTTAAGCTATGTATGGATAGTTTGAAATTGGTGTTGAATTTATTATTTATTGTATTAAGTTAGTTGTGCTTAAATTTTTTTTATCTTTAAATAAATATGTGCATAAGAAAACTAAAATATTGAGTTGAAAGGTTTTTGTACCTAGCACATTTCCATTTTTAATTCATTAGTTATATTCTAACTCATTTCACCCTAACTAGTAATAGGAATCAACATTAGGATAAAAGAAACTAACTTGTTGTGGATGTTGTCTCAATTTCAATAATTTTGACTTCACTTTTTTGAAGGTAGGATTATAGTTCCCAACAATTTTATAACTCTAATAGGAACACATGAAGATATGTAGACCACTTTTTATGTTGTTACAACTTATTCTTTATATAGTAATAACCATAATAATTTATTATTGTGGACATGGAAAAAGTATCCCTTTTTGCTTGCTTGATATGGGAATAATTAATGACAAATTGGACTCAATGAGGCCTTGATTTAGTGTTGTGAGGTGTTTTTCACATCCACACTAGGTCTTGAACCATTGCAAATGCATTTATTGATATCTTGTAAAGGTGTTGTAAAGTGTTGTAAAAGACTTTCACACTTCTCTAGACTTAATGGATCTATTCTTCCCCTATTTCAATGTTATAAAATGTATTTAATTGCATATTCACATTAATCTAGAAGGCTTATAAATTAAAACTAATTCTAATCTAGTGTTGTAATGTGTCTTACACATTCACATTGGATGTTGTTCCTTTCTAGGCTATGTGGACCTCATTCTAATGTTGTAAAATGTATTTAATCACACTTTCACATTCAACTTTGTGTCCCTATCCCTAATTACCCTTTTCATCACCATTAATAGGCCCCTATGGCCCCATATTGTGCATCTCGAGGCTTAATTTGATCAAAGACTTGACTAGAACAACATAAAAACTAAAATTCTTCATTCCCCGACAATCTAGCTGACAAAAGAGCCCATGTGGGACCAAGTTGCCCATCTGGGAAAATTAATCCCATCCAAGTGGGACTAAGTCATCTAGCTTGGCGAATTAGTCCCATTTGGGCTATTTTCGAGGTTCGGGCAGGAAGAATTGGATTTTGAGTTTATTTTTCCTTGATGTCGGCCTTGGGGATCAAATTAATGGGAAAATTAGGTGGAATTCCTATAAATACAAGCTTCTAAACCCTAATTCATGACTCATTCATCATTCATCTTCCATCTCATCTTGGCAACTTAGTCCCATTTGGGCTATTTTTGAGGTTTGGGTAGGAAGAATTGGATTTTGAGTTTATTTTTCCTTCATGTCGGCCTTAGGGATCAAATTAATGAGAAAATTAGGTGGATTTCCTATAAATACAAGCTTCTAAACCCTAATTCATGATTCATGATTCATTCATCTTCCATCTCAAGTCAATCAAGCTAGGGTTTTAGCATTCTAAGTCATCAAGATAGCTTTCTAAGACATTCAAGGGCAGATTCTTCATTTTTTGCTACAAAAAATCAAGATCTATCATTATGGAAAGTATCTAATTCCATTATTTCTTCATTTTGGTTTAATTAGGTACTAAAAAGGGGTTTGATTAAAGCAAACCCCCATGATGCCCTAACATTCACCATTTCTCTCTCTTTCCTTGTGTGTTTGCAGATTTAGGTACTTTGAGGGTTTGGAAATCATTGAAGGATAGATTAAAAAGTTGTTGAAGATATCTCCTTGTTGGCTAGGTCAAGATATCAACAAAAAGTCACTTACAGTGTCAAAAATTAGAGTTTTAGAACTAGACACCTGTCAGGAACCGAAGTGCAGACCGAGGGCTTTCGTTTCCACTTTTGAATTTTTAAAAAAGCTAAAGTAGACTAAGTCACCAACAGTGGTGACTTAGTCCCACTGTACCTGATTTTCAAAGGTTTTTGCAGATCTGGATACCCATTTGGCTACAATGGGCTCCGGTGCAGTTTTCCAAATCTGGGACTAAGTCACGCAGAATGGCGTAAGTGTCCCAGTAGGCTAAAATTCTAGAATCAACAAAATTTCTAGTCTTCATTCCAGTCCTCAACACATTTCTAGGTGCACCTCTTTAGTTTTGTAGTTTTATGTTTTGTTTCATAATCATTTCTAGGTCATTTAGTGCATGTTTGCATACAACACTATGTTTTCAAACAAGGTGCATTTCTTTAGTTTTCATTTAATAACCAATATATTTTACCTATTTTTTGCATTTAGATCACTTCATTTAGACATATTTCCATCATACTTACATTAGTCTTGAGTGTGGACAATGTCCATTTTGGCCCATCTCTATCATTTTAGGTGAAAAACCCTAAAAGTGCAAGGGAGTCTTAAGGTGCCAAAATCTTTGTCCACAATTATTAATATAGATGATGGTCTATTTTCCTTTCATGTAGTACCCCTCTGATTTGCTTATGTTTTCTGACAGTGCTTTTGCTTTGATAAACCATGATACTATGTTGTTATTTGATCGTTGACATTGGAGCGATGATGGTTTTTTATATTTAGATGTGACGATACACTTTATGGATGATTACTATTTGTGATATGCTTTCTGACTAACATAGTTGATTATTTGAGTTAATATTGATATATGCTCATCTATAGTCAATTGATGTTTTAGTTTTTTTAGTTTTGATGTGACACTGTATTGGTGAAGGGAACGGGATTGCATCACTCACTTCTGAGCGCCCTGTGATTCTGCAATTTTCTCTTCAGGGTGTGTTTGATTCATGTATGACATATTTTTTTATTGTAGGATTTTAGGTACAAGACATTGGCTCCACCTGGATTCACAGGTTTGAGCGTGTCCATTGCCCAATGGTACAGTTGATTGGGAGATAGTAACGAGGTTTTCCTTGTCAAGCCACAACCCTAGTCACAGTGTGTCGTCAGTCTATGTCTACTTTTGTTAAGTTGTCATGTTGTCCCCATTTGCCTTGTTATTTATTTATTTATTTGCAAGGTGTTTTCTATGGAAATTAATGTTAATTAATGCTTTAAATGGTTTTTAATGATTATTTAATTAATTTTGATTAATATTATTAGAAGCTTTGTATTTAATTTAATTAATTAAGTTTAATTATTTTGTAAAGTAATTTAATCCTTGAGATTAAATTTGTTTTATAAGGTAATTAAATTAATTAGATTAAATTTAAATTAGAAATTATTGTGTTAATTTTAAATTATTAAAATGCATTGATTTCTTGTAATTATCAAAAGGGAAATATTTGTGATATGGTTAAAATATTTTTTTATATTTGACAGGTGTGTTAGGAAATTAATTAACACAGTAGTTGAGAATTTATTCTCGGAGAGATAGGCAATAACTAAAAAGAGGAAAGAGGTTACTTCACAGGAATGGAAAAGATATTTTTGGGAGGAAGTTGTTGAAAATTGAAACGAAGTTCTCAAAAAATTTAGCTTTGGTTTTTGGTTTTCTTCTTTATGAAAAGTGATATTTTAGAAGAAGCTTTGACAATTTGGAATCTATAGAGGAAGCTCTTCTTCAAACTTCAATTTCTCAAGCTTCCGGAAACAAGTTCTTTTAATTATTTTTATTGTTTTACAAATTGAAAAGATTGCATGTACAAGAAGTATTTGTGTAAAAGCTTTAATTTATTTTATAGATTTGAAAGATTTCTTAAACAATAGAAAACCCAGAGGGAAAACAATAGAGAAATTTGGAAAATCTCTGTAGGAATGGTTTTGATATGGCGTTGAAGGCTCTAGATCAGCATTTGAGAACATGTAGTTGAAAACTTATGTGTATCAAGTTTGTAAATCGTGGTTTGTTGTGTGGAATGCATGTGTTATGTCATTCTTATCTTTTTTGATCTATATAAAGATTCACTGTAGTTATGGTTCCATGTTGATGAACATATGTAATTAGTTTTTAAGTTTTGGTTCAAAGCAATTGCAGATCTTGGAATGTTTATATTCATTAGCTGCAACATTTGAAACTAAAATATTTTCAAGGTTAAATAATCTCCTGACTCCATTCTCAACCTGTTCCAGCTGCAACGATTGAATTTAGAAGGGTGCAGACATTTAAATTATGCTCCCTAATTCATTGGCAGCCTGTAATAGCTACAACACTAGAACATGGTAGGGTGCATAGATTTAAATAACCTCCCTGATTCATTTGGGCACCTATCGCTGTTGCAACACTTGAAAATAGAATGTTGTAGAGGTTTAAATAATCTCCTTGATTCCATTGTTAACCTACCTTAGCCGCAAAACTTGAAACAAGATAGGTAGTTTAAAGATTTAAATGTACACCTTGATTTTTCTAGTGATCTATCGCAGTTGTAGCTCTTGAACATAAGATCCACCACCAAATAGAAATATGCCTTATAAATTTAGAGATTTATAATCTTGAAATGTTTCATTTCCAGATTGTAAATGTTTGTTCCTTATACCATGACCTGTGTGACTTGTTTATACAATCGGTCAATGAATGCTAACCTTCAAAAGATCTCATTTATGTTACACGTTCTGCATTTGACTTGTTTTAAACTAGGATCTGGGTGGTACATTTCTTCTATGATTTGTATTCTAGCGAATCTCATTTGATTCCCTATTAGGCCGCCGACCCTCCATTATTGTGGGATATCTATAACCAAACACATAGCTATAGGGTGAGCCAATATTTCAGATTATTTCATTTAGCATCACCTTTATTCTCTATAAAACAACGCCTATGTTCTATAAATAGTGGAAATAATTCACTAATTGAGACTCATTATTGGCGGTTTCAGAATTAAGTTTACTCTAAAATCAATCTGTCTATTGTTGCGTCACTTATCTTAGCCTTCAAACTTGTCTCATCTAGTCTCGCATGCCATGCAACTGGTAGTTGATTTAGGTGCGAACTGGAAGTGTGGCTTTAATTTCCCTTACTAAGGCGCCCCTTTCTCCCACCCAGGTCTATAGGTTACATTTATGAATGCATCCAATTTCCTAAGGCATTAGTTGCATGTGATAAGCCTTCGACCCTTATTTTGTGGAATTTATATATATATATATTTATATATAAGTGTGTGTGAGGGCGTTTCAGTTGTGATTATGAATTTATATAAATATGTGTAAATATATTAATATAAATATGATATGAATTATAAATAAAAGCAATTGATTATAATAAATATGAGTATATAGTCTTAAAAAAATGATTTTTATTATGATGTTAAAATAAAATGTAGATTATTTATTTAAAGGTTTCTTGTGATCTATTACTTTGAATTGTGTTAGTAAATATTGATTGTTTTTAAATAACAGTGAGTAGATAAGTTTCTTGAATGTATATATATAAATACATTTTTTTCTATTTTAAGATAAAATATTGTTATGTCAAAAAATACATCTCTAGTTATTTATAGAACATGTATTTATATTATTGTTGATTAAAGCAAACTCTTGGTGGTTTTTGATGGGCAATAGTGTAATGATTATAATTTATGGGTGTACTGTTGTAGTATTGAGTTTTGTTTTATTCTTCTAGAGGCTAGGGAAGTGGAAATTGTATTGTTAAGTTTATTACGCTTGGACTATATTGTTTGATTATAATGAATTCACTTGAAGTATAGCCTTGCACAAATTATTGCTACCTTTGAGGCATGTTAGAAATTATATGGTAGTTTCCCTAATTGGGATGTATACATTCTTGGCTTTGTTTTATTGTGCATGATAGTTGTCCTTGTAGTTGATGTTGTGTTATTGTATTTTCTTGAAATAGAAATTGGATTTAGGAAATCCTAATGGTAGTTTTATTATTTGCCTGAATTTTCTTTTTAAGTTGTGATTTCTTTTGTTCATTTTTTTGGGGAAATTGGTTAGTCATGATTTTGTAAGTCTTCCAGATGTTGTAATTTTATGAGGGGGCTGTTGTATTTTATGGTTCAACCCTTTGATTTACCTTGGGTAGTGCACTTGGTTATGAATCAATTTGAACACCCGGTTACTACAAACGGGATGTGTGATTCAGTTTGAACACCCAATTACTAGGAATGGGATGTGTTTCCTCTTATATTTTGGATTGGGATTTAATATCCGTTTATGCACTGTGTTTACCCTTTGGTTTTGGATTAGATCCTTGTGTTGTCAGTAGGGGAGTGGTTCTCAGTGGGGGTCCAACACACAAAGGGGCATCAGGGTAATGATTGAGAGTTTAATCAAGTGATAACTTAAAAAGAATTAAGGGAACGAGAAACTCTCACAATAATAAAGATAATGAATGTCTCTCTCATGGCTCAAGTGCTTGTTTAGGCTTGAGGTGAGATGATATACATAGTTTGTATGGGGGTTCGACAACCAATAGAGGCAGCCAGGGTAACCCAGGATGGGAATCCGATAGCCTAGGAAGGTTACGCCAGGGTAACCCATAGAAAATTATGTGTGAAACTCCTCCTATGACAACAGTTTAATGGTTTAGTTGATGTACTTGATTCTTTTACTCTGGAAGCAATGTAACCATCATGTTATATATTGTACTTGTGTAGTCTAGTCTTGTGTGTTTCCTGTGTCTAGAGGTTGTTGGTTTTGCCTAGGGATCCCTTAAATATCATCTCCTAGCATGGGGGTGGGCCTTCAGGTACCACTTGGTTGGGTGGAACATGCACCATACACCGTTGGGTTTCTATTTCATGTTCGTGATGATGAGACCTTCCAGATTGGAGAGCTTGTGTGTACTAGTTGATATATTTTATCTCTCTTGTTCTTTTATATCAGTTGGAAACTTTGTATATGTACTACTCCTCATTTGTATTCAAGGAGGATTCTTGTATCTATGTAATTGTAACATTATTGTATAATCTACCTCATTTTGGAGATGAGCTTTGTAATTACTTTATGGAATGAATGTAATCATTAAATGATTCTTAATGTACTTTGTATCTTATGAGATGAATTATAGGCTTTGGATGTATGTTATTTATATTATGAGTTTAAATGTTATGGTTAGTTTATTTATGTAAGTTATGGTATTCAAATGTAAGCGTTGTCACGTACTTTAGAGGATGTATGTGCTATGAGTAGTTTACATTACTTGTTATAATTACACTTTAAAAAAAAAATTGCTACGCTTCCGTTGTGTTTGTGTCATTCTCTAGGGTTACGTGGCGGGGCGTTACATTGCATGTATTATTTCTAGTCCTTATATAATTAAAAAATAGCATGAATCTCTTGGTCACATGTGGGATAATGCTTCAATAGAGTAATAAATATTTCACCTTTTTAATTACTAAATGTCTAAAAAGATTGAGGATTACTCTAAGCATAAGCTTGGATGTATTATTATCAACCTAAAATGGATGTTTGAAGATAATGTAGTATGATATGTAGTACAAAATAGAGTCAAGATTTAAATTCCTTGAATGCATCCTATTGTACTACTAACTAGGTGAAATTTTATTTGGTACCACCTTGGGTAGATTTATCAAAATCCTAAGTTGTGTGAGAAAAACCAAGAACAAAATTCATGGACAAATTCCTCAAACCCAAACAATTTAAAAAGTTAAGTAATATAGACAATTGTTACCATGAATCTTAGTTCAATTCACATGCATTCTATGTGCATCAATGATATATACAATGTAATCTATTTAATCTAGGTACAATTTTTTTTATTTTGTTCATATAGTAATTATTATGTTGAAAAGTGTTGAGAATTTGTTGAATCTCACGTAAATGTTCATGATATGAATGATTAAAAATGGTAAATCGTCAAAGATGAACAATAAAAAATAAATTTGTGAATGGGAGAAGAATACCATTTATCGTTCACATGAATTTTGTGTGTATTAGTTTCTTAAGTGAGTACAATCAACCAATTTAACAAACCTTCCTTAGATTTGAATGTTATCTTTCAAATATTTAGCAGTTTAATATGGATTTGATTGTACCAAGTTTTAAGATCAGTTTGAATGAATTGTTTATAACTAGATATTTTGTCTAATAGCTTCTCAATGTTTGGAAGAGGGTGATAATTCTTCACAATGATCTTGTTAAGAGAGGGAATGTAATGCCCCGTCTAAATAACCTAAGAATGTTGCAAAGGTGATATAAAAGTGTAATAATTTTTTTTTTTAAATATTAATACTATATTAATTAATTGCATACATTCTTAGGTTAATCGACGTTACACTACTTTGAGTTTTCCTTAAATGACTTATGTACTTCGCATTGCTCCCAATTAAATCATAACATAAAGTAAACATTGCAAATAATAAATCTCCATTCATGATAACATAATAAAGTACAAACCATTTTTCCATACATTGCATTGATAAGATATTACATCGCTCATCCATCTGATGAAATAGTTCCATAACAGTTACAATTTTACAAATGTCCTCCTCTTATACAATTGAGGGATGTTTTTACATTTCAAGTCTTACAATATACAATGATGAAGAAATAGACGGAATCCAAGTGCGAGCTCTCCATCCATGAGGTGCTCAATGCAACGAACATACAGGGGACCCAACAGAGTAAGGTGCACGTTCCACCCAACCACGTGGTACCCGTAGGTCCACCCCCCGTGCTAGGAGATAGTAATAAGGTTACCTAGACCAAACCTACTAACCCTAGACACTAGTACAAACACACTATTGGTTACATTGCTTCCAGATTTGACAATTAATTTGAAACACAATCATAAGGTTTATCTGTTATTCTAGGTGGAGTGTCATCACAACGATGCAATGGTTACCCTGGTGTTTCTTCCTAGGTCCCGACCCCCAATCCTTGGGTTACCCTGGTAACCTCTTACGAAACCCGGCCCCTATTGCATACAGTTGCGGAATCAGATGTCCCTTAAGGAAACGAGACAACGATTTGCCATTCCAGGCCTTCTTGACTTATACTCATAACTGTAGAAGCTTATGAGTCATAAGCGAGGCATGCATATCTTGTTAAATGTTTTAGATCTATCTACTGTGTTCTTTAGTTTTCACTGACTTACTTAACTAATCGTAAGTTACCCTGACACCACTTTGTGTGTCGGCCCTTACGACTAGCCACTCCCCTAAACATAACAAGGGTTTTCTAAGTTTTCAGGACTAGGGTTTACCAAAAGTACAATTTAAATCTCACATTGAAAATTAAGTCTTAACAATATCAAACACCATGTTTGGCACTTGCACAAACCCAAGTCAATGAGAATTACTTCGAAAACAATAAAATTCCCCATTTACCCAATTTAATTCTGGAAGACTTGAACAATTTAAAACTTTCCCATTTGCCCAGAAAACACAGTAGTGCAAATCAAGGAAATTTAAACATCTATAGTTCGGATATATTAAATCCTTCCAAGCAAAAGATTAAAATAACAGAACTATTAATCTACTACTTCATTCATTTTCCATTCAAACAAGAACTAAAGGTTTAACATTTAACCAACTAATATAAGGTTTATTTTTAAATTAAAAGAAATCAAATCCACAAATATCCTAATTTTAATGATCATACACAATAATGAAAATTTATTTTAATTCTAAAAATTACATTTCACTATAAACATCTATTCTTAGTTTTCACAATCTTTTCATTATTTCATCCTTTCAATTAAGTAATGAAATAACAATGAATAAAAATACTCTATGATCAATTAATCACTCAAGTGATATAAATAAAAATAATAATATTAAATATATTAATAAAATTCATCCTTATCTCTTTCACAAAAGATATTATATATAAATATATTAATGTATATATATAATATATTATATATATATATCAAATATATTTATTGATGTATATAATATATATATATAGGTAATAAATAAATACATTTAATATATTTATATTTTAAATCATTTCATTTTTTTTTTGAATGAATCAAAATCTTTCAACATACATTTACTGTTGGGCTGGGCAGGGCCCGGCTGCCCACACAGCCGAGCCCTCCATGGGAGGGCACGGCTGTGCCGGCAGCGCTCGGCGCTGCCCACACAGCCACCTCCCCCATGGGGGACGGCCGTGGGGGTAGCCCCCTGCGGCTGTCACAAATTAAAAAAAAAACCCTGGTAAATATGAAATTTAAAACAAAATTTCATGCGGTTTAAATAGTTTCAATTAAAATTTTTGAAAATATAAGTATTTCCGTACGGATTTCGATGGAAATTTAATTCAAAACTTTTACAATTTAAATTTCATACATATATATATAAAATTTTCAACAATAAATCAAACACTATATTAATATAAATTTCTGGTATGAATTTTCTAAACAGATTGAACAAATGTCTGAGTTTTATTTTATTTTTTTTACAAATTCTTTTCACCAGATTTTCCCCTAAAATCATCTGAGAAATAACTCTATATAGTATTTTATTTCATGAAAAATTTCTCAATCTAATTTACAGCAAACCTTCAACTGAACAACAAGAAAAATATCTTGACAGAAAATTCATCTGGAACTCATCAAAATTTTCTTTTCTTTTGGGAATTTCTACTGTACAGATTTTAATAAATTTTCTTAAGAAAAAACACAGTAAAGCAAGAAATCTCTTTAATTTTCTCAAACAATACAAACTCATATAAAAGAAAACAACTAAAGAAGAATACCTGTAACTGCTATAGGAGAATATTTTGCCTGTGAAGTGCAAGATCTTCTTCCAAAAAGATTTTCCAAAATCCAAGAAAGCTTGTTCAACCACCAAGAAGATCTTCCTCAAAGAATCACAACCCCAAATAACAGAGAGAAAAATACCAATTCTTAAGAAATTTTGGGTTTTTACACAGAGAGATAATTTTTTTGCCAGTGCCCAGAAATTTTTTTCCCCGAGGCAATAGAATAACCCTGTACAATTTCCCGAGATCCTCAATATCCTCCATGAAAATTTTTAACAACCTCTGCCATTATGGCACTCATACACTTGTCGAGAAGTTGTTGAGAAAATATCTTCTCCACTTCTCGGCAAGTTTTGCCATTCAATAATTTTGCATGCAATTTCAATTAATTTAATTAATTTTAAAACTCTAATTTTTTTAAATCACACACAATTAACTTATTTATTTAATTTAAATACTAAAAATAAATTTCCAAACACAATTTAATTCACATGCAAATTATTTTAATTTATTTTCTAATTTATTCAAATACAATATCATTTATACACTGAATAATTTAATTTAATTAATTAATTTATTTAATTAAATTAGTTATATCCTTTTACAAATTAACTATTTAATTAAATAAACTAACTAATGTATTAAATAATCCAGTAAATAAATTTCAATCATATTTAAATATTAATTTAAATAACAAAATGGGCGGGGGCCCTAGCTCGGTTGGCTAAGTAATTCCGTTGCGGCTCTGCTGGTCACGAGTTCTAGTCTCCCCAGTCCCGTGGTACCGGAGGGCGTGTCGCGCCAGCGCCGCCGGTCACGTTAAAAAGTTTACCAGGCGCACTGCAGTTTATAGGGGGTCGTGCTACCCGATTCCTGCAGTCTAAAAAAAAAAAAAAATTTAAATAACAAAATAAATAAAGCACAAAAACTAACATTTAAAATTAACCAATATTTTCTTTTCAAAAACGATTTAACCAACAGAACACATTACAAAACAACCTATAACTCAAACTAAAAACTGACAACGTACTAATACTAAGGTTAGAGATTGAACTAGTATGAACCTAACTACTATCTCCCATTCAACATTTCCGTTGAGTCTTGACACGCTCAGACCTGATTACACAGGTGGAGTCGGTGTCATGTACCTGCAAATCCTGCAACCAGACAAACAATGTACATACATGTATATATATATAAAGCATAAAACAGACACACCGTGCGGAGAAAATCATAGATATCACAGGGCACTCGCAAGCAAGTGATGCGATTCTGTTCTCCACACCAATACACTCACAAAAAACTGACTCAATACATGTTGTTAGTCCATCATAAGCATGTGCATATCCAAAAACAACTGAAAGTAAACACCTACACTAAATCATATCAAGTCTGAAAGCAATATACATCACACATAGTATCATCATGTCACACAATAATCCATCATCGCTCAAAATCAGCGATCCAAGTATCCAACAAAACAACATAATCTAACAGTATGAGAAAGTATCAACGGAAAGCATAAGCATAAACGGAGGGGTACTACAGGGAATAAATGCACAACCTCCATGTGTCATATTTTTGGCACAAGGATGGTTGGGATCTTGCAAGGACAAGGGTTGGGTTTAATGAGTTTTTTTTATAGTATACCTTTCATCTATTGATTAATCTCTTAATTCTCTATGAATTACTGATACTATAGAGATTCATTAGGAATAGGCCAAATCAATAGTGTGATTTATTAGGCAATGAATTATTACTCTAAAAAGTGACTAAAAATATCTTTCTAGAACTCAACTATGTGTTCAAAAATTAACTTTTTGTTAATGGTTTGCATTAGATTTATTGTAAAGGATATATATTATGTTCATGTCTCACCCTTAAAAGTATAATATTATTCGTAAAATTAATTGATTTTTTATATTTCTTGGAATTATGAGTAATTTTTTTATGATGAGTTATCTATTCTATCTAAAATATATAAAAATTTCTAGGAATTACTTAATAGGTTGCATACCACTAAAAGGATATGATTTTTCCAAGTAAAACACAACATACCTCTAATAGAGTTATTTATAGTACTCTATCTTGAAAATGTTTAATTTTATATACTAGGTGACAATGTTAGTGAAATAATCACCATAACCCAATCTAAACCATCCAATGGTGTATGGTATGGATGAGGTATCATCTAAAATTTAAATGTTCAAATTACTAATGGACATGTCATTTTTTTATAGCTACAAGTTTTAATAGTGAAGTTTACATATTATCCATTAATTCACATTTGAGAGTGGAACGATCATTTAAAACGTGATTTTTATTACAATGGAAATTCACTCTAAAATTTATATGCAATTCAATTGTTATGAGTGATTTATTTAAATTATTTTATTTTTCCATTGCATGTTGAAAAATATTTAAAATGAGATATCAAAATTTTCAACATAAAAAATATATAATAATACCTACAACTACCTTGACCATGAATTAACCTATAAAATAGGTTACTAGATAATTATTTCTTCACCTTCAGAAGGAATTCTTCCTTTTGTAACAAATGAAATATGGAATATGCCACTTTAATAATGTATCATGTCTTAGTTATGTCTCTAGAAATATCATTACCTCGTGCTTTATTGAAAACTTGGCAGCATCCTAAAACATCTATTTCAATTATGTATGATACAACTCGTTGATGGGAACTAATTTTAAATTTACCACCTTGTGTAATTTTTTCCTCTATTTAACCCTTGAATGTGGTGTGAAGATCACTATGCATTAAGTGTATCCTAATCATATTTGTGTTCTTTTTCTTACCCAACTTCTCAATCCTATCTAGGCACACTATTTTACTTGTGCTTTTCAACACCTTTTGTAGTATTTATCTATGTCACACTAATAACATATAATAGGGTATTTTACTCCAAAATATCCTTCACAACCTCTTATAAAAACATGTTTTACTTTCTCAATTTGACCCATTATAGTTTGCATAGTGTTCTTGTGTGTATACCCTCAAAATCCTTCGAGCATAGTAATTCAAGGTATCATGAGTGGTACACTCACAAACTTCATAGTAGTATCCAAATGTGAATCTTTTATTTTTATATTAATGTATATAATGAGATCGTGTGTCATTCATGAAAAATTTCACACTATGGAATTATGGGGGATATTGATAATTCATTGCATTAACAATATGCACTCATACTTGAATATAAAATACTTATTGATATGTAATTTTATAAAATATCTAGTAAATCACAATTTGTCTTACCCTAGTCTAGTCATTCCACACCCCAAACGTTCTATTTTTTTTATCATCTATCTCGTTTGTGCTTCTAGAATTATATGATTCCTTTTAGAACCATTAGTTTTCTAACTAATTTAAAACTTAAGGAAACATCTTATGCTTTCTTCTATGAAATCATAGTAAATATTTCACTTGCTTGGGTTTAATTTGGTTAATGATACCAATTGTAAACACTTCCCATATGTAGTGCAAGGTCCAATTATGAGATAGCTCCTCTAATAGGTTTTTAAATAAGTAACCATAATTATAAATCAATTCTCCAAGAAATAATTGAGTCTTCTTAAGCACATGGATACACTAATGTTCCCACTAAGAATATTCAAAATCACGCAAGAATATTTATTTTACTTTGGTTAATATAGAGCCATGCATCTCCTTTAGGTTTAAACCATGCATACCAATACTTCATGTGCCTAGTTATATTTTTATAAATAGTTGAATTTATCAAAAAAAGATTACACATTATTTGAGTGGCATGCAATATAAAATGCCTACCAATTTCTAATTTCATCTTTAACTCTAGAAAAATGTTTCATATATATCTATAACTTAATATTTGTAGTCACTAGAGGTTATTTTCCCCTAGATCCGCCATCATTTCTTGATCCCCCAAAATATTTGCATTCTCTATAGAATCCACCATTTTTTAAATATTTGACTCCTCTAATTGGTCTTCCCCTTCATCTATTAAGGTTGCATTCACTAGATGATTTATCACCAAGGTTGATAGGGAATTTACCTCGTGTGTTCCCAATAGTAGCATTAGTAATTGTGCCACAACTTGACCCATTGGTCATGTTTCTTTCAAGGGGAATATTCATATGGGATCCCACTTTACTTTCTCATCCTACCCATGTATTCTAAAAATAAAGGTAGAAATATATGAACTAATTATTCTTCTCTAAAATAAAATATTTGAATTCACTCAACTATTTTTCTTGGTTTTGTATTAAATCTTAAATACTAACTCATAATCTACCAAAGTTTAATTTTCTTCATATAATCCAAACCTCTTCTACATTTTTGGTTCTTGAAACCAAAACTCTAAAATTCTAGAACATGATTTCACTTTCAAGACCAAGGATTCTCATCTTGAAATTATACCAAGGTTCATCCATAGATTATAAAGGATTAAAGGTAGATAAATAAGATTGGATAAGGTCTCATGCACTTTGGGCTCAAATTAAACCTAGGAGGGTATTCCTAAAGCTTATACTAAATGGTATCAAAGGTGCCAAAAGGTAAAACAATAAAATAGCTTTGCAGTTGTATCTAGAGAAAGTTCAAGAATAAAAATTGTCACTGAGTTAGAGACTAGCCAAATCCACATATACCTCTTAATATAGAGATGATGATACAAGGACATGAATCAAATATTATATTTATTGGTAATGCTTATAGTCTGCATTTTCCCTATTTTTATAGGTTAATAATGAATTATAAAGATATGAAAATTAAATTTAAACTATAAGTTTATTTTGTTTGTTTAGAAACATGGTTGAATCATTTATTTCCTAGGATTTTTCCTATTCAAATGGGTAACAAATTCATAGTTTACAAGAGAGTAAAAATAGTGAATGAAAACATAGAAGGATGATCTAAACATAAATGCATAAAAGAGTAAAAATGAAACATAGAACATACTTAATAATCCAAATTTATGATATGAAAAGCCATATGTAAGAAATAAATAATAACTATAAGGTTTGCAATGCCTTAAAAATACTAACATTTATCAAATATTCTTTATATTCATGTTAGTAAATGTGACAAGAGAGAAATTGTACAACCTATTATAGATTCCATTGAAGAAACTATATCCCAAACATCTATAAGGGTGATCCCACAAAAGTGGTTTACACTTTTTTGGACATCCTGTTTTTGTTGAAATCACATATTTTTAGAAAATGTAATGATTTAAGCCTTGAAAAGTTCTATTTAAAGGATTCCAATTGAAGAGGGTTTGATCAAACCACCTTAGATCAAACCCCTTGGATAGAACACTGTAAGTTTTAAACCATACCAATAACGAAGTCTCCTTTACGCCTATCAAAAATGTTGATAGAAAACCACTTTTGATTTAACTTTTGGGGGATTAAATGAATTCATTTAATTTTTTTTTGTAAGTATGTAGTCCTTATTATAAGCTTCCAAAAAAGTGTAATTTTAAATATATTTAATTTGATTATTACCTTTATTTTTTAATTTCTTTTGAATGTAGGGTTTTCACTAAAAATCAAGCTCTTTGTTCTACACATGTGGAAAAATAGTATATTATCAAAAGAAATTCTAAAAAATATCTATGCACTTCATATTGATGTCCTTGATCCAACAAAAAAAATGAATTTCGATACATACAAAAAAAGTTGTGTTAGCAAGTAAATGTATGTCTAAATTGTAATTGGTTTGATTTCAAAACTTAATTAAGAAAAAAATATTCAATAAACACTATGAAACCAATTGCATGCACTAGATATTGTAGTTACAAATTTAAATTTGAAAAAAAAAAAATTATCCTTCATAGAAAAAAAATTATCTTAAAGAAAGTACACGTCACTCTTTAAAAATGGTGTTTATTGTTAAAAACTAGTTTTTGAAGGAGATGGAAAAATAAATGCAATTTGATTCCAATTTTTTTTAAAATATATTTAGAATCTACATATAAAATGTCACAAATCACTAGTTTGCATCATCTTAAAATTCCTCATGGTTTAGTAGCTACAGGTGCTCGAAAGTGAAGATTTAGTTAAAAAAAATCAATTCAATGTCAAGTTTGGCCAAAAAGTGTAAACCACTATTGTGGGATCACCCATAATAGTCATTGACCTTTTGATGCTTCAAAACTCACTATACTCTTAAGAACCTAACATTCCATAGTTGGATCCCTGAAAATTTCCCGACACTCACAAAATCCCATTGGAAATGGAAATGAACAACCCTTTGAATGAAATAATAACTACATATAGAAAATGGGAAAATGACCATTCAAAAATCCCACAAAAATATATAGACTCCTACAATTTAAATCGACCAACTACATTGATGGTGGTTCGCATCATATTTTAACAAAATAATAAAAAGAACATGTATGTAAATTAAATTTATTTAGATTATATCCCCTTCATTCATTCAAGAAGTATAGATTTTGAAATTGTATAATTCAAATCAAGCCATAATAGAAGACCTAAAAATTGTTGTAGCACTTGAATGGATGCATACACAATCATGGCTTTGAAAATGGCTCGTACAGCATCAAAATATAGGATATAACTTTACATTAGATTCCATTGTGAATATAGATAACACATTTTACCAATAAGAGTCTTGTACAATTTAATAAATTTCTCACAACTAGGAAGATTGAAGAAAACACATAATTAATATGAGCACACACTAGTGAATAAGAAAAGGGACCACTAAAACCATAATCCTCGAGGGAATTAACTATATAAATTAATTGATTACATAGTATAAACCATTCAACATGAGATAAAATCTACAACAATAATATAAAAAGGGCCAAAACTCAAAGCATTCAGGGTTTTAGTAAAAGACATAGCAAAAAAACCCTAAAAATATTCTTAAAAAATTAAACGTTACAACAACTCTAATAGTGGCTCTAGTTGTAGGTGTGTGTCTATTTCAATAATATTGAGAATTTAGTAGAATTATCTAGGATTAGGCTGCAAAAAGGAACAACACAATGATAAAGTATCATGGAAAAATTCTCCATCATGAAAAATAAGTGTAATGACTAATTGTGGATAAAATATGAGAAAAACATGAAAAAGAAGTAACTTGTATTCACCAAGTAGAATCCTAATAACTTATGAAAATTATTTTTAAGATGTTATCCATGCATTGGTAACTCTAGAAATTCTCCAACTAAGTTCTTGAGATGGTATACATTCAAATCATATCTCTCAACAATCTCATATAGCCCTAGCCATAAAAGATTAAACTTCTTGTTCTTTCCCTTGTCCTTTGATTTAGAATTCTATAAGAGAACCATATCACTAATCTAAAATTTCATTTCTAGGTTCTTATCAAAGAGATATTTTTTAAATTTTTGTAGCAAAATATTTTCATGTGTATCTCTCTTTCTTTCATCGAGCTCTATCAATTCAAATATTCTTTGAGAAACTGCATAATCTTATTCTTCCTTAATATCACATATCAAATGGTATACAATTGACCCTAAATTGATTCACATTTTAAATTCTAGTCCATATACCAACTCAAATGGGCTCCCACCAATAGCCTACTTGAAAGTTATTCTATCAGCCCAAATTGCATACCTCAACTTATCATCCCACCTCTTCTTATTCATATCGAAAGTTCTTATGATCTTCACGAAGATTTTATTATTGGATTTAGCCTATCAATTTCTCTAAGGATGATAAGGGGAAATTTATCAAGATGATTTCAAAATTAAAATACACATTCAACATATCCTAGGATCTAGAACACATGGCATTTTCAATAATAATCCCTGAGGGAACACCAAACTTGGTTATTATATTTTTAATCAATAATTATATTGGCACCTTAGATGTATCATTATGAGTTAGAACTCCCTTAACCCACTTGGTGAAGTAGTCTATAGCTAAAAGTATCCACTTGTAACCATTGTTGGATATTTCTTGAATTTATCCAATAAAGTCTACCCCCCACTATTGAAACTTAATAATTAATTTCTTTCATTTCTCTTGGTCCAAGCATTTGAGAAACAACCTATCATAATCTATGTTAGACACACAAATAGTGAGAGGGGGGTGAATCAATATTTATTACTTTTAATTTAAACTACCACATTCATAATATTATAAAAACATAATCAATGGAAATGCAAGTAATGAACACATCCACACAAGAGAACACTAGATTTACATGGAAACCCAGAAGGGAAAAACCACAGTGAAAAAAGTTGCTTGGGATTACTTCCCAAATCCAACCTCAAAAAAATAATATAGAACTTACAATAATTTTGTAGGCACCAACCCATAGGAATTACAACCTTAACAAGAGACACCAATCCCCTTAATTTCTAATTTGTAAATACCAACCTATTTGAGACACCAATCCCCTCAGATTGAGCTTCAACACAGTCACTAAGTACCAACTCGGATTGAGAGGCTTAAACCTCACACAATAGAAATAAATATAGATTTGCATTCACTCAAACTGCTTTTTAGCAACAAGTGAACACATCCTATTATGATATCTCAATTTAGCTCAACACACTTGACTTTTGTTCTCAGCTCCTACACCATTTATTCATGTATTTTGTGCTCCTCACACTCAGCCACCTTTTCATGAAATGATCAGCATTATATATCCATTCCATCATGTTAACAAAATATTCATGTCAACTTAGAACCCTTTAATATCATCCATAATTAGCCATGTCAACCAAAGACAAAACCTTAATTCAAAATGATGTGAAATGTGTAGTCAACTCAGCCCCAAATCAAATGTGTTACTGTAGGTGTAAGATGATGTCATGCACTTCCTACCATAATCTTAACTAGTCTTATTTTGCCTTCACATGTATCCTCCAACAAGTGCATGATTCCCTTCTTTGGTGCAAGCTTTCAACCATCTCTCATAATTATTCAAGAGTTACAATCTTCACTTTGTCATTTTTAGATGCTTCATCTAAGACCTGATTCTTATGAAACTTGAAACTAAAGTACATCCTGAGTATCTTTACTTATCTTCCAAACAGCAAGAAATAATTATGAATAACAGTATAATGCAGTACCAAAACCAATGATAGTTTAGTACAGTGCATATTTTGCATCTGAGTGGCAAACCTTAAAACACTACTGTAAACATTTCCAAACTTCTACAAAATTAGTACACATACAAGAACCACCAATTAAATATGTACCTAGACTTCCCATGTTTCATTTTTCAATAATGATAACATTAGCATCTACAAATTACATTCCATATTGATAGTTCATCGATCTTCTCGCCATTGACATATATTTGACATCAATGGCAACACTATGCTCAACAATTTTTCCATAGTAATTATTGTATATCAATGCATACCTTTGTGACTAAAATTTCAATGTTTTTTATTATTTTTATTCATCTAAAGAGATAAATTCATGTTTTCCAAATAAAATACTATACTCTTATATCATGAGTTATCTTTTAGATTACAAGAGATGGAAGCACTAGTATATTTTATTGTGGTTATCTCTGCTACTCCAAATTAGTATTTCTTATCAATTTGACTAGGCCTTCACCCATAACCAAATTAGTAGCCTACACTTTTAATGCATACTCTTGGATCTTATTGATCTACCTCCATCTTTTCCCTAAGATTATTTTTTAATAAATGTCTCCCTCACTAATAAGTGTGGAACATAAGCAATAACCTTAAACCAATAATATTGGGTCTAAAATTCTTTATGACATTTATAAGGGTGTAAGCCCAACCTCTGTGTGACTATTAATATTATGTTATTCCTTGGCATGTGCTCCATTATGGATTAAATAAATTAGATTCATGGTGCAATTTTGTGGATGTGTTGGTGTTATCAACTGTATTGGTGAATCATATGGATTAATTCCTCTCTTTGAACTAATGTAGCAAACATGGTTATTTTTAAGAAAATTTGCATAATCCTCTTATTGATTGACTATATAGGAGATTATTAGTTCTTGCACTTTCTTTTATATTTTTGGAGTTTAATGATGCTAATGGATGTTATGAGTAATGCTAGGACTATGGATTATTTAAACTTGAAATAAACAATTGACATAGACTATTTAATTATTAGTATGGAAGTATGTAATTGTGATTGTTTGACCTAGTTTAGGATTATGGGTGACTCCTTTGTGATGGTGTGGAGCCTGATCAGCCTCCAAGTGGGAGATTGTTGGTATGTGGCGACTGATCATGCTATAATGTATAGCCCATGGTATACTGTTCACCCTGGCCCCTTGTCCTCGCTGGGGCCCGGGGTTGGGTCGAGCCCCGGGCGGGGGTTCGGGGGCGGCAACCCCCGAGAAGCGGGGGTTCGAGGGTGGCAGCCCCTGAGAAAAAAATTTTGCCATTTTTTTTCACGTCATCAGTGAAAAAGGAAAAATCTCCGAAAAAGAAAGAAAACTGACTTTGTAAAACCCTAATTCTGGAAGCTTCTAAAAGCTTGTTAAAAGGGGTTGGAATGGGGGTTACAGTATGAGGAAAAACGTGATTATTCGCAAGATTGTAATAGGTTTTGCACTGGATAATAAAAGTATTGGATGGTTGCGGTTTGGTGGATGTAGCCCAGATTGGGTGAACCACGTTAAATTCTCTATGTTATGATTTATTTTGTGTGTGTTTTAGTTTCTCTGTTTATTATTTAAATCTAAATTTAATTGTTAGATATCTGCCATCTCTAACCCTAACATCCTTGTGAATGGGTCATCTTCAAGAAACAATATATAATGAATTTAGTTGAGTAAAAGATAAGGATTAGTGTGGTATTAAATTTTAGTTCAATGAATGTACTAATGAGTTGAATGTCTTTGATGAAGATGTTACCTATGTTAGGTATTGGAGGTCTTAAGATTTTTTGTAGCAACTGAAGGGAAATTTTCCACCAATCATATGTGGATGTGGGTAAAGGTAACAACTTCAAGTAAGTATAGGTGGTAAGTTATATGCATAATATATGTTCCTTCTTGATAATAATAAAGTTTTTGAAGATAAAATTAGGGGAGGTTAAACTAATGGTTATGACTTTAGTTTCCTTGATGATGAGTTTGAATTGATTATATGAATTTATTTTTATCAATTAAGTTAGGAAAATGATCTTAGTGAAATTTGTGGAAATTGTGTAATTTTGATTATGTTTAACCATATATATATATATATATATATATATATATATATATATATATATATATATATATATATATATATATATATATATATATATATATATATATATATATATATATATATATATATATATATACACTAATGTTGTGGTTGTTGTACAAGAAATAAGTGTCAATGGGGAGAAGGGAGAGACATCAAAACCCTACTAAAACACTTCACTCATTGAAGTTGTATGTTTTGCTTGATGTTTAAGGGAAGAGTTAATGTGATAGCTTTTTTTAATTTGTCTTTTAAAGATTTTGGGTTATTGTTATTTTCATTTATTTGACTTTTTTCTTTGGGAAATCATGTGTTGGAAATAGGAGTTCATTTAGTCCCTTGTTAAATAGGAGGGTATGTTCCAAGTGGGTTAAAAGTGTTTGAATATAAACTTTATTTTATATTAGTGTTTTTGAAGGCCTTAAGTATACACCTAAGGATTGGGCACTTTTTGGAGGCCATAAATTATCAAATAAATGAGTATTGACCCCTTTTTATTTCTTTTTTATGATCGTGACAAAATTTTGAGCTTAGGGTTATGTTTGTTTTATCTTATTTTTTTCATTTTTGGGAATAAAAGGGGGGAGAGTTAAAACTTTTTCACCTTTTTTGGCTGGAAATGTAGTGTCCCTCCAGTTGCGACACTCTGTCTTAGTTTGTATTCAGTTTGATAGATATATTTTTCAGTTGCTTTGGATACAATGTTGTTTGTTTTTAGTTATGACTTTGACATTATGTTGTTTTGTACTTCATGGATGATAATTTTGACATCCTGATCATCTGGTTATGTTTGTGCGATGCTATTGTGATGGACTGTCATGCCCACATTTTTAATGCGGGAAAAACAAAAATGCTACAACTTTTTTTTTTTTAAACCTAACTTTGCATCTATCTTTCCTCCACTTGCCAGAGATGCAACCCCCAAATTGTAACACAATTGCTAAGGTCTTTTTATCATAGAATGATATTCTCTCGAAAAACTAACATCACAAGATTTGAATAACTAAATGGTACTATAGATAAATCTCACCATTCAAGTCCCACAGTTGGTTGATTTTAAAACCTTATTATTTTACTTGACACCGCAATTAAGCACTCAAGACCTCACTAGTTGCAACATGCAACAACCCGTGATAACTACTAGACGAGGTTCATCCAAGTCACTTTGTGTGAGTCCATAACTTGAAATATAAAGGCATTATCACACTTCAAGCAGAAGAGTTAAGACTTATAGATTATATGCTAATTCCAAAACATGATAGTTCCTTTGAGGCAACTATTAAGGTATGCGACTCCTCTAGATCAATGAAGATAGTTATTAAGCAAGTGTAAATTGTTCCTTTGAACTAAATCTTAGAAGATTCTCAACATCCATCTTGGGATGTTTACTTCTCTCCACGCATACGCATCTTCTCCTTAGTCTAAAATTGGAGTCAGGACATAGTATCATCTTGTAAACACAAGGACGTGCACCTCCCAGGGCTCACACCACATTCTAGCTTACTAGGAGAAAGATTCCCTAACCCCACTTGGAAAGGTTGGTTCATGAAATGTTATAAATTGGATTGATTAGGAGTCCAACCTTATTTCATATAGGATCATGCGACACTACTATTAGATCAAATTGGGGAAGCAATATAGTGTAATAAAAGCGCTATGAACAACAAAAGTCGAGAAGCATGCATGATCAAATTACTAGAAGATTTATTTCCCTAAAGTTGCATCACCACAAGATTTAAGTATCGCTATGGTTGGCAATCCCCTTTATAGCAAGTTAGAATAATAGTCAACCAACTCCTTTATACTTGAGGCCTAAATGGGATGCATCATTCCCATTTCAAAACAATTCAGCTTAATGGTCACTAATTACATAGACTTGGCTTCACAATCAATCCCATTACGACTTCTAAGAATAGGTCAATTTGGAAGGTCAATGTGGGTCTAAGGTACGAGAATTGAACATCCCTCTAAGAAATCATATAACTGAGACATTGAAAGACTAGGTTAAGTTGCAAGCATAGTACTATTATCACATACATTAATGTAATTGAGTTTATATTAGTTACTACTATTTAAGAACTTAGTACTTTCAATATTCACTAATTAAGAACATCAACATGCTTATATGACGCTAATATTAAGATCATTTTAATGTTAATAATATTAATATTAACCTTTATTACTAATATTAGTATTAATATTGATATGACCACTTCCCATATAATTCTAAACAAAATTCAATTTCACATATAAAAATATTTACCTTATTTTACATATTTTAAATATAACCACTACCTCACTTGTATAATAATTTATGATTTAAATATATTAAATACAATACTCAAGATTTACTTTACTTATATATTTTAAATATATTTACTATCTCACTTGTAAATTTATTTATTATTTAAATAAATCATATATAATGTTTAAGGTAGCCTTCTCACTATATAAATAACATATAAGATATTTATTTATGCTCCTTACTTTGTAACTTTTCTTTTCTTTTAAAGTTATCTTATAAGAATGGGTTTATAATTTTATATGTATATATGGTATGAATTAATTAGCCATGTTTCTTTTTTTATTAAACTTAGCCCACTCCCACTATTTCTCTTCCTCCACGTAGGGGACCACTTACTCAAATAAGAATATAAAGTATATTAACAAAAAAAAATCATTACCATGCCCAAATTCTTTATGACGTGGGCATTAAACCTGGAGAGTAATTTAGCTCTTCTTTTTTTTTCATTTTATAAAGGATGGTGTAATGTTAAACCTAAATGTGCCGATTCTAAGGAACTTGACCGTAATTTTTTCATGTTAATAAACATTGTGCCGGTTATAAGGAACTTGGCTGTAATTTTCATGTTAATAAACATACTCAATTACCCTCGTCGAAACCCTATTTTGTGAGTGCAGCTCGTCAGAGTAGAGATGGGAATGGTCAATAGCAGCAGCGAAGAGTTCAGAGGAGTGGAAACCAATAGTGATAGGGGAGCAACAAAAACAATGGCGGAGAATACCTAAAAAAATAATACAAGGGCAAAAACGAAGAACGGCTGAGATTCGTTTAATCATCTTGTGTTGATACAGATGGCCGTCGATACGCTTTATCAGGCCGCCTCGTCCATAGAGAGAACCCTTCGGTGTAAATAAAATAACAAGAATAAGGTATCATAGGAGGGCGCTGCCCCCTTTTTTTTTTTTCTGCAACCCCATTTGCCCTTCGTTGGTTGGGCGAACACAGTAAAAAAAATAAATCAAATTTCAATTGGACGCCTTTGCTCGAGTCTGCAAGGGTTTGTAAGCCCTTCTGCAAGGCGACAGCCTGGGTAGGGGCCACACCCACCCCAGATCCGTGCCTCACACCTCTCACAAGTTTTTCGCCTAACTCGGAGGTTACAATTCAGGGATTTCGCCCCAAATATATATATATATATATATATATATATATATATATATATATATATATATGTTCACAGAATACACACACATCAATTATTCTTGTTTATTGTGTCATTTTCGCTCTATTTTAAACTGGGGCTCAATTCCCAGCAAGGAAGCATCTCATTTCAACATTTAATTTTGAGAAGATTACCAGTCATAGCTAGGAATTATAAAGTTATACTGGGAAGGTTATACAAGTTGTGTCAAACTGTGAAAGTCCCTCAAATTCGATTTAAATTAAAGATCATTTGTAGAATTCTGAAAACTTCTATATCTCAATTCCTTTTGTGTATACATTTCTTGACAGGCATGGTAAATCTATTTATCATAATACTCATACAAACAGTGCTTATATTTCACATGGGTAAATCCAGAGTCCATCATTTTACAATAGAAATTTAATTAACCTTCACAAGTAACAATTACTGATAGATCATTTTTCACATATCAAGCTAAATTTCAAACCACATAGGTAGTATCTACATTTTGTGCATACAAAGTTATATTAACTCTAGAGATTGTACAGAGATATACATAAATTTCACCTGCAGCTAGGCACTTCAAAAACCTTATTTTTGTAAATCACAGTCTTATTTCAAATTATGGACTGTATGGGTTGTGCTCACACAATAACCCCAAGTCGAGTACAGCAGAAGTTAGGCTTGGAGATAGCACTCGGTTAAAGTTCCCAATAGCAACTTGAAGACCTGCAATTCATGGCCAATGGAAAAAAACTCTCCACCCTTCCGTAATGGGTCGTCGAGCAATTAGCTCTCACCATACCCCCGAGCTGAGAGGATCACCAGAAACCCCAAATAACCAGGACCAACATACAAGGAAAAGAAACAAAACCCCAAATAACAAGGACCAACATACAAGGAAAAATATAACTGGGCTTTCTCACCCACACATGCTCTTAAAAACAGACATGAACGTATCCAATTTCAGGAAAAGGGTTCAGCACTATAATCTCAGAATTTCGATTAAAATGATAGCTTAGGCATCACAATATAACATAGGAACAACAGAAATTTCACCCCTTACTAAGGACTACCACCCATTTCACACACAAATCTTCCAGCATACATAGAGAAGGTGTAGAAGGTACCTACCTCCCAGCAATGGGGCCAAGCATGAGATGGAGATTTTCAGCATTCTTTTTCCATTCCAACCCTCTCTCTGTGCCTCTTTTCTGGAACCAAAAACATTCCCCCCAAAACAAAGCCCCAAGCAACCTTTTAATCTCTCCCTTCCAAAACCCTAACCCTAGCACTTCCTTTTGTTGGGAATTAAAAATAAATAAATAACATGACATAAAACAATACATTTTCCCTTTGCACATGTTTTAACTAGGCTTGACAACCTTTTTATGGGCTTGTAAGGGTTTTGGTGATCCTCCCATTTTGTCCATTGGCCAATTACACACCTGCACACTTTTCCAATATCAGTGCCCCAAAAGGAATAATTAATGAAAGTGATGTTTTCATCATTAATTCACCAAATAATTAACCAAAGTGATGAATTCATAATTAATTCACAAATTTATGGTGGTAAAATTTACATACCTCGACATATCAGATTGACAATGTTATGATCGTCATTACCTGATCTAAAAGAAATCAAATGCAAAGTCCTTGCTACTTATTAGAAAAGTTACAAATCTTCCCCCCCTTGAAATAATTATTTGAATTTATACAAAGCATAATATCTTAAGAGTAATAATTCAAAATTTAAGCATCGGGATCCAACTTACCTTCATCATTTACCATTCTACACTTTTAATCAGCAGTATACAAGAATGATAGAAGCTACACTTTTCAATTAACTCTATATTTGGGTTAATACATTTAAAAATAATAATTTAAATTTATCACATTTTACTAATGTTCCCAATTTTATCCAATTCTTTGATTCATAAATATTTAATTCATTTCTACTTCCTATTGTTTCAATTTCACCATGTAGTTCACCATCAATCCACCATGAATCCATTTGCATGCATCATAGACGACCTTGGATAACTTAAGTCACAAAATATCTATTCAAATAAGATTACACAATCTATTCATTTAACTTATCTAACTATGGTAACAAGATTAAACAAGAAAGAGTTAAATGTAACAACTGTTGCACATAGGTTTAAGCCTTGCATCCATTGATACATTATTGCAATTCTTTGCTACTTGAACATATCCATGCCTTGGTGTATAGATAAAGGGGAATAATTTTCGTAGGGTTTACCTTTATAGTCCATGATATCCCAACATGCCAATCATAGTTGCAACATTTATCAATTTCATACTAGCTACTATTAATTAATATATCGCACCTTAAAAATTAGGGTTTTATGGGTTGCGCACAAGGTGGGGCCTTACATGGACACATATGTGATATGATTTATTAGCTTATGAGTTTTCATGTGGTTATCATGTTGAAATGATTTCTTATGATTTATCTTGCTCGTCTGTGTTGGTGAAGAAGACAGTGTAGCATTACTCATTCGTGAGTACCCTGCTACATTGTAATTCTTCTTCACGGTGTGTTTTCTGATATAAGTATATATGTTTTAACAGTGATGTTTCCTACAGATACAGGTACCGGGTAACGACTCCACTTGCTTGTCAGGTCTGAGTGTACCCTAATTCAATAAAATTATGTTGATTGGAGGTATTGACAAGTCCTTTTTGAACCATCATTCTTTATCGAGCGAGTATCTATTTGTTACCCCTCTTTGTTGTCCAATTTGTTCTGTTGTGTCATGTTTGTTTGTATTGTTTTTGTGTTTGAGAATTAATATTTAAGTTTAAAAAATGTCTGTTAATGTATTTATAAATGTTTAAGGTTATGTATGTGATTTAATTTGTTAATTTAAATTAAATAAGTTATTGATTTTTAAAAGTGAAAGTTATTTTCTTTGCAAATGTATTTAATTAAATATATATTGCTGATTTATTTGTGCAAACTTGAATTATGAGAAAATAGATAGTTTTAATAAAAAGATATTTTCAATAAGATATGAATCTTTGATTTCAAGTTGAAATATCTGATTTGATATTAAAAGTGTAAGTTGATCTGATTGATCTATTTTGATTGCATAATGAACAATCAGTTAAGTTTTATGATTGAGAGTTAATTGCATGCATTAAAAAGTTTGAGGGATTACAATCTTACATTCACGGGAAGAACTTTCATGGCAACAGTTTTTAGAAAATTTTGCACAACAATAGTTTCAGAAAAACTTTTATCTTAAGATTTAGTTTACAAGCATAATTTAGAAGCTAGAGTGGTTTGAATTTCATCGTTGAAGCTTGGTGAATTGATAGTGGAATCGACAGAAGTTTCAGAGATTCATTTCCAGCTAGTCATCAATCTTTAAACAAGTTTTCTTCTTTAGTTTTAATTCTTGTGTTGAATTTTTCAGAATTTAATGTTGAATTTTATTTTTCAATAAAGAAATTGTTTTGTTGAACCTACACAAACTACAAAAAAACAGATTAGAAGAGCATTTGAACTTTAAAGTAGAAAAGAATAAAAACATTATGCAATTAAAGTATTCCAGATCTAAAATTGTCTTTAATATGGCTGTGAAATGATTGTAATAGCATGAATTCAAAATTTTAAGAAATGAATGAAGATTTTCCTTTATTACCAAAAGTAGATATAAATAGATTCCATATCTAAGCAATTAAGTAGTTGTAGATTAAACGGAGGCCTCATGGTATTCATGGATTATTGTGATATGAATTACAATTTTTTTGTATTGAGAAAAGTATTCTTTTGAGAAAATCATTCTCTTGTTATTGCTATAACTCTATAGTCAAACTTTTATTCATTCTCAAACTATAAATCTACAAACTTATCATTTTCTATGGTGCGCTTAGGGATACAAGGTGAATATATTGATACACTATCTAATACTTGCCATTCTTTGGAACTTTTGAGTATAACATAGCTTAGTACGCATTTATTATGTTGGTATTTTCTTTGTTTTACACCTGTAGGTTCATAGCATACAATTTTAATATATATATATATATATATTCTATCCTCTAACATTGGGCGCAACCATCTAAACTATATATTTTGCCTTTGTAATTGATTTTCATTTTGGTGAGTAGATTTTGATTATATACCATAGATTTTACTGCCTGAGATTGTGCATAGCCTCCTTCTCATGATGTTTGTTGTATAACCTTGAATCAAAAGATCTAATGTTAATTATTGTCTGAAGCATATAATTTCCATCTTGTATCACGTTTTCCTCTACACCAGCACAGATAGCTGAAGTAATGATTTATCTATTTGAATTTTGTATTTTCCTTGACCCATTTCTATTTACCATGATATTTCTCACCTAAAATTTCCACGCGGGTTGTACCTAGTGTTTAGAGACTTTTTATTCAGAGGAAATATCCCTGTGCAATTTAAAACTGCTCCTCATCCGTTATGCTTTAATTTTTAGACTGATGAAATTATCCTAAGATACTATATTCTTTGATTGTTTTCTTATGCGTCTTGTCTTGTTCTTTCCGCACTAGTGTTCACTTGCTCTATGCATGCGTTCTAGGTTTAGATTTTTTTGAGTTTCTTAAACTATGCTGGAATAACCAATGCTATAATATTGGTGCATGGAAATTTCATAACTTAACATTTATTGAGTGTTAAAAGATTGATTTTGTTAGATGGACATGAATGGTGTTTTTGATTTAGTAAGTGATTTCTAGTTAGGTAGTTATTAGATGTCTTGCATGGCATATATACTGCCTTTTATTGTAAGAAATTTACTTTTAACCTTTACTCTATTCTTTATAGTGCGTTCTTTGCATGGCATGCTAATTACATGCTTTATAATTTAATTCTTTTAAGTATTGAATAAAATAAATGATTCTTAGATCGCTATTGTTACATTTCTTTAAATAATAAATTGTATTGCTTTTAAATGAGTGAATAATAGTTGTAAAGTATTTTCTTTTTATTGAATCCGTACTGATTTATAATAATAAATCTTTTTCCTTTAAATTTATAAAACATTTAATTATGTCAATAGATTATGAACTTTTAGTTCATGAAGATAGAATGCATGTATGTGCGGGGTTGTCAACATGTTATAATTTAGGTGTGTACACACCGTATTATTGAGATATGTTTTATTTCTCCATTAAAACTAGAGAAGAGAAAGTCATATTGTTAATTTTAATACATTTTTATTATGTTGCTCTTATTACAATTATTTTACTTCGGGGTATAGCTTTGCATATTTTGTTGTTGTCTTAAGAAACTTTTTGGAGACTATGGTCTATCTCTAGTGAAAGATATAAAAATTTGTGGTTTTGATCTTTATGCTTGGTAGCTACCCCTGGTCTTTTGATGTTGAGTCATATTATAGAAAGAGTGGCTTACGGTAGGGGCCAAAATCTGAAGAGATTGTCTGGGTAACCTATTGTAGGTGTGTAAATTCAGTGGAAACCTAACTAATGTATTAGGGGTTGGGTAGAACTAAACATTAATTCAGATAAAAGTTTGCCTCACCTACTTTCTTAATGCTCATTTAGATTGAGAAAAGGCTGAGAAGGCCTAGAATGGCTAGTCATCCATCTTGTCCTCTTGAAAGATGAAACAACTCCACATTAGTCTGCATAGGGGCCGAGAATCGGTAGAGACTGCCAAGGTAACTCTTGGAGAGGGCTGGTAGTCTAGGAAGATTCACCAACGTAACCTATCCCGACAGTGTGATGACACTCTTAGTCTATTACATGATTGTGATCCTTGTGTTAAGTTATCTTTAGTTGTGTTTTGTTACTGGGAGTTTGTCTATTATGATTTGATATCATAATGTTGTAATGTGTATGTAAGCCATGTGAATGTAATGTTCTATATTCTTGTTTGTGGACTTGTCATTATCTCCTAGAATGGAGGGCGTGGACCTTTGGGTTCCACGTGGTTGGGAGGAAACCGTGCTATACCTTCCTTGGATTATCATGCAGTTGATGCTATACTCACAACTGGTTCTAGTTACTTCATTGTTCATGACAGTGGATGCAGAACATGTTCATGGATATGGAAGTTCAATATGATGTAATCATTATCCTCTTTGTATATTTACCTCTTGTATAAGAGCATTCCCATTGTAACATCTTTTGATGTTTTGATATTCACTGAAATCTCACTTGTTGTAATCTAGACATATGGATATTTGATTGTATTAAATTTTGTTAACTAGATCATTCACAACATTAAATTTGTACTTATGTTTAATGACTTAATGTGTTGGATTTATTTATTACGTTTGTGTAACATCATCTTGGAATCCTTATGGCAGTTGTGTAACTAAATCTCTTAAAAAAAAATCAGTTAATTTTGTTCTTTACACTTTGTTATAACGGAAATCAAGGAGGGGCATTACAGGAAAAGAGGAGAGCTTGGGAAGAGAGTAGGAAGAAGAAGATGAAGAAATAAAAAAATAGAATAAGCAAGAAGGAGAGATAATTCCTTTTACCCTATTACGCCATGGATAGATAGTTAATATTTCTTTAGTTGTTGAAATGCGGGTTGTGATTTATTTATTTGTTGAAGTTCTTGTTGGAAATGACTATAAATTTTGTGTTTTATTTTGTGAAATGGGTATTTTCAATTTTTAGAGAGTTGTGGAAGAACCAAAATTTAGGGGGTCTTTGTAAAATATTTTGTATGGTGTTTTATGTAAACTTGTTTTAGATTTTTCTTTGTTGTTGGGGGTTGGACTGTTATACTTTGATTTATGGGTTTTGGTGTTTTCTCCCTGCTTGGGGGTTGGTTAGAGCTATAAATGGCTTGATGATGTTAATGTTTAAGCAGCATCGTAGCATCTTCCAGCGCATTCATTCCTTGAAGAAATCAGATAATAGCCAAAGGCTATCTAATTTATAAGATCTCTAAAGGCACGAATTAAGAGTCATTTCGTTTTGCTATAAAGAAGATAAACATTAAATGGCATAATCATTCTATTTGTTAAAGAGACGTGTTTATTCATTAGCTGACTTCTTTAAAAAGGCGCGGTTTTTTAAAGAAGGCGTCTTTGCATATGAAGCCGACATTGCATTTTGAAAGGTCACATCCATTGGAGATTTTCCCTATTGTCATCTATAAAAGGAGATCACTGTTATTCATTTGAGACACGGATTTTATTAAGCAAGTTCGAATTATTCCTTCATTCAGATTGCGAATTCCTTCAAGAGCAATTTGCAAATTTCTCTAAGGGCAGATTGCGAATTTCTCTAAGTGCAGATTCAGATCACAAGGAAGAGCAGATTATCATCTGTTATTGCATCTAGAGTTGATGCTGGATATTGGCCTTGTATTGGCCTCATTGTAAAGAGAATTATTGCCATTACTTATATATAAAAGAGAGATCTTTGTTGCTGGGTTTTTCTCCCTCAAGAGGAGGGTTTTCCCAGGGTATATGTTGTGTTACTGTGTCTGTTTTTGAATTAATTTTCTCTGTACTTATCTGATCACTAAATTTAACATGGTATTAGAGCGGGTGTGAAGAAAGATCGTGATTAGATTTGTGCTTTTACAGCTTTATTATATTCTTTTTTGAAAGTTTTTTTATCTATCTTCACAACATTCAAAATGGTGAACGGATTGAAGATCGAGGATAGACTCGATGGAGCTTCAAACTACACCTCATGGAGATTTTGAATCATGCTTACATTGGAGGAGAATGATTTGGTTGAATTTGCGGAGACCAAGGTTCCCGAACCTGAAGAGGAACAAGAAAATCTGCAATGGAGGAAGAAAGATATCAAAGCAAAGAAGTTATTAGTTGACTCCGTTAAAGACCACATTGTCCCTATCATCTCTAAGATGAAGACTGCAAGGGAGATGTTCAAGTCTTTGGAAGAAATGTATGAAATTAACAACACCAGCCGAGCTCTTGCGCTGAAGAAACAACTCCATCATGTGAAGATGTCAAAAGGAGAGACCGTGATCACCTACTTCATGAGGATTGCATATTTGAGAGATTAGCTCTCCACTATTGGTCATATGGTTGAAGATAAAGATTTGACAATGCTTGCACTCAACGGTTTGCCATTATCTTGGGAGTCCTATATTCAAGGAATTAGTGCAAGGTTTAAACTTCCGAAGTTTGATCGTTTGAGGGCTGACTGCATCCAAGAGGAATCAAGGTTGATGGCTAGAGGTGTTGGCCCAAGTTCTTCTAATCAAGAAATTCATGTTCTTGCAGTCCAAGCTTCGAAGAAGAAAGGAAAAGGTGGAAAGAAGGGACACTTCAAGAGGAATCATGATAAAGGAAATGATAATGCTTCCCCTTCCAAGAAGAAGCGAGATTTGTCTAAAATTCAATGCTTTAGGTGTGACAAGTTTGGTCACTTTGCCAAACATTTCCCTGACAGACCTAAGCATCAAGCCTCCATTGCAGATGTAGAGAATGTTTCTCCTCAGAAGGATGAATATTTGTTTTGTTCAGCCTTTTCAAGCAATGTTGCCACTGACACCAACACATGGTTGATTGACAGTGGTGCTTCTCGTCACATCACCGGATTCAAGGAGCACTTATCAAATTTGGCGAAGAAAGACTCTTTGGAACAAGTTATCATTGGAGATGATGCTAGCTACACCGTGAAAGGGATTGGGACCTCTACTCTCCATTTGGATTCAGGTATCACACTTCAGTTGAGCAATGTTCTTTATGTTTCGGGGATCAAGCGCAATCTCATCTCTATTTCAGCCCTAGAAGATAAAGGATATCAAATTGCCTTCTCAAAAGGCAAAGTTCTTGTATGGATGGAGAACTCTAGTTTCAAAGATGCTCAAGTTATTGGAGTGAGACATGAAAGTCTCTACAGGGTTTGCACTCATCCTCTTCAAGCATTGGTTCATGATACTTCTTCTCTATGTGATCTTTGGCATCGAAGATTGGCGCATCTACACTTTCGTGCTTTGCCTATTATGGAGAAGATGGTGACAGGTCTACCTAAGCTCGACAAGGAGCATGAAGGCACTTGCAAGGGTTGCGCTCTAGGTAAGAATGTAAAAGCCACTTTTCATAGTAGTGAAAGTAGATCTAAGAGTATTTTAGATCTCATCCATTCAGATTTATGTGGTCCTATGTCTGTTCCATCTTCAAGTGGATTTTTGTATTATGTACTGTTTATTGATGATCACTCTAGGAAAACTTGGATTTATTTCTTGAGGTCTAAAGAGTCTGAGGAAGTATTAGCTAGATTTAAGGAGTTTAAAGCCTTAGTAGAAAACCTTTCTGGTAAAAGAATTAAGGTCCTTAGATCTGACAATGGTGGTGAATACACCTCTGGTAGTTTTCTAGACTTTTGTACGGATGCAGGGATTAAGAGGGAGTTTTGTGTTCCCTATAATCCTCAGCAAAATGGTGTTACAGAAAGAAAGAACAGGACAATCATGGAAGCAGCAAAGGCCATGATTCATGATCAAGATTTGTAGACTTTCTTATGGGAAGAAGCCTCTAGGACAGCTGTATATGTGCAGAACAAAAGTCCTCACAAGGTCTTGGAGAATATAACTCTGAAAGAGGCCTTCACAGGGAAGAAGCCTGAAGTTAGTCACTTAAGAATCTTTGGATGTCCTATCTATATCCATGTTCCGAAGGAGAAGAGAACTAATTTGGAGCCCTCTAGCAAGAAGGGCATCTTTGTGGGCTACAGCGAGACATCTAAAGCCTACAAAATCTACATTCCAGGATAAAAGTTGATTGAGATCAGTAGGGATGTTACTTTTGAGGAAGACATTGCATTTAGGAGATCCAAGGGCACTCACATGGAGATCAGTAACGAAGAGTCTCCTCAGGATATGGAAGTTGACCATGCTCCTAAGTTTCAGAGGGAGACTGTTGAACCAAAAGAAGATGTTGATCCTGTTGAACCCTTGGAGCCTACTGATGGGCCTACTGACATTGGCATTGGAAGAAAGAGACCTCTATGGGCTAGGCGTACTATGCAAGAGGCAAAAAGTTTTGCAGCCCCTAGAGGCACATTTAGAGAAAGTAAAAGGCCTCATAAGTTCTTCAATTATGTTGCCTTAATGAGTCAGATTATTGATTCAGAACCTTCATGTGTTGAAGAAGCATTTAGTCATCAGGTTTGGAGAGATGCAATGGCAGAGGAGTATCAATCAATTCTGAAGAATGATGTTTGGGATATTGTTCCTAGACCTAAGAGCAAATCAGTGGTATCTTCGAAATGGCTCTTCAAAATCAAGCATGTTGCAGGTGGGAGCATTGAGAAGTACAAGGCAAGATTTGTAGCTCGAGGGTTTTCTCAGAAAGAGGGAGTTGATTACGAAGAAACATTTGCTCCTGTTGCCCGTTACACTTCTGTCAGAACCATCATTGCCATTGCTGCATCAAAAGGATGGAAGATTCATCAGATGGATGTGAAGACAACATTTCTCAATGGCGTAATTGAGGAAGAAGTTTACATTGAGCAACCCGATGGTTTTGAAGTTCATGAGAAGGAGTCACATGTGTGTAAGTTGTAGAAGGCCTTGTATGGTCTTAAGCAGGCTCCTCGTGCTTGGTACGAAAGGATTGATCGGTACCTATCTAGTTTGGGCTTCCTGAAGAATGATGCTGATTCGAATCTCTATTTCAAGGTAATCAATGGTGATGCACTAATATTGGTTTTATATGTTGATGATTTGATCCTTACTGGAGAAGATCACCTGATTCTCGAATGCAAGAAGGAGTTGACTTTAGAATTTGAGATGAAGGACCTTGGGCTCATGCATTAATTCCTTGGTCTAGAAGTCTGGCAGAAACCAGATGAGATAATTCTAAGTCAAGGAAAGTACACCATTGATATACTTAAGAGATTTGGCATGATGGATTGCAAATCCATGTCTACACCAATGGAGACCAACCTTCATAAGTTGAAGGAGGCTGCAGCTAATTCAGACTTGGTGGATCCTACATTGTATAGACAGTTGATTGGGTCTTTGATGTATCTGGTTAACACTAGACCTGATATTTGTATGCAGTGAGTGCACTTAGCCAGCTTTATGTGTGATCCGAGACAAATACATCTTGTTGCAGCTAAACATGTCCCGAGATACTTGGCGCGGCATTTGATATACTTCAGATGCAGACTTGGAGTTACATGGTTTTACGTTCGATTAGGGTGTGTCCAGATCGCGGTACCTCGAGTGGGTTCTATGATGATTTCGTGCGGCGAGGCGCATTGCATTGAGTACAGCAGAGGCCGAGTACATTGCAGCTTGTATGGCAACTCGGGAAGCAGTGTGGCTTCGTAAGCTCCTTACAGGATTGTTTGGACAATCAATGGAGCCTACCATCATCCATTGTGATAATCAGAGTTGCGTGAAGCTTTCTGTCAATCCTGTGTTTCATGACAGAACGAAGCATGTTGAGATCAAGTACCACTACATCAGAGATATGGTACTACGAAAGGCTGTTCAGTTGAAGTACATCAGCACTGATGAGCAGACGGCAGATATTCTCACCAAGCCTCTCTCTAGGATAAAGTTTGTATACTTTCGAGATAAGCTTGGTATGGTGGAGAATCCAGCCTTGACTGAGAAAGAGTCTCAGTATCAGTGAGCCTTTCTATCTTTTACCATAGTATGGTTGTAGCCATTATGGTAGATATCGTGTTGAGGCGATATCCAATATCATGTTGAGGTGATATATATCTTTTACCATAGTATGGTTGTAGCCATTATGGTAGATATCATGTTGAGGCGATATCCAATATCACGTTGAGGTGATATTTATCCTTTACCATAGTATGGTTGTAGCCATTATGGTAGATATCGTGTTGAGGCGATATCCAATATCACGTTGAGGTGATATTCCTTTGTTCACCATAGCATGGTTGTAGCCATTATGGTTGATATCATATTGAAGCGATATTTGACATCACGATGAGGTGATATGTCTTGAGTAGCTGGAAGTGTGCTCCTTAGCTGAGAGGGAGTGTTAATGTTTAAGCAGCATCGTAGCATCTTCCAGCGCATTCATTCCTTGAAGAAATCAGATAATAGCCAAAGGCTATCTGATTTATAAGATCTCTAAAGGCATGAATTAAGAGTCATTTCATTTTTCTATAAAGAAGATAAACATTAAATGGCATAATCATTCTATTTGTTAAAGAGACGTGTTTATTCATTAGCCGACTTCTTTAAAAAGGCATAATTTTTTAAAGAAGACGTCTTTGCATATGAAGCCGACATTGCATTTTGAAAGGTCACATCCATTGGCGATTTTCCCTATTGTCATCTATAAGAGGAGATCACTGTTATTCATTTGAGACACAGATTTTATTAAGCAAGTTCGAATTATTCCTTCATTCAGATTGTGAATTCCTTCAAGAGCAGTTTGCGAATTTCTCTAAGGGAAAATTGCGAATTTCTCTAAGTGCAAATTCAAATCACAAGGAAGAGTAGATTATCATCTGTTATTGCATCTAGAGTTGATGTTGGATATTGGCCTTGTATTGGCCTCATTGTAAAGAGAATTATTGCCATTACTTATATATAAAAGAGAGATCTTTGTTGCTGGGTTTTTCTCCCTCAAGAGGAGGGTTTTCCCAGGGTATATGTTGTGTTACTGTGTCTGTTTTTGAATTAATTTTCTGTGCACTTATCTGATCACTAAATTTAACAGATGATACCAAAAAGGATGGGTAGAGAGATTTTTCTCTTCCATTGGCATGATCTTACCCCATTCCTTAAAGCTGAATGATGGACTTGAAGGCTTAAACTAGGTTACTTTTGGTATAGTATCTTCATGTAATCTTAATGGTGAACAAGTTGTAATTTTCTCATATTATTGTGCAAGAAACAAAAATAAAATAATGTAAGAGATTTTAGTTATTTTGATAAATATAAAGAGTGAGTTCTTGTGTTGGTAGTGCTAGAAATGGGTGAAATAAATTTTTAATAAGCTTCTCTTTTATTTTCCTAGCTATTTTGTAAAGGTATTGGGACTATTGATTTTGAGCATTTGTGTTGAAGGCAAGAATTTTTTTTATTCTTGAAACTGCTATAGAAAGTTTATTTTCTATGATGTGAATATTAAATAAAGTTTTATAAGTTTTTATGACTGAAGATAAAAGAATGAATATAATAGAATAAAATACAAGAAATTTATTAAGTAAATGTGTTGCAAAAAAATATGAATTCATTCAAACTTAGCACTATGAAAGAAATGGGTTTTCTAATACATTAACAACTTGAATTGGATTTCTCTTTTACATATATTTGAAGAGGGTTTAAAATACCCATACTATTAATGGGATATAGCTTTGGTCAGATACTAATGATGATTGCTAAATAGCATCATCATCATTTATATGTGATCAAATTTAATCCTTAAACATATTTCTGGAAAATAAGTAAAATGAATTTATAAGCATGCATAAATTCAAAATAATAAAATGATGATCAAATTCTGCATTGAATAAAATTGGAACTCATATAATATATATCCGCCATGTATGTGAGGGCATATGTATTAAGTTTGTTAAACCGAGTGTTAGTCAGTTTTCTTTGAGACCCATGCACCCAAAGGGACACGTCCCATGAGCGGACGTGTCTCCACTTGTGGAGACATGTCCTCTCATGAGACACGTCTCTTAGAGGTGGGTCTCCAAAGGTATTTAACATTGTTCCATCATTGATATGCAAACATCAAAATTATTAATGTTTTGCAATCAACACATTTATCATTAGTGAAAATAAATCTGACTTAGAATTTTAAGTAGAATTCTTACACTTAGAATTTCCTTAGTTTTTAGGCTCCTAGTCTGATTGAGATTTGGTTACATTTACATGGTATTAGAGCCAAGTTGTGTGAATCCAAATCAAATCTAGATATCAGATTGCTCTAGAAAAATTCATATTTTCTAAAAAAAAAATTGAATTCACATCACATTCTTCATAATGTCAAGTGTGATCAAATTTGAAGATCGTCTTGCAAGAGCAGACAACTTCACATCATGGAAATTTAGAATCATGATGATCCTTAAAGAGAATAAATTAGACTCACTTGTGAGAGAAAATAAAAAGGAACCAAAGGCTGATCCTGAGAAAACTCAATGGATTGAAAACAATGAAAAAGCCATGAAAATCTTAGTAGATGCAGTTAGGGATCATATAGTGCCCATCCTAGCAAAACATGAAACTGCATATCATTTGTTCAAATCTCTTGAGAGTACCAATGAGATCAACAACACTAGTAGGACTCTTGCATTAAAGAGGCAAATCAACAATGCTCAAATAAACAAAGGAGAGTCCATTAATGCATACTTCATGAGGATCATTGAACTAAGGGATCAATTATCCACAATTGGATATCAGATTGATAGCAAAGAGTTAACTCTAATTGCACTAGGAGGCCTACCAAAATCATGGGAGTCATTTGTTCAAAGAATAAGTGCGAGATCTAAACTCCCTAAGTTTGACAGGCTAAGAACTGACTACCTTCAAGAAGAAACAAGACTCTCCACAAAAGAAAATAAACAAAAGAACATAGATGAAGACATTAATGTACTCAACACATTGTCTAATAAAAGGAATAAGAAAAAATCCTACAAGAGAGGATCTTTTAAAAGAAAGAGAAATTCCAATGGAAAGGGATCTTCTAAGAAGAAAGACATCTCTCAAGTGCAATCCTTTAGATGTGATCAATATGGCCACTATGCAATGAAGTTCCCTGACAGATCAAAGCAACAAGCATATTTTTCCAAATTAGGAAAGACAAATTTAGATCATGAATTTGAGAACTTTCTATTCTATACAACCTTATCTAGTCAAGTATCTAACAAAACCCTCAACTGGGTAATTGATAGTGGATCCTGTAGACATATCACAGGATTCAGAGAACACCTAGACACTATGACTGAAAAGACTAATGAAGAAGTAACCATTGAGAATGATTTTGCACACCCGGTAAAAAGGGTTGGAACTTGCTCCATCAAACTGAAATATGGTCTTTCTCTTCAGCTCACTAGAGTCTTATTTGTACCTGGAATAAAGAGGAATCTAATATCCATCTCTGCCCTTGAAGACAATGGATATAGAGTTACCTTTATGGATGGAAAAGTTCTAGCATGGCCTAAAAACTCAACTATCAAGAAAGCCCAAATCATAGGTGTAAGACAAGGGTACCTTTACAAACTATGCACTAAAGTTAAATAAGCCCTTACCCTTGACACGTTTGAGTCAAATGAGATTTGGCATAGAAGATTAGGACACCTTCATTTTCATGCCCTACCTTCTATGGAAAAACTTGTAATAGGCTTACCTAAGTTAAAACCATCTCATGAAGGAACTTGTAAAGGTTGTGCCTTAGGAAAGAATATAAAGGGATCCTTTCCCAATAGTTTGAGTAAAACCCTAAATGTGTTAGAATTGGTTCACTCAGACTTATGTGGACCCATGTCTGTACCCTCTAAAGCAGGATTTCTATACTATGTCATATTTATAGATGACTTCTCTAGGAAAACCTGGATCTATTTCCTTAAGTGTAAAGAGTCAATAGAAATCCTCAAAAGGTTCAAAGAGTTCAAAACCCTTACTAAAAACTTCTCCGGGAAGAAAATAAAAACATTAAGGACAAACAATGGGAAATAATACACCTCTGAAATTTTTAAGGAATTATGCATGAGTGCTAGAATTAAGAGGGAGTTCACAGTTGCCTACAACCCTCAACAAAATGGGGTTGCTGAAAGAAAAAATAGAACCAGTAGAAGCTGCTAAGGCAATGTTGCTTGACCAAAACATTGAAACTTCTTTCTAGGCAGAAGCCTCTAGGACTATTGTCTATATCCAAAATAGATGTCCTCATTCTCATCTTGATAACAAAACTCCTAAAGAAGCCTTTACTGGCATAAAACCTGACATTAGTCATTTTAGGATTTTTGGTTGTCCTGTCTATATTCATGTGCCCAAAGAGAAGAGATTCAAACTAGAACCTTCCAGAAAGAAAGGGTATTTGTGGGTTATAGTGAAGCCTCCAAAGCCTACAGGATATTCATACCTGGGCAAAAACAAATTGAATTGAGTAGAGATGTCATCTTTGAAGAGGACATTGCATTCAAGAGGGCAAGAAGTTCTAGTGAGATAGATACCTATTCCCCTAGAGCACCTGAAATGGAACCTGCTCCTGAGATTTAGAGGGAGCATCCTAAGGAAATTCCACATGAACTTCCTTATACTTCAGATGAGAATACAAATGACAATGACAAAAAGAGGCCACTTTGGGCTAGAAAGATGATCAAAGAAGTCGAGGATCATGCAACACCCAAAGGAACGTTCAGGGAAAGTAAAAGACCCAAATGGTTCTCTAGCTATGTTGCTCTAATGAACAACATCATAAAATCAGAACCTATCAGTGTTACAAAAGCCTTCAGACATCAAGCATGGAAGGATGCAATGATGGAGGAATATCAGTCCATTCTAAAGAATGATGTATGGGATATAGTGCCTAGACCGAAAGAGAAATCTGTTGTCTCTTCCAAATGGCTCTTCAAAATCAAGCATGTTGCTGATGGAAGTATAGAAAAACATAAAGCACGTTTTGTGGCAAGAGGTTTTTCTCAAAAGGAAGGCATTGATTATGAAGAAACATTTGCACCTATTTCCCGCTACACTTCGATGAGAGCAATGTTAGCCATTGTTGCAGCTAAAGGCTGGAAGATTCATCAAATGGATATGAAAACAACCTTCCTAAATGAAACCATTGAAGATGAAGTCTATCTAGAATAGCCTGAAGGTTTTGTGATACATAAACCTGACTCACATGTGTACAGACTGAAGAAAGCCCTCTATGGACTTAAACAGGCTCCCAGGGTTTGGTATGAAAGAATTGATAGCTATCTCTTGGGACTAGGATTTTCCAAGAATGATGTTGACTCCAATCTCTACTTCAAGGTAATCAAAGGTGATATGCTAATAATTATTTTATATGTTGATGACCTGTTGATAATAGGAGAAGATCACCTCATTGCTCAAGGAAAGCAAGATCTAATTTCTGAATTTGACATGAAAGACTTGGGCATTCTACACTACTTCCTAGGTTTGGAAGTATGGCAGAAATCAGAGGGCATTATACTAAACCAAGGAAAGTATACTATTGATATTCTGAAGATATTTGGAATGTTGGACTGTAGACCGATGTCTACACCTATGGAAACCAACCTTCACAAACTGAAAGAAGCAACAACAGATTCCAAGTGTGCAGATCCAACCCTTTATAGATAGATGATTGGATCCTTGATGTATCTAGTTAACACTAGACCTGATATTTGCTATGCAGTGAATGCTCTCAGCCAATTCATGTGTGAGCCAAAGGAAATTCACCTAATGGCTGTGAAACATATTTTGAGATATCTTCAAGGCACTATTGGATATGGTCTTCTTTACAAAAATGACCAACTAGATCTACATGGGTACTCTAATTCGGATTGGGTTGGAAGTGTAACTGATCAAAAAAGCACATCAGGATGTTGCTTCAGTTTAGGATCAGCTATGATCTCCTGGATTTGCAGAAAATAGTCTTCAGTTGCACAAAGCTCAACAGAAGCTGAATACATTGCAGCCTCTATGGGAGCAAAAGAAGTAGTCTGGCTTCATAAATTGCTTATGGGACTCTTTGGTGCTTGAATCCTACAATTATTCATTGTGATAATCAGAGTTGCATCAAACTCTCTTGAAATCCTATCTTCCATGATAGATCTAAGCATATTGAGATCCCCTATCATTATGTAAGAGATATGGTAGAAAGGAAAATGATCTAGTTGGAGTATGTTAGTACAAATGATCAAACTACAGACATTCTCACCAAGCCTCTCTCCTGAATCAAGGTAGAGAACTTCAGGAAGAAACTTGGTATGGTTGAAATGTAATTTGATATTTATGTCTGAAATTCAAATTGTTTATAAATTGTACTAATATATAAAGATGTTTAATGTGTAAACTCTTTGGCCATGTGTGTGACTCCATTACCTTATGGGCCTACTCCCCCTGTGTACATTATTGAAAGGTGATGATCTTTATAATAATGAACACTTTTATTTGACATTGTAAAGTGACGACTCTACAATGATGAGTTGAACTATCATGATAGATATCATGTGAGTTGATATCTATGGACATGTCATGATAGTATCTCTTGGACACTTTTGATGAATATCATGGGACTTGATATCATTTGAAGATCATTGTGATCCTTAAGAGATAATCATGGTGCATAATTATATATCCATGGATATGCCATGAATTATGGTAGACATCATGTGACTTGATGTCAATGCACATACCATAATGAATATGTGTTATGAAGAATGTCATGTGACTTGACAATATTGAGAAAACATATCATATCTTTGATATCACGTGTGAAGGTGATATCTCCACTTAAATTTGATTTGAAATATCTTCCCTAGCTAAGAGGGAGTGTTAATGGGATATAGCTTCGGTCAGATATAAATGATGATTGCTAAATAGCATCATCATCATTTATATGTGATCGAATTTAATCCTTAAACATATTTCTGGAAAATAAGTAAAACGAATTTATAAGCATGCATAAATTCGAAATAATAAAATGATGATCAAATTCTGCATTGAATAAAATCGGAACTCATATAATATATATCCGCCATGTATGTGAGGGCATATGTATTAAGTTTGTTAAACCGAGTGTTAGTCGATTGTCTTTGAGACCTGCGCGCCCAAAGGGACACATCCCATGAGAGGACGTGTCTCCACAAGTGGAGAAACGTCCGCTCATGGGACCCGTCTCTTAGAGGCGGGTCTCCAAAGGTATTTAACATTGTTCCATCATTGATATGTAAACATCAAAATTATTAATGTTCTGCAATCAGCACATTTAGCGTTAGTGAAAATAAATCTGACTTAGAATTTCCTTAGTTTTTAGGCTCCTAGTCTGATTGAGATTTGGTTACATTTACACATACATCAAAAAATAAATACACAAATAGGTTGTGTGTGTGTGTGTGAGTGAAAACATTTAACATATAGATTTAATAATATATCTTTAAAAATTATTTTCATCTTTTCCTTCACATACATCATGAAATTAAAATATGGTATATATTAAAATAGAATAAATAAATAAAACACACACACACATAGAGATATGTCTAAGAATATTTTATTTTAAATTCATATTTGATAAATTTTAGAAATAAAAATGTGAAGTGGATTAGTGGAAAATGTAAATGAAACATGAATTATCAAATAAGGGTTAGAATTCACAATACCCAAATCAAGAAATGATCAAATCCCACCTACAAATGAAATTGAATGCATACATGATTAGAAATCAACATACAATAATGAAAATTAGAATCAAAACATGAAAACAAACCAAGTGCAAACCTTGCATTTCATTTTAATGGTTGATGGTGTGTTGGATTGCTCAATCAAGAAGCTCCCATGATCGCAAAAGCATGAAATGATGACCTAGATGAATGATAATTACTCAAATGCTCAATGGTATGAATGCGCTCAAGAATTCAAAGTTTCTAGGTGCTGATAATGAATGACTAATGTTTTTTTATAGATTTTCAAAATTATGATCAACGGTTGAGATTAGATCTTAAGATCAATGAAGGAGAGTGAATCAAGGAAGATGACGGATCAAGATCAATTTGAACTCAAAATTTCTCCACAATTTAAGGAAATTGGTTTAAGATATTTCAAAATGAAGGGTGAAGATTAGATCGAGAAATGAAGGGTTGAGGATGAATGAGAAGATTGAGAAATTTTAGGATATTTTGAAAAAGAATATTCCATGGGAATGCCTTTGATAGGGAAATTAGAACAATTAAATAATTCAAGATTATTTAATAATGGAGGATTAGGATATTCTTTATTAAAAAGGAATATTCCATGCAAGTGGAAGGGAAGTTAGATTATTAAATAATAAAGATTATTTAATCATGGGACATTAGAGGAAAATTAGATTTATGGATAATTAAATAACCAAAATTATCCAATTAGGGGGGATAAGAGGAAAATTAATGAAATATGATGAATTAATTAAATAATTCAGTATTACTTAATTAATAGAGGAAATTAAGATAAAATGATAGAAAATGATGTTAAAAGGGGAATTAGTGATGCACGTGATGAAAATGATGAATTATGTAATGTCGGGGATGAATATGATAAAAATGAAAATTTAATGATGTGTGATACGAGTTAGGAAATTATGCATGTCTACATTTTTCCCCTCTTTGACACAATGTACTTGCTACATTGTTTCAAACATAATCACTGCTCTGATAAAAATTTAAAAAAATTGTTGCCCCATGTTGCCCTAGCGGATGACCGAAGGATGATAGGACAATAGGTTGTCCCCTCGAGAGTTTGGCCAAAAAAAATTAATTTTTGGGTCAAGCTCACGATAAGAGTTCAAGACTGGTTTAGATGGAAACAGGACAAAAAACTATGCCTTAGGGGTCCTAGAAAATATTCAAGATAGACGGTGAGGCTTGAAAAATGATAACATAGGGTGGTCGTAGGTAAAACCCTAGGTTTTGGGGATAATATATAGGTAATTAGGCTCAAATAATCTTCATTTGCACTCTCAACCTTTAGAGATTTCCACCTCCTTAGAGCTCCTAGCTTTCAAAGTCCTCAAATGTGTATTTGTGATGGCCTTTGTACCTTGAGCACCACACCAAGCAGACCTTGTACAATAGCACCAGAGACCAATTGGAGCAAGACCTGTGATACGTGTAACTTTAATTTATTCTTGCACATAGATTTAGGCTTTCAAATTCATAGCTGAAATTAGGACAATAAATGTGTTGATCTAAGGATCAGCACATTTGACCATGACTTTACCGCATCTACATTCATGAAATTTTTGTGTTTGCGAAAAGTGGTGTGTGTGCCAAAAACTAGAACTTATGCTCTAAGTCAATGTGTTTATAATGACGTGTTTGAAGAAACACTCACTTGTAATTTCATGTTTGTATTTTGGGGATTATCTTGTTTGCAAAGAACCACGTATTTTCTCTTTTTTAGTGACATGTTTGTAAGAAAGCTCTCATTTTCTTTTTCCATCAAATCAATTAGGATTTTTACTTGATTTTTGCAATTTTGATGTCACTGGTGCTATATTCTCATAGTTGATGCTTCATCCCCTCTATGTGAGAGAGCGGAGACAAAGGCTTTTGGATAGATTGGCTCACATTGGAGATTTCTAGATCTAGTTCTTAGTTGTTGTTGGGTTATACCACATCGCTTATATGCTTGAGATTAGAGCACATCAAGCAATGATGACCATGCTCGTGGAGCAGTGGAGGTTGGATACTACTACCTTTCACCTACCTATTAGAGAGTTTACAGTGACCTTAGAGGATGTATGGCATATCCTTAGGGTTCTAATTTATGGTTCACGAGTTGAGTACGATGTGGACTAGGAAGTAGGGGCCACGGTGAGATTAATAAGGGAGGATTAGCTTGCGGTGATAGACAGACAAATCGATCTACAACCTTATGTTGTCGAGGTTCATGATATCACCATTATACTAGCTAGACTGATCATGGGGCCTTTGCTGCCTAATAGACGTTCTCAACAATTTCTTGTTGGATGGGGAGTGATGATTGAGGGTATGATTCTATAGGGTATTACTTATGCATGGGTACCCTATATTTTGTTTCATTTATATCATGACATGCACCAGGTATGTTACAGAGGGGAGAATAGCATATCGGTAGGTTTTAGCTTGCTTCATATCTGAGTGTGGGAGTGGATAGCAGTTACTTGGCATTTGGGAGTTGGAGAGAGAGATCAGGGAGATTCCTTCTTATATAGATATTCTAATTTCTTGACATATAGACAACCAAGGTAGCTACACTACTAGAGGGCCCAGTTTCATGATATGATAGAGTTCATATAGTGTCCATGGATCCGATGTGAGGTGTGGAGGGATGACCACCTCCACATAACTTACTATAGGAAAACCCGATGGTTGATCATATGAACATAGCATATTTTAGAGAGAGCTTCCAAGCAGGGTCCAGAGATAGTTTGGAGAGCAACAGACTCTACTTTCTTAGGACTATCATGCTACTTATGCTTGCACTACCAAGGAAGTGCCTGCATGGGGTCCTATAGCATCATCAAGGAAAATTTTAGTAGAGTTTGATTAGATGGCTCCCCTAACATGGGGATAGGGAGGTGGTCCTAATGATCTAGGGAGTGCAAAGTATTACGATGCTTGGTGGGATTAGAAACACCACTTAGATTTACACTTATTTCAGGGTTTGGTGCATTGAGAGCCGTTAGGGATTGTAGGAGGAGAGATGGAGTTGGAACTATTAGGAAAAGATAGAGGGAAGTTGCAGAGCACCAACAAGTGGTACATGTTACACAAAAGGATCCTCATAGGTAGGATCAATAGTAGAGACAACAACAGGAGGTACCCCCTTAGCCTGATCAGCATCAAGATCAGCAACCTAAGGGTAGAAGGGATGGAGATGGAGATGCCAACATGAGATTAGCCACAATTACAGTTGAGAGAGATCATGCTCATCAGGAGTGTGATGGATTGAGAGCAGAGTGAGATCAAGCTCTCGCAGATAGGGATGCCTAGGTTGTGGAGAGGGATGTAGAGATCGCCTATCATCAGACAGTCAAGGGTCAAATTGTGCAAATTATAGTTGAGAGGGATCAGTACCGCAGTGAGAGACACCGAGCGTGACTGACACATTTAGTTGGAGATTGTACAAGGGTCCATGGTGACCATGGACCATCACATGAGGGAGAGAGAGTGCCTCATTTAGGAGGTGACTTAATATAGGACTCTATACATGGCGACGATCCCATGAGAGTGGAGGTTATCAAAGTTTGTAGCACGGAGTGGCACCATAGGTGTAGAGTCTAGTAGATCAGCGGGTGGTTCCATAAGTCAGTCCTTGCATCATACACAAAGGCATATTTTTCAATCTCATAGGTCAACTCCCCACAGTCAGCATGCGCAGAGATCTCTAGGGCATGGAGAGTAGGAGCAGGATATGAGGCCACCTCCTAACCAAGAGGAGCGTAGGAGTGGATACATATTCACCCATATTGATGTAGATTTTGATGTGATTCTAATGTAGACATGATGTTTTATGATGTATACACATTCATCAGCCTTTTGAGCCTCGTATATATATTTATTTATGATGTATCACACATGTGATAGTTGATTGATGTTCCATGACATGTTCATTTTTTATGATGATATATGAGATGACATGATTTCAATGTGGCTACTGATGTGTATGCTTTCTATGTATGTTATGGGGTGATCCCACAATAGTGGGTTACAATTCTAGTGATGAACAAGAATTTTTCAAGCAAGACAAAAAAATTTATGGATGGGTTCACTCGAATGTCCCCTTCGTTCAAACACATAAAGTTGTTCACTCAAACACCCACGTTTGAACAAACCCCCTTTCCCTGCAAGGTTCATTTGAACCCCCCTTTGGCCGACTTTTTTATTAATAAAATAATGGGTTCGAGCGAATGCCCATTCGTTCTGTAATGACCTCCATAGTTTTAACACAATTAAAATTCACAAATTACACATCATCATGCATATAGAAATGGCACGTGTACAATTAAATGTACGTATGTATATATATTTGAGGATTTCTTAATTACAAGATAATTAGAGTACAAATTCCAACATTATGGCATACAAAGAGGAATGTATCCTTTCATAAGACCTTATGTTCAAGTATAAGAATATACAATACACTGAAACTTGAGCCTTCCTGATAGGATCCTTTCGACCTTAGAACTCCTTCGACCATCTCAAGGGTGAGAACATTGTGGGAGCCCATTTCCACCCTACCACGAAGTGAGACACTTCCCCAAAAATTTTCATTTCATCAAAGAATACCCAACCCAACACGAGGAAAACTAGCAAAGCAAAATTGTTCAAAGTAATGGAATTTCAAGTGACAAACTTCAACTAAGACGTCATGAATCCCACACATATCAATGGTACACAATGAATTTCATTTATCAGTCACATATGTTTACAAGAAAAACATCCTCAAATTTCATCAAGCACTATCCTTGCATATGAAATAGATGTAATTCCAACATTGTCATGAAATGCTCACAAGCACTTACGAAAAGATTAATTTCAACCTTTGTTATTTATGAATACATAGAGAATTCAACAATAAAAAAATATGCAATAAATAAAGGTGTATCACATGTATGTATTTATGGGTACATATATTCATATTTAAATATGTGTACATGTTCTTATAAAATCAAGCACTCATATAATCTACTTTGGTGTTGTTGAATTAAGAATGCAACCATACATACATATCTATTGCAATCACTTTATGGAATAAAGATTCATTTCCCTTAGCCTTCACACACGTCTTAAAATCCTTCTATTGATTATGGAAGGAATCAGTAAGATAAATACTCAATGAGAACATGGCATTCTAGTCATTCAGTACAAGTAAAATGCATTAGGTACTTAATACAAAAACACTCCCTATTCTATCAAGTAGCGATAGTATTACACCCTTCATTTCTTAAATACTTTTCAAGGATAGCAATTTGAGATTAGAATGCACCAAGGGTAATGTTTAACTCTTCAATAAGAATATCAGGTCCATAATTGGATACAAGGGTAAGAGTGTCTAATATAATCCCTAGATCAACAAATAAAGACTATGAACCTTAAGATTCCAAGGAATCTCAAGCAACAACCTATGTAAAACAAAAATATTGGCCATATTTCAATACTCAAAAGAAATCTCATTAAAGTATTCTAAACCTCACTAGTATTCAATAAGGGTACTTGCCTTGAGGAGCGGTTTCTTGTCATGGCCACTCATAGCTACTCTAAGAATAGATTCAGAAGCACTGAATATACAGTCATGCATATAGCATCTAAGAGCCATAGAATATCTTTTCTACCAAGATTAAATTTTTTGAGCTTTCATAGAAATTGGAGAAATATCAGTGGCATCAAAAGTCATTGTAATGAAATAAAAAAAAATGATTCAATTTTATTGGAGGGTGTGTCGTTCCAGCGCCACCAGTCACGTGGAGAAGTTTTAGCAAACTGTCATTTATAGGGGGGTGGATACTCTGATTCCCGCAGTCTTAAAGAAAAGGGAAAAGGAGATAAATTTGACATTTAAAACACAATGATTTGCAAATAGGCCAATTCTAAGAAGAGTTTGATATTCAATCATTTCCTATAAGATTTAATTTGGATCATGCCTCAATAAATAGACTCCAGGGACACCATGGATGCAAGATGTGCACTAGAGAGTTATTTGCAGAGGTTTTAGAAGCTTCATACATAAAGGAATGGTAATCATTTAGATTCCAGAGAGTTTAAAGATAATTCTCATGCAAAAGCATTCACTACATAGAATTTTAGGTCGACCCCAGATTGTCATTTAAATGATCTGAAATAAATCAGAAAAATTGACTCTCATGGATGGATCACCTTCCATGGCATCGTCTGTGCATCTAGGTTCCATAATACTTATCTATTCTCAGTTTTTCTTTCAAGTTTTGCATTTTGTTTGTATTTCTTTCAAGTTTTGCAAATTTTGTTTCTACTCTGTCAAAATCTATTTGCATAATACTCTCCATATATCCCAACACTATTCTTTTCTCCAAGGAAACTACTTGCATTATCCCAAACCACTATTCTATATTTTTATAAATTTTTTCTTTGTAAATAACCACTTGAAATGAATGAAAATTAGAAATTGGTTAAAGGGTAGGATGGACTCTAGCAATGCTAATTTAGGTCTCAAATGGTGGTAGATTATAAGGAACCCAATATTGATGATAGCAATTGTTAATAGTGAAATAATCCCTACTAACTTAGGGCTACAACATAGGGCCAATAAGACCGATGCTAAATGATACTTAAATACCCTATTAGAATCAAGGACTAAACACTTGACAAACTATTGTATTTGCACGCCAAGGCAAGCTAATATGGTTGAACACTAAACATGTCATAGTGCCCTCATTTTATGATTTCTTATAGAATGTTCCAAATCAATAATTTCTAATATACTAAAATCCCAAGAACAATAAATTCATTTTCACCAAAAATGCTATAACTATTCATGAACAAACACACAATTTTAACAACTTTAACTATTCTAATTGTGTACCATCATCCTCAAAGAGGAACACATATTATTTTTCATTTATAGATGATAAACTCATGTTCTCCCTAATAGATATCATACTAGCTCAGGTAATGTGATAGCTCCATTTAGGAGACAAATCAATGGTTACCACAACATTGAGAGAATCAAGCTTAAATAGAATCTAGGCATGTAGGCAGCTAGATTTTCTTAGGGATAATGCACATGACTACATCATATATCATGCATCAAACAAGGCAAACATAGCAAGTTCATCACAAACATTGAATAGTGAATTGAAATAATTTATTTCTCAAGTCCTCATTTACCTCTATCATAGCAAACATCATAGGCTACACCATCACAAAGTTTGATAAATCACCCCTAGGCCAAGGTATGAAATGTTACATCACAATTATAAACACGACCACAAACTTATACACAACAAGAAATAATTCATCTAAACGTATATTAAATTTACCTATAATTAATGAGCATGATCAATATATGCTAATATTCAATGGAATCAATGACATAAAAAGGTTCCTTTTGTGGCACTTATATTAATCAACATCATTATTCGCTAAAATCTTAATAATACATATCTTTACTTCCATTTTTCTTACAAAGTCCATTAAGATGTCAATTTACATAACCAATTGGAGCTAAACTATTGATTATAATAATCTCAAGGAATAGATTCAATCTCACCCTAATGGTACTTATAAAAGAAGCAATGCCATGTTCATAAAATAGCCCTTAGTTAATAACATTCAAATACATTAGAAAATAATGGAGCCTTTAACACCAAGGATGACTACAACTCTTCACTTCTAGAAATTATTTTTCCATCATAATTGAGTTCCAAGCATTCCTACGACCCATTGTTAGAATGAATTTACTAGGGTAATATCTTAAATCAGAGTGATACAATATTATTCACACACATATATTCCTTATATACGGAATGAATATTTATCATATATAAGGAATATATGTGTGTGAATAATATTGTATCACTTTGATTTAAGATATTATCCTAGTAAATTCATTCTAACAATTTTATATATATATATATATATATATATTTATTTATTTATATATATTTATATATATTTATATATATATATATTTATATTTATATGATTTAAAACCATTTGTTTATCTATTAAGGTAGACATTAAATTAGAACAAGTCATTATATGAAAGACCAATCCTATGTTGTATAAACAGTTAGTAAGAAATTTAATTTACCTAACTATATCTATACTAGATATTACCTATACAATAGGCATTGCATCAAGATTTATGCAATATCCTTATGTAGATCACTAAAAAACTGATAAAAATAATATTAAAAGTATATCAAAGATATCAATAAACTATGGTCTTTATGATTCCTACACGAAGGAATGTCACTTTATTTGGTTATTTTGATACTAACTATGTTAGTGATTTTATTCATAGAAAATTCATCTCAAGCTATGTCTTCAAATATGATGAAGGTGTTATAACATGGAGTAGTAAAAATCAACCTATTATGACTCTTTCATGTACAAAGGTTAAATACATAAATGCAACGAAAGTAGCATAAAATATATTGTTTAAAATATTTTTGGATCAACTATATACTAATATTATTGAAAATACCACCCTATTATGTAAATATTCAAAGTTATATTGCTCACCAAAAATCATGTTCAACATCAAAAAAAAAAACACATTAAAATCCATGCACACTTCATTTGAGAAAAAGTTCTCAAGGGTGAAATTACTCTCCAATTCTATCAAGCTAATAAATCAATGAAAGATATATTTTATGTTATGGTCATGGACACCTAGGCTTAAATCCCAAAAACCACTAATGGTTGAAAAGACCTAGGCTTGAATCTTAGTAGTCACATTTATAAAATCTCTATGTAATATAAACTCTTTGCATTCAAAATATTGGTGTACCTCAAGGAGTTATTACTGAGGGGAATGTATATGATAATGATACCTCCTATTATTCTATTGTATTATATGTAAGACCTATGAGAATTTTATAATCTGCTTCTATATTTCTTCTTCCACATGTAAACATTGTATTGCATGTGAGACCTGACTTGGTGCATGTAAAACCTATAGGAATTAAGAAGACATAAAGTGTATGTAAGATCTACATGTATTAATTGAAATAACAACCTAGGGATTGTTTTGGAGAGGTTTATGTTTCAATAAAAAAATTATAATACTTTTTTGTGAGCATCATTGAGAAAACTAAGATTTAAATTGTGATAAAAAGTTTATCCCATAGTCTATAATACATTATCTTCATCTTGACATGTATATTTTATCCATTTTGTAAATATGTCAAAAAAATATTGTCACTAGGAATTTTTTTATTTTCTTTTCATTTTTTAAGAAATTGATAGCATGTACCCATATATACATTAAAGGAGAGTGTTGGAGCATAGCTTTTATCAAGGGTCCACACTTTTATAAGCAGACAAAATAATATTGATAAAGCTCTAAATATAAGGTATATACCTTATAATATAAATGTGCATATATGGCATATTATAAATGTATTTAATTAATTAATTAATATAAACAATGATCTTTAGTTAATCAATATTAATAAATAATAATGTCTTATGAAAAGACTTAATAAACTATTGAATAGATGTGACATGCATTTTCACTCTATAATATCTAGTGTAGGATTATAGGTAGAAAGAATTGAATATAGTTAATACTTTTACATATTCACTATTACTACACAAGAGAGGTTTTATGTAAGGCTATTACTAGATAAAAATGGAATGTATTGTGAAAAAATAAAATTCTTATGGCTTTGTATATTACAATCATATTGTAAGTTTTCTCATTATAATGATGCTAGCGAGGTTTTTTACTTTATGAATTCCTTCACCATAAATTTTTATTTTTAAGTAATCATATTATTTATATTCTTTCAAGATATATTTATTATTTTTACACTATATATTTAATTAATTAATTAACTATCACATCTAAAGATCTAAAGTTTCTAACACTTGTTTATAATAATTTTTTTCTTGATTAATAATTACTTCGTAATAATTTTATTAAATAATGAATGAAGAAATAGATTGAATTTGGTCCAATAATGCCAAGTTGGAAGTGAAATTAGTGACAATTCTATAGAAATCTGAACTGTAAATTTTTGGTACCCTAACCCATTTTAGCACTTCTAGGGTTTTTCACTTAAAAGGAGAAAGTAGGGCCAAAAGTCTAGCTAGGTTCACTCAAATTATGCAATGTATGATGTCATTTGAACTAACTGGAATGATCTAAGTGTAGTTATATTCAAACTAATTGACTGATTATTTATGCAAAACCTATGATTTATGTAATGTTGGAAAACACGGTGATGTTTGCAAACAATGAATTATGATTGAACAAATGCAAAACAAAGTAGAAAGAGGTTGAATTAGAGTGCACTTGGGCAGAGATTGGAGAATCTAGAATCTTCTGAATGCTATTTGAAATCATAAAAAATCACTAGTGGGACTCATTCACCACTGATGGTGAATCAGACCTGCTTTTGATGAAAGCTATCAAAAACTGGTTTCTGAGTGTCGAGATCCGAAATCTGACAAAATCTAGATTTCCAGCCTTAAGGTGGGACTCATTCACCACTGGTGATGAATCATTCCTCTCTCAAAATTCTGAGAAATCAGGGGACAATTCTGTAGCACCAGTCTGAGGTTGTCCACTTGTCGGGTTGTCGAAGTCAAATCTACAGAAAATGGATAAAATGTCTTCTCCAAGCTTGAAATAAGATGTAGTTGAATTGAAACACTTTGTTGACTTCTTGTCCATTTTTCAACACCTAAATGTTTGTCAAATCTGCATACAAAAGTCTACAAACACACATGCAAAAGGGGAAAAATGGTTAAGGGTTAGGTTATAGGGATTTTCCTTGGTCAAATCCCACTTTGGTAATCAAACCCTTAATGAAATAATGAAATGAAGGAGAATGATAAACAAATAACATGAAAATGTTATCAACTTACCAAACCCTTGTTGAGAAAAATTTGAAGATATGTCAATGGCCGCTCTTGAATGCTTGATAGATTCTTGATTCAATGATGCAAAGTGCTCAAATGCTAGTTGAATGCTTGAATGAGTTGGAAGATTGTAGGAGATGTAAAATGAGTAGAAAAACACTTATTTATACATTCTTGTGCCTTAGTAACCCATTGATACCTCATCACAAGCCGACATCAAGTAATTTTGAATAAAAACCCAAAAGAAAATTTAAAATATTTTGAATTTTGAGCTAAGAGGGACTCATTCGCCACCCATGGTGAATGGGTCCCACCTTAGGCTTGAAAGCGGGTGTCAGGAATTAAGTCACTTTTAATGTTATTTGTTAGTTTTACATTCAAAAATACACTTAATTAAGCCTTTTAAGGACATAAAGGGGTCAAATAAAGCATAAGAAAGGTGTAAATAGTCAAATAATGCCTAAAAAAGCAAAAAAACTTGTTACAAGACTTTATAGCACTTCAAAATAGGACTTGATAATTGATGAAAAGGTGATTTTTAGGTGAATTGTAATGAATAAAGTCTAGAAAAGTGTAGAATTTTTTTACAACACTTCACAACACCTTCACAAGACATCATAATCTGAATTTTAAGGACCTAAATGTACATGTTCAAGCCATATTACATCAATAAATGAAATAAAAATGGACCAAACATCATGAAGAAAGGCATAAAAGACCATGAAAATGACAAGGGGCCATTTTTCTATGGTGCATTTAGCCCCACTTTAGTGAGAGGATGAACTTGCTTCAAACTCACACTAAAGTAGCCATGCATATCGAGAAGGATCCAAGTGCACTTATACTAGCAAGATTGAATAACAACAATCAAGAGGGATGATCAAGCCCCCAGGATGAAGATCCCATGGCAAACTAAACATAAGAAAAAAGGAACACAAATGTGAAGAAAGAGAAGAATTGGATTGAGCTTCGATCGTCTGCCCAACTAGTTGTGGATTAGATCTAGGTTGTTTGTTTGAAAAAGAGAATGCATACTAACTCTGGGGTGATAGAACTCATGGCGGCCCGCCAGGTGAGAAGACCCAAAAAGGTAAGATACATACGCTAGTTGGTATGCACTCACAAACACAAAGGTGGCTATGGGGAAAGTCATGTCGCTGGATGGGCTTCACGCTCGACCATATCAAAGTTATACCTCCTGATAACTTTAACAAGGTGCCACAAAGGAAAATTTTAGTTCATGCTTCATGAGACAAGCAAAGCTTCATATGCTTAGAACTAATAAACACAAAGCAACGTACAACAGGCATGCAGGTTGTGTTATGCAAGGTGGAAAAAATGCAAAATGCAAAATGTTAAAAATGTAACATGTAAAAGATGTTCAAAGGAGTCTTGTTAAGTTTATTTGAGGTCTACCACTTAGGGAACATTGTGTCTAATGTCTCCAAGAGAGGATTGATCAAAGAATAAAATATTCACAACTTAGGGGATGCAGTGTATCGCATTAGGCCACTAAGAGGAATGTAATATGCTAAGATAGATCACACTTATGAAGGACAACATACCCAGTGTCATCCATGAAGTGACAAACACATCATATGAATGATAAGGCTACACTAAGAACCAAGAATGCAAGATGAAATGATTCCAATGTATGCCCCCCACTTTAAAGGAATTGATGCACATTGTTTTGTGAGAAATTACTTTAAAGTAGCAAAGAAAATAAAATGCAAAAAGTAAAAACAAGACACGAGAGGCAACTCAGAAAGCTCTATGCCAAGTCATATGTTTTTGAGGTAGGTTGCATCATGTAAATGAAAAAGAAAATGAAAGAAAAGGGAGTTTCCCCCCAGAAAGGAACACACCAAACACATAAGGGATCTATGGATTTGGGGTTAGTCGCTTCAACTGAAATCCTTTGGAAGTAATTTTATTGTTTTGACTTGGAGCCATTTGTTGTCATGTTATGTTAGTAGAATTTTGTTGTCACCTTTCCTTTGTGTATGAATTATTTTCCATGTTTGGTGTTAATTCATATGTGTTACTTTTGATGTCTTGGTCGGGAATCCTTTCTTAACTACTCCTAGCACGGGGGTGGTTGGGTGGAACGTGCTTCGCACCCCGTTGGGTTTCCCATTCTATAGTTATACCTTCAATGCAGAGATTGTAGTGACAGTTTGTACCAGATTTATGTATCTTCAGATGTGTACATTTATACTTTATTCATATCTTGTAAATTATATTGTAACTCGCCCATGTGTTGGGATGATGAATCTTGTAATTTGGATATATGGTTATTGGAATTTAGTTTGTAATATGATGTATTGTATATCACACTTTGTAATGCAAACATTGTTCACAGATGTAATTATATATATTTGATGTTGATATGTTGAGTAAATTAGTTCTCACTATTTCCAAGTTTTATTGGTTATGTAATCTTGTATAGCATATGTGGTTCATTCTTATTTTGATGATTAGCGTTTATCACTTTTATATGAGAACTCATATCCGTGGAATAGAATGTTGGATTAGTTAAGTTTGTTAATGGGTAGTTAACGTAATGTCTCCTCGTGTACCCCAAGGGACTTAGGAGTTTAGTATGTATTTGTAGTTATGTTAGTTGCAATTGATAACTTAGTACTTCTACTTTATGTTAAAAAAAAAAATTGTTGTGTAGTTAGTTGTCCTTTGAGGTTTGCGTGATGGGGTGTTACACGTGTCTCAAGGGTTAACCTTCCAGATTCTATGTTTTGAACTCGAGAAATGGATAGGACGCTAGTGCGCTGTGTAGACGTCTGCGTGTCTCACATTCATCCAAAGCCTATATTCTCGTAAAATGCGTCACCAAGCTTATGTTGCTCAACCACCTGTCCACATGGAGTGAGAGTCATGAAATTATGACCCATGAGATTTTGTCATTAATATCTCAAGGTGCCATAAATGCTAGGCATAAATGTCAAAATATGAAATTGCTCCTAGGTGCAATTTTGCGATATTACATTTTTCCCCCACTTTAGTGGGCTCAATTTTGGAAAAATTAGCCTCACTAAAAAAGAAAAAGAAAAAATTTATCCAAATTTTTGAATTTTATAGATTTTTGTGCCAATAGAGAGAGACCATAGTGGCTAATATAGTCGAGCTAACTGGAACTTGAAGGTGCCCCTAGCGTCCGAGCTCAACAAACAGTATCATTGATGAGGTAAAAATAAACTCATCATGATAATACCATAAAGACCTGGTTCACACATACAAAATCTCTATCCTCTTCTAATTAATTAAATTTTAGGAGAAATAATTGCTTAATTTTAGTGAGAAATTGTATAAACTTTATTTCTTTTGATTTATTGAATTAATTTGCCAATATAGATTTAATGGGTTGTTTTAAGTGTTTTGTATATAATAATCGGTCAATCAAAGTTGCAGATTGAAGCATCCAGTTGGCACGTGCTCTAGAACAGGCTAAAGATATACCCTGGAAATATGCTCTAGAATTTTAGGGTGATGGACTGAAGACGTAGTTCTTAAAGTTGTTATTTATGTTATCCTTTGAATTAAAGACTTTATGGCTCGACTTGAGCCTCTTAAATATTGTGTAATGGGTTTAAATATATACGAGTTATCCATAGATCTGTTTAGATATTTTCAATGGTTATCCATATCATCTGAAATATAGCATGTAGTTATAGTTTTTCTATAAAAGATATGATCTCTAGAAGTAAGATATACAGTGAAAAGTAATGTTATACTGTTAGAATGTTTCTGAGGTTTATAAATAAAGAGATTGTTATCTAAAATTCTGAGTTATGAGTCATGGATGATAACTATGATTGATAGAAGTGTTTCTGAAATAGCTATGAATGTGAGCTAAGAATGAATGTGATAACCCACGATCTGGCCACTCGACGGGAGTTGATAAGTGTTTTCTTTTATTATAATGTTGTTCTGTAGAGAATCATTAAGTTTACTGTTATGAAATTTTAGTTCTGAAGTATTTGTTATCTTTTCACTTTCGTAGTTTCTATTATTAACTATTAAAATTTTTATTGTTAAGAAAATATTTTATGGAATGCTATAAGTTTTTATGCTTTTATAATTTTTCAGCTTCTTAGTTTAGTCATTTATGTTCTTTTCAATTTAGTTATTATGCTTTCTAAATTAGTTTTCTTACGCTTCTAGTTCAAGCATTTTCTATTTTCTTAGGAATAAATTACTTTGCAATTTTATAGTTAGATAGTTTGAAGTTAGAATTAATCTTAAGTTGTTCTTAAAATTTAGAAAACCTAAGTAAATTGAATATTATATTCTAAAGTAATGGGACCTAACGACAACCTATCACTTTTTGGCACCGTTGTCGAGGACCCCTTAGCTTCTTTTGCTTGAGTGTTAATAGAAGATGCCTAGAATACCTCTTTTAGGCCAAAAATACTATCTTTGGCTTCCTTTTTTGCATGGTCAGGAAAAGAGGCCCTCACGGACGATTTATACCAAAACCCCCCCCAAAATATGTCCTAGTTATAAATAGGGAGGCCCAAGGCTCAAAAGACCACTTTGTCGACGAATTACTTGAGCCTAACCCACCAGAGGCTTTCCACTATCTCCCAGAAGATCATCCTGTAGTGCAACCTGTTGTTGAAGAAATTATTTTTGAGGAGCATATTCCTCTTAACATCATGGGAGATCGGAGGGAAGAAGTTAACCATAATGATGCCAACCGTAATAACAATGATCCTCCACTACCTAGAACGTTCACTTATCCTATTGCTTTGGATGTAGATGATGATACAATGATGAAAAAAATCTCTCTAGCTTTCCTTCCAACCTTTTGTGGTTTATCTTCGAAAGACCTAGACCAATTTCTCTTTGAATTTAAGGTCCTTTGTCAAACCTATGACTATAAAAATGACAACCAGAAACTGAATTTTTTTCCTTCTACTTTGAAGGATTTAGCCATGCGTTGATTTATGGGACTACCATCTGGTAGTATTACATCTTGGGATGAAATGGAGACTGTGTTCTTGAATAAATATCAGAGTTATTGTAGGGTGAGTGATCGTAAGGAAGAGTTGTTTAAACTTAGGCAGAATGAGGATGAGAGTCTAGAGGACTATTTGGATAAGTTTCTTTTCTTATCTAAATGATGTGGAGAAATGAAAATTAGTATTGAGATTCTCAAGACTATATTTCTTAAAGGACTCGATGATGATGCAAGAAGAATTCTTGATTTAATGGGAAAAGGTGACGTGTCTCAATTAAACCTTGAAGACATATGTGATTTATGTTGTAATTTTTCACGTACTCATGGAGGAATCCGAAAAAAAATTATTTTCAAAGGGAATAACGAGAAACGTAAACTCTGAGAAGAAATAAAAAATCTTAAGATAGACATACTTGTCCAATTGAACACTATGTTGGATGGTATACAAGAAAAGACACGTAACCCTGAGACTTTGTCAATCTATTGTCCTAGGTGTCGAAATAAACACCTTTTACGTGAGTTCCCTTTAGAAAAGGTTAATGTTTGTCAACTTTGTGAGAAAAGCCACCCTACCAATCAATGTGAGCTTCTTACTGATCTTAAGAATACTAAGAAAAAAATTGCTTAGGTTGAAGAAGAAATAAATGTGCTATATCAATGCCAGGGTGGTAATTTTTCTTATGGGAAAAATTCCAATCCTGCATGGAGACCCTAGAATAACTGGGTTGGTAATCAATGGCCTCCATCTTGGAATCAACCCTATCTTCCATAGCCTACTTGGGGAACTCCCGAATGGGCAAGTCAATCATGGGGAACTCAGCAGTGGCCAAACCAGTCACAACAACAATGGTACCCACAACACATTGCTCCCCAATGGAATCAAGGACATAATCAATTTTATACTGGTCCTAGGAGGAATCAACAACAAAATTTGTTACCACCACCTTAGAATCTTCCTCAGACTGAGCAGGTAAATCAACCTCAACTTCCAACACAACCACTTCCCAATCCTAAGAACAATCGACAGAATACTCTGGTATATACTACTGAGCAAGATAATTTCATAGTACTTAATGCAATTCATTGTGGAAATGTTCAGTTACATTCTAGAAGGACACTTCAATCGCCCACTATTGAGGAAGTAGTGGACGAACCTATTTCTCAAAATTTTGAGAAAGATACTACCCTACCCGCGAATATTATTGAGTCAGCAGGAGCTGTTGATTTACCTCAGGAGGAGGGAGGTCAATATTTGATTGAGTTTAGTAAAGATATCCCTTCAAAGGAGAAAACTCAAGCACCATTTCTGGAGCATCTGAAATCAACAATTCTGAAAGATACTCCAGAAATGACATTAGCTTCTGAAAATGCATTAATTCAGGAAACTAAACAATTGCAAATAGAGGTTCCTTTGCTACAGGAAATAAAGGAAATACCTTAGTTAAATCAGTTGATCAAACAACTGTGTATTAGAACTCCAGGAGGGAAACCAAATAAAATAAACACTATGCACATTGATGGTTATCTAGCTGAATTTTTGTCTGGAAAGATTGTTGCTCCAAAATATGATGATCCTGGGAGTCCACTAATTACTATTAAAATTAATGAGGTAGCAATACCTAATGCATTGGTGGATTTGGGAGTAGCTATTAATGTAATGACAGTGGATGTAATGGAAAAATTAAGTCTTACTGAGTTAAGTCCTACAACTACAGTCTTATAGATGGAAAATCAGTCTATAGCCATTCCAAAAGGTGTTATAAAAAATGTTCTTGTTAAAGTTGATGGATGGGAATATCCAATTGACTTTCAAATAATCCAATCACTTACACCTAAAGATAGTTATCCAATAATTTTGGGAAGAGCATGGTTGGCTTCTATCACTGCTAAAATTTATTGTCGAGGAGGAATGACCATTTCACATGGTCCAGATAGTAAACGTTTATTTTTATATCCTTCTACTAAACCTACCAAATATAATAAAGTCAGGGTTGATGAACTAGAAGAATTTAGTGGGCAAGACAGTCTGGCCTCCTTGGCCATGGTAGTGATTAAACAACATGGAGAGGAATTAGAGGATGATTTAGTAAATGAGGTTGCAATCTTGGCTATAGGTTCGAGTGAAGAAGTAATAGAGGATGTACCAAAAATTTTGGGACAACCAATTGATATAAGTGGGATGGAATAGAATTATGTTACCATGGGGATGCCTTGTCCCTTGGCTAATATGATTCCTAGAATGAGTTATTTCTTTGATGATATTACAAGATTTCATTGACTTATACCTCATAGTTTTCCTCTCAACACTTTGTTACGACCAATACATATTATCACTTTGGCCTATCCAGGAACAAAAACAATTATGTTGCTACCAGGAAAAACTATGAATGCCAATAGTTGGTTGACAGAAATAAAAGAGGATAAATTATTTAATGTGTTGGTAAAAAGGTCTAAAGCTTTTGCTTGGGACTATATAGACATGAGGGGGATTCACCCAAGTGTTTTTACTCATCACATTTATACTAATCCTAATATGAGACCTGTTCGTCAACCACGGAGGAGACTCAACCCCGCATTAAAGGATCTTGTCAAAATTGAGATTGAGAAACTCCTCCATGTAGGATTCATTTATCCTATCTCAGATAGTAAGTGGGTGTCACCTATGGTATTTGTACCAAAGAAAAATGGAAAGTGGAGAATTTGCGTGGATTATAGAGAACTCAATAAAGCCACCTTTAGAGGTTATTTTCCCTTACCATTTGTTGACCAAGTTTTGGATAATTTGGCTACGAGGAAATATTTTTTCTTTTTAGATGGATTTAGTGGTTACAACCAAATTCAGGTAGCACCAGAAGACCAAGATAAGACAACGTTTACTTGTCCTTAGGGTACATATGCATATCGAGTTCTTTCTTTTGGACTTTGTAATGCTCCAGCGACTTTTTAGAGGGCCATCTTGGCAATATTTGCAGCACTTGTCAATGATTGTGTAGAGGTTTATATGGATGTTTTCACAATATATGGGTCAACCTATGATGAAGCTCTTCAAAACATGGATAGGGTTTTGGAGGTTTGTGAGGAAAATCGACTGTCCCTTAGCCACGAAAAGTGTTTAATAATGGTGGAACAAGGAATAGTCTTAGGCCATCACATTTCCTCAGAAGGAATAAAAGGTCATCCTAAAAAAATTGAAGTCATTCAACAATTGACTGTACCGCGAACACAAACAGATGTTCGAAGTTTTCTAGGATACGCTGCATATTATAGAAGGTTCATAGAAAGCTTCAGTAAGATAGCAGCCCCTATGTTTTCTCTTCTCCAAAAAGATGTGGAGTTTAATTGGACGCCTGAATGTCAACAATCATTTGAAATGATAAAAGAGAAGCTTTTCTTTGCTCCTATACTACGTGGACCAAATTGGAGTCTTCCCTTTCACATTCATGTTGATGATTTGGATGATGCAATTGGTGCAGTATTAGGACAAGAAGATGAGGATGAGGGTAAGTATGCCATATATTATATTAGCAAAAACCTAACATCTGCTGAGAGAAACTACACAAATAGAAAAAGAATTCTTAGCTGTGGTTCATGCCATCAAAAAGTTTTGTCATTATATTACAGGATATAAAGTTACAGTTTATACAAATCACTCAACTCTAAAATATTTAATGAATAAACCTATAGTTAATGGTTCAATAATGAGATGGTTACTACTCCTTTAGGAGTTCAATGTGACAATACTTGACAAGCCATGGAAATTTAACGAGGTGGCAAAATTTTTATCTCGAATCAAACAAGAAGAGGGTGATTGAGCACCTGTACAAGATGAGTTCCCAAATAAAATTTTTTTTGCTATCTCTATAAAGGTTCCTTGGTTTGTTGATATTGCCAACTATTTAGCTACTTCTAAAGCACCTTCTAAATTTACATCAAAACAAAGGAAGCAACTTATTCAAGAGTGTGCACCATTTAAATGGATTAATGGAATTTTATTTCATTGTGGACTTGATATGGTTTTGAGAAGATGTGTTAGGGATGATGAAACTTATAGTATTCTGAGGGCCTATCACGATGATCCTTCAGGGGGTCATTATTCTGCAAAAATAACTTCTCATAAAATTTTAGGTGCTAGATATTATTGGCCTTCAATGAATAAAGATGTTAAAAATTATGTTTGTCATTGTGATGAATGTCAAAGAGTAGGAAGACCAACTACTTCTACATAAATGCCTTTGCAGCCTTAGGTAACTTTGGAACCATTCAAAAAATGGGGGTTAGATTTTATCGGCCCCATAGATCCTTCCTCTCAAGTGAAAGAATACATATTAGTTTGTACCGATTATCTAACGAAATGGGCAGAAGTTCAAGCTTTACGAGTTGCTAGAGAAGAGCAAGTTGCTGATTTTCTCTATAACAAAAATTTTCTTCAATTTGGAGCCCCCCAAACTATCATTACAGATTAGGGACCCCAATTTATGTCCAAAGTTCTCCTAGCATTTACGGACCTTTTTCAGGTGAGCCATAAGAAGTCATCCCCTTATCACCCTTAAGAAAATGGTCAAGTAGAGGTGACTAATAGGGAGTTAGAAAACATACTAACAAAAACTGTCTCTTCAGGAAGAAGAGATTGGGCCAGGAAATTGCCTGAAGCTGTTTGGGTGTACAATACAACATGGAAATCTACAACTGGATTCAGTCCCTATGAGATTTTTTTTGGAAAGAAACCTCTCCTTCCCATTGAATTTGAACTTTAGACCCTATGTACAGTTATGGAGTTGGGTCTAGATTTGAAACGAACTCAAATAGAAAGAGTTTTACAGTTAAATGAGTTGGTTGAGCTTCGTTTGGATGTTGTTCATCAAACTGAACTAGTTCAACATCAACGAAAAGTTTAGCATGACAAATATATTAAAGAGAGAATTTCATAATGGCGATTGGGCCTTGCTATTCGATTCAAGATATAAAGACCATAAAGGAAAACTCAAAACTCATTGGTTGGGGCCATATGAAATTTCTAAAGTTTTCTCGAATGGCACAGTTCAGTTAAAACCTATTGATGGTGATTTACGAACTCTCTTAGTTAATGGTCATTGCCTACGTATCTACCATAAACCAGTTAATAAAGAAGAATTTACGAAGCTGGTAGAAATGCAAGGAGAGATCCAATGCATTGACTCTGCCAAGGCAGAGTCTATTTGATTTAATATTTATATGTTATCTAATATATATATATATATAATTTTAATGAAAATTTGTAATAAAAAGACATGTGTACCCAATTTGTTTTCAAATCATTTTTCATAATTTTTTGGACTTAACACATGTTTTCATTTTGCAGGACATCTCATAAAGGAATAACAACTTTTGAAGCACCGTTCCAAGATGCCTAGAAACTTGATCATTCAACTGGCTAGTGATTCGGAACTTGACGGTCTGAACGCCTGATGTTCCGAAACCTGCTCTTCAGCCTACCATGTTGGAAGGATGTTCTTGTGGAATGATATAACTCCTAAAGTTTGAGTTAAGTGTTGTTCGTCATTTTCTTCTCTCCAGTTGTTGCTCTGGCTACATCTTTTGATGATGCTCTGAAACTTTCATCTGGTTGCTGCTTCGGCTGCATCTTTCGATGATGCTCTAGAACTTTCATTTAGTTGTTGCTCTGGCTGCATCTTTCGACGATGCTCTGAAACTTTCATCTGGTTGCTACTCTGGCTACATCTTTCGACGATGCTCTAGAACTTTCATTTAGTTGCTACTCTGATTGCATCTTTCGATGATGCTCCAGAACTTTCATCTAGTTGTTGCTCTGCCTGCATCTTTTGACGATGCTCCAAAATTTTCATTCGGTTACCATTTCGGCTGCATCTTTTGGCGATGCTCCAGAACTTATCCATTTTCTAAGTTCCCAATGCATGCCTTACGCGTGCTCCAGAAATTTAACCACTTTCTTTGTTCTGAATGCATGCTTTACGCGTGCTTTGGAACTTATTCATTTTTCATTTCGCCAACTCCTTTCTAAAAGATTTTTCAAATCTTCCCTGATGCTTTGATTATCATACATCGGTACACACACCTTCTTTTTCCATTATAAATGAAAGCCGCCATAATATTTGTCTTCGTTAACGACTTCGTCATCCATGAGCTTCCTCATTCATGTCATAATAATTATACCATCACCTCAGCCAATACCCTTGCATCATCTTATCAAATCGGTAGAGGTATAAGATCTTCAAGTGATCATGGAATGGAAGTAAGTACAAATTTTTGCTTTAAATAAGTAGTTATTTTTTAATAAAATATGATTGATTGGTAAGAGTTTCCTTTCCCAATTTAGTAAATTGAGCCATTCGGTGATTAATTGTTAAGTACGCTACTCTTTTTGTGGCCCTTCATGCAAATTGAAATTATTATACAGCAAGCTCCGAGCATCTTGAGTAGAGTAAATGATTATAGTCTAATCATATTTTTAAAAATATCAATGCACAAGTATTTGGCATTATTGAATTTTTCAGTAGGGTGATAAGCAACAAAAAATGGGCAGTACAAAGAAGAAATTTGAGCCAGCTTCTATAGAAAAATTGTTGGGGTTAAGTAACATCTCTCGGCTGTTTAAAGAAGTGGGTTGGTTGGATTTTGTCAAGAAGTTCGAAGGGTATAATGAAAAGTTGGTGAATGCATTTGCGGAAAATTACTCTAATGGTCAGGTGATTCTGCATGGGAAGCGTTTCAAGGTGAGTTCAAAAATTATCTCTTCTATTTTAGGGTTAGAAGATTTTGGCATTAAATATCTGAAACAACACAAACCACATATCAGAAATTATCATAATTGTTTCGTAGACAGGGAGATCCTCAACCCATGATAGTTGTCAGTACTAGGGGACAAAATAAGGGGTTTCAACGAGCTTCTATCTTAGAACCATGGAGTACTGTTGTTGCATGGATTATTAGATATTTTACTTGTGAAGGTCAACTCACTACTGTGGTAGGACCAACATTCCGCATGTTAACACATTTGTGGCATGGGAAGGAAAACCCTGCTCTAAGGGTTAATTTGCCTCATTTCTTGAATGATTCTATTAATTCTTCAATAGAAAGATATAAAACTGGTTCAAGGCCATTAAAACATCATGAGTTAATTCAATTGATTTGTAAATATCATTTCCATAAGAAACCTAAAAGCAAGTGGGAAAACTTTTTGGGGAAGTTTGATATGCCTACATCAGGAAGGAAGTTAGAATTAGGAGAATCTTCAAAAAAATTTGCTTCACCTTCCAGAGAAAATTCCCCCGAAGACCCTAAGGTTCCTGAACCCCAAATTCCTACCATAGTTGGTGAGGAAGTGCCAAAATTTAGAAATGATGAGTTTGAAACTCTGACCCAGATAGAAGATGTAGAGATCATGAATCCAAATGTGGATACTCATCCTGTTAAGAAGAGGAAAAGAAGAACTATTCTTCTAAATGATCCAACTATTTTAAATTATCAAGATACTCCTTCTTTAAGGAGGAGTAAAAGATTATCCTCTAGATCTATAGAAACCCCAGCATAAAGTAAAGGGAATAGCGAAAAATCTAAAAAGCAAAAGAAAAACTTGGAAACTTAAGAGTCAATTCACCAATCCTCAGAAAAAGAAATGTCTGTTAAAATACATTTTCACTTGGTGTCTGAAGAAGCTGTAGAACAAGAAAAACAAGAAACGGAAAGGGGACAATCTCCACTTCCTATGGAGGTTGATGACAGTATGTTAGGAAATTTGTCTCCAGTTATTAATAAAGCTGTTGAAATTGTTGAAACTGAAAATATTAACATAGAATTGGAAAAATTGAAATTAGAGATAGAAGAGTTAAGAAATCCAAGAGGAAATAATGGTGTATAAGACTCTAATAAATAAAAGCAATCAAGAAATTTAGGATTTAAAGTTGTAAATGCAAGGAAAAGATACATCTATTACTGAGCTGCAAATACAAATTCAGAATTGTAATGAGGAAAATAGGATACACAGAGATGGATTAAATAAAGAAATTCAGAATTTAAAAGGAAATTTTGTGCTCATGTTTTCAGCCTTTGAAGAGGAAAAGAAAAGACAAAAGGAAGAATTAAATGCTTCTCTTAGTAAGATTATAGAATTAGAGTAGGACTTGTAAGAAAGCACAAGTAAACCAATGATGGAATCCAGAGAAGTTCAAACCGAGCCAATGGTAACTGAATGGTTCCAAATTCAGATTCCTCTATTATTAATGAAATGGATGGAATGGTGCTACTTCTTAAGGAATGCACAAGTTGAGAATAACAAACTAAAAATGGAAATGGTGTTATTAAGAGAAGCATTTCATAAAGCTTATAAGGGGAAACAGGATGCATGCCAAATAGTTGAATTTATTTTATCCTATAGAAGACCATCAAGATTGTATTCAATGTTTTTGAATGAACAATGTTTTAGATGGAAATTGCTTAGAATTTACAATGACCAGCCTTATGAACCTAATGATAAAGAATTTGTTAAAATATTTGCAGACTCAAAGCCTAAAGAGCAAGATATGCTCTGTGAATTCTTTACCCATGATCTTTTGTTAGAAAAGCATACTGATTTCTTTGTTAATCTTTTTGTGGGGGAAGTGCAATTAAAATCTCTATTGTCTACTATGCCGAATCAAATCCATTGGAAAGAACGTAATAAATAATATGTTCAAGTAGAGAAAAATATAGGAATTCAGATGAGATCTCCAAATAGTAGACAAGTAGCTTTTAAAAAGACATTTGTAGCTCTTTTGTTGGATGAGAAAATGAAGGAAAGGTATGATGATAGCCTTCGAGTTTGTTATAATCATTTCATAGAACAGGGGAAAAAATTGGTTGGCAGGGCTTGGCATGCATGTGAAGAGAGATACACTCCATTTCCTATATATCTAAAGAAAAGAGAAGTGATCTCTCCTCTTAGTATCAGATGGTCCTTCAGAAGAGCTGATGCCTTGGCCAAAATTTTAGGAGATCTTAGAACCAAATGGATAGAAATGAGGTACAGACCTCCTTTATTGCTATATCCAGCCCCTTCTTTTCATATTCATACGGATCAGGATGATAGAATTTTCAATGAATGGAATTGAGGAGTTGCTTTTCATGGAGGCTTCCACAATTCCCTTGTAAACTTTGATGTCACAACAAAAGATTTGTATGATATCAGTGCAAAATATGAAGAAGGGAGTGGAGGGAAGAATTATAAACAAGGGACAGGAGGACTTGCCAAGAATTAGGAAGGGAAGGAAATGATGAGGTAAAAAAAACATCATCATGATAATACCATAAAGACCTAGTTCATACATGCAAAATCTCTATCCTCTTCCAATTAATTAAATTTTAGGAGAAATAATTGCTTAATTTTAGTGAGAAATTGTATAAACTTTATTTCTTTTGATTTCTTGAAGTAATTTTCCAATATAGATTTAATGGGTTGTTTTAAGTGTTTTGTAGATAATAATCGGTCAATCAAAGTTGCATATTGAAGCATCTAGCTGGTACGTGCTCTAGAACAGGCTGAAGATATATGCTGGAAATATGCTCTAGAACTTCAGGGTGATGGACCGAAGATGTAGTTGTTCTTAAAGTTGTTATTTCTGTTATCCTTTGAATTAAAGACTTTATGGCTCGACTTGAGCCTCTTAAATATTGTGTAATGGGTTTAAAGATATACGAGTTATCTATAGATCTGTTTAGATATTTTCAATGGTTATCCATACCATCTGAAATATAGCATGTAGTTATAGTTTCTCTATAAAAGATATGATCTCTAGAAGTAAGATATACAGTGAAAAGTAATGTTATACTATCAGAATGTTTCTGAGGTTTATAAATAAAGAGATTGTTATCTAAAATTCTGAGTTATGAGTCATGGGTGATAACTATGATTGATAGAAGTGTTTTTGAAATAGTTGTGAATGCGAGCTGAGAATGAATTTGATAACCCACAAGCTGGCCACTCGACGGGAGTAGATAAGTGTTTTCTTTTATTATAATGTTGTTCTATAGAGAATCATTAAGTTTACTGTTATGAAATTTTAGTTCTAAAGTATTTTTTATCTTTTCACTTTCGTAGTTTTTGTTATTAACTATTAGAATCTTTATTGTTAAGAAAATGTTTTATGGATTGCTATAAGTTTTTCTGCTTTTATAATTTTCCAACTTCTTAGTTTAGTCATTTATGTGCTTTTCAATTTAGTTATTATGCTTTCTAAATTAGTTTTCTTACGCTTCCAGTTCAAGAATTTTATGTTTTCTTAGGAATAAATTACTTTGTAATTTTATAGTTAGACAATTTGAAGTTAGAATTAATCTTAAGTTGTTCTTAAAAGTTAGAAAAACTCTGGACTTCTTCTATTGCATATTTCCTTGAACACTACCCCGTCGACAAATTGAATATTATATTCTAAAGTAATTGGACCTAATGACAGCCTATCAATCAGAACGGTCACAAAAACTGTTGAAGGTTCTAACCTGCAAATCTCAAATTTTAGGTCAGTCTCAAAAAAATCAGAAGAAAGCTACCATGAAGAGAGGAATGATGAAAAAAAAAAGGTCGTTGATTTGGAAGAAAAAATATGATCAAGAGACGACCTTATGCCCCCTCCTAAGTTTTCCCCCAACTTAGTGGGGAAAATTCAGGAGAAACCAGGAAGCCACAAGTCCTAGGAAAAATGGGCCTCGGGGGGCCTATATATACCTAGGTGGGCCCCTAGAAGGGTCATTTTCACTATTCACCGTGAGCAAATTGTTGAATTTTGTGAGAGAAAAGTCAGCAAAATGCCTAGCAAGAGAGAATATGAGGAGTCAAAGCTAGAGTAGCTATGTCAGGACATCGTTGAGGGTCACGAGGTGGACCAGGTAGGCTACAAACTCTCATTTGTTGTGATTTTTTAGAATTTTCCAATCGGCGAGGTGCGCAAGCGTCTTTTAGCCGCACCCTCGTCCAAAACTTGCATTGTTGTCCTCGATAAGAATTGTAGTCTTATATGTGTGTTGTCATCTTGGAGATGCGCTGTCATCTTCAAGGCGATCGTGGTGGTTAGGAGACGTATGCACGACGTGTAGGTGTCTGCATGTCATGCATAAGTCTTAATTTTTTTTCTTGTTTTGATGCAAATTGTTGATGTTCTGATTCAAATTTTTGTTACTTTTTGGAAAGAGTACCCAAAGATTCGAGAGCATCCTAGAGGGCGATCATTCTAGCTTGTTCGTGAGCAAAGGGATCACCTATCAAATGATAAGATCACTCTTAGAGCGGGTCAGTCTTTAGCATGTGTTCACCATGCCAGAGATGAGATATCACGAGCGGATGTTGACGGCCCTTATGGAGCGATGGGTAACCACTATGTCATCATTCCAGCTACCATGTGGAGAGATGAATGTTACTATTGAGGAAATCTATCAGATCCTTGAGCTACCCATCCGCAAATGGTGGGTGGCTCTCGACAATACACAATCGGTACAGGAGCGATCAGAGGGTGTCCTCTACTACACAGGGAGGACTGACGACAGAGACGGCATGGGTCATATCGATACGCACTGGTATGATCATGTGAGGACCACAACACCATTGACCCACTGAGTCATAGTTGTTACTGTTACCCGATTTTCACCTGTGGGCTCAATCAGGGGAAAATTATGTTTTAAATTTGGCACGTGGATTAAATGTGGCTCCCATAAGGGTTGAGCCCAGTGTGTAGGTGTTCATTTTTCATTGGGAAGGTCTTCATCTGATGCTATTTCACAAGGAACTTTGTTGGAAAGTATGCCTCAGTTGGATCTAGCATAAAACTCCTCAAAGAAGAAGTCACTGAGACTAGCTAAATGTCTTGCCGAATAGCAGTGTGTTATATTCATTTGAAATCCTCAGGTCACCATGAATTTTTCTATCTCTCTTTGACTGAAGAGCTCTTGGTGACAGTTGTTCACAAGGAATTAGCATCGGTGTAATGTCTTGCTGACCAGTGGAAGTCTCGCCGAAAGAAGTTGCACTTGGGGAAAGGTTGTGGCTTCAGCATGATGTCTTGTTGATGACCGGTGGTCTCACCGACAGAGGGTGCTTTTGCTATAATGTCTCACCAACGGGGTGAGGTCTCACCAAAACAGGAGGATTCCGGGGAAGTGTTTTGCGTTCAGTGTGATGTCTCGCTAAATGATTGCAGTCTCGCCAAAGTATTGTACCTTCAGTGTAATAATTTGAGCTCGGGGAGATGTCTTGCTGACCAAGCGAAGTCTCGCTGAAGGATTGTGCCTTCGGTGTAATTTTTTGACTTCGGTGTAAAGTCTCACCGATACATGGGAGTCTTTCCAAAACGGTCGCCGTAGGGGAGAAGTTTGACCGACTCGCAGGAGTCTCGCCGAAAGATGGGGGCTTCGGGGTAATGTCTCCCAGACTCATGGTGGTCTTTCCGAAAGGATGTATGGATATCGGTAAGAATTTTGGCGGAATGGTTTGTCTTCAATATGAGGTCTTGCCGACTGAAGAGTCTCGCTGATGGTTTCAATCTTCGGTGTGACTAATGGGAACCCGCTATGACCTCCTTCCGATTGAATGATGTCTTGTCGAGTGCGGGTGTTTTGCCAACAGAGGAGCACAGCTATATGATTCTTGAGGAATCACTATAATTTTTTACTGATAGCGATATTCTAGATGACAATATTTGACATCAGTGTAACTTTTTCCGCTTGCTATGAAGTCTCGCGAACAATTGTGTGTTATGCCGATAGCTACTGTGGAGCATTGTAAGCATCGGGGAGACATGACTAGTGTCTCACCGACATTCGATTCTATTTGAATGACTTTTGACCACCTAAAAATATTATGTGGTGTCTGTTCAACCAATCAGAGGAATCTAAAGATGAACCAGTGGTAGTTGGACTGATTGACTATTCTTGTGAGGAAGATCAACAAAGCATAAGCGAAATGGATCTACTTTGGTTTGATGGATGATCAAGGCATGCCAATTCAGTTCAGAGGATGCTTGATGCTACTTCTCAAAGGAGGTCAAGTTGCAGGTAGATCTGGAACAAGAAGAAAGCCAAAGGGGAAGAGGTCGTGAGTCACAATGACAGCTAGGATGTCGGCTAGCAAAAGTGGATCGACATTAATGCCATACTTCAGAATGTTCAAAGCAGCTCTGATGAAGCTCTCGAGGGTGGACACGGAGGCCAGAAGTTAATGCTTTAGTTTCAAAAAATCTAAGGGCTACTTCTGAGGGCGATCCTTCACCGACATGGACACGGGGGATGCACATTGAATGCATTAACTTTATTCCAAAAGATCTGAAGGGCGATGTGTTCTGTAACCAACTCATTTTTTGTAAACCTTAGGGAAAAGGCTGATACTTTTGAGTTTTTTTGTTGTATATATGGCATTTTTTCCTCATTTTGTAGGGAGTTCTTATGCTTTTCAGAAGTTTGTGAATTTTGCAGTCTTTTCTCAGATTAGAAAACTTTTGTAACTCATTTGGAGCATGATATATAGAATTTACCTTAGTTACCATTGATGGTTCAATTTTCCTTCTGGTTCTTGCAAAATATTGTGCATTTTCAAGTGATTGATCAAGCTACTTCGTGAAATCTTTTGTTTTTCCTTATAGCTTTGTCTCATGTTAGCATACCTTTCTTTGCAAAGGGAGTATTATGTAGGTTACAAATTGTGTTTTACTAAATTGCACATGAACTTTTAATTTGTGAAAAATTGCTTTTCCTTCTTAAAAGTGTGTGCATGTCAAACTTGTTTGTGAAATACTTATGCATAATCTACAGAAACTTGTTGTGCAGTCCCATATCCATCATCAGTATTCAAGTGTAACTTGAGTGTCTCATTGCTCTTGTCAATTTGGTGTATCAACATAGGATTTAGTTTTCATTTTCATGCACTCCTCCCTTTTCCTTACAAATATTAGTAGTTTAGGTGATACCAAAGGAATTCAGCATTCTTCGGAGGTTCTTTTCCATTTTTTAGGTGACCCACAACCTGGAAAATTTCCCATGTTTCTTTGAAATATCAAGTTATGCAACTTGACAATGGTGCAAATTTCAGTAGATAACAGTTACCATTACCTTCTAGATCGTGATAGACAAGTGAGGCTCGCACCTACATGGAGGCCTCGTCCATACGATTAGGGAGATGGTGGAGCACAGGACCATTTTTTGGTCGATTGGAGGGATTTTTTTATAGTACCCTATTACTGGTGTCGGGTCATGTGGAAACATGGCCGACCATAGACCATACTGGCAAACATGCCCACATACACCAGGGCCCATAGGAGTGCAGCAAGGGTTGGGGATCGCCCTCGCCCCACTATTATAGATATTGTCCCCTTGGATGATGATGAGCCCAATCATGATTTTCTACCTATATCGACAGTAGACAATGTCAGGATGGCTATTGACTTCACGTGGTGGTGGGAGAGGCATCGTCTTTCTCTTGTGTTTGATGAGTATGCTCTGAGAGGAGATACTGGTCCATAAGAGGATTTTCCTTCCCAGTCATTGTAGGACAAGAGGAGAGGTTGGCAACAGGCCAAGGAGGCATCATAGGAGGAGGAGGCGGCAGTACCGAGGTCAAGGCGGCAGAGGAGGTTGGATCCCCCATGACCTACTCCCATCTCTTTGGCACCACCGTCTTCTTCTGCAGTTGTGGTGCTAGTGGCACCAAGAGCAGCCACCAAGGCTGGCGGGGCAGGCCCGAGCACCGATCCTCACCCTAACCTAACATGGCATCCAAGGGACCCAGGTATACATGATTCGTTATTTATGTATTGTACTTTCAATTTTATGATATATGTATCTATACATGCCATGCGATACTTATACCTTTTTCTTTCTCTGTGGTTGTAGAGGATGCACAGGGATGGACTGGGCTCATAGCTCAGTGTATTTTAGAGGTTTCCCTTGCTATGTGGATTTAGGGATCAATCCTCAAGGCGTATTGACCAGCATCTATGAACGTCATTCCCCCATCTTCGATCCGGTTGCATGCCTGCAGACTACATATAAGGAGTGGGGTGTAGAGGTCATCTAACTCATTGCAGAGTTGACGGCTACTCGAGGGCAGTGCGACCAGCTATCAGGGGAGATACGGATGGTGCTTGTCGAGCAAGATACAACAATGAGGAGGGCTGATGTCATTGAGCAAGCACGTGATTCCCTCCAGAGTTGTCTCAATGACCTCGATGGCCAGCTAATAGTTGTGATCCCGGTATATGTTCAGCAATTGCAGGACCAGTTGAGGCAGGTGGAGCTGGCGATATCTTCTCTTCAGGGGGAGATCAGAAGGATATGGGTAGCCATGTCTGTATCGCACTTGCATCACTCATGCTCCATGACCACCGTCTAGCCTCTCCCATGGCTTCCAAAGTGTCCACTAGAGCCAGAGGGCTCTAGGAGCCATGCACCTCAGTGATCAAGGATTCATCATTAGTTTTGTGCATATCATTTTTTGTAGTGAGATACATATACATTCATATATACTTGTAGATCTTTTTGTATAGACATATATTCAACAACTACTCATTTTTTATAGTAGTGGCCCAATACATGTACATGACATTGGATACATACATTGTATTTATATATGTGGATACATCAATTTTGATCTTATGGCGTTGTTTATCTAGATGTGTATGTTCTTTATTTTTTCACATATGTTTATGCTAAGGATGTTATATCACATGTGCATGTATGCCTACATTAGATGCTAATATGATTTAATAAACACACATGACTGTATGTTAATCAAATACAATGATGATCTAATGGACACACACACACACACATGCACGTGGTCATTCATAACACAAAAATTCTCATAACGTGTTAATGAACAATGTCAACATATGTAGTGCTACTGCTCTTCCTATAGAGAGAGCATCACATAGATGAAACATAGGACACTATGCGTAGTATCGACGAAGATGCATTGCATTAACAGGCACTTTTAGAGGCATTTTGTCCATAGATGATAGCCCATACCAAACCATAAACATAGATCACAATCTAAGGGCCTAACTAGTTAGGGCTAAATTTTTCTCTCTGGTCGAGCGGTGCATTTACATTTCTTTGGTTTTCATAAAGAACTAAATCTCCTATTTTAAAGGTTCTAGGAAATACACTTTGATTGTACTATCTAGATAACCACCGTTGATAAGCTTTAAGATGTTCGAGGGCTCGTAAACGGTGATCATCAAGCATCTCCAGCTAATGCGAATGGTTAACTCAATAGGTCTCATTATCAATTAGCCCCTTAAGGAAAACCTGTGGAAACGGAATCTCCAACTCCAAAGGCATGATAGCTTCAGCACCATAAAAGAGGTTATAGGGCATTGTTTCTGTAGCCGTACGAACACTCATGCGATAGGCCCATAAAGTGTATGTTAGTTGAATGTGCCAATCTTTACCATGTTTGTTAACTGTTTTACGAAGAATAAGTTCAAGAGTTTTATTTGATGTTTCCGCTTGACCATTAGATTGTGGATAGTACGGTGTGGAAAACCTATGCTAAATGTGAAATTTCTTGAGGAACTGCTTCACTTCCTTGTTTTCAAATGGTGTACCATTGTTAAAAACAAGCGTAGCGGGCAATCTAAATCAAGATATGATGTTATTCATAAGGAAACTACATATAGCTTTTGCGTTCATGGATCTGAGGGGGATAGCTTTGACCCACTTTGTGAAGTAATCCATAGCGGTAATGATAAAGGCATGTCCCTTGGAAGATGGAGGTGATATCTTTCAAATAATATCTGTAACAATCCCCATGTTTGTATTTTGTTGTGGCCGTTCCTTGATGGATTCCGATAACTATATATTTTGTATTTGCACTATTTGTCCCTTCATTATTTTGTATTGATACCCAAGAGGTGTAATTTTGTGACTATTATGATGGATTACATGCTTACATGCTTATATGTTTATATGTTGTTATGTTGTTGACATGATTATTGTTTATGCCGGATTTCATGATTGCATGGTTAGTTATTATGATGGATTACATGCTTATATTTTTGTATATCGTTGTCTTTGCTTATGTATGATTATTGAGAGGAAAAGGATGATGTCATAACACTCGTAACCAAGAGGCTTATGATATCATGACCCTTTTTCCTAATGGTTGGTGTTGTTTTAGATATATGATATATGATTCATGCACATGTACTTTAACATTTGATTGGAGTGATGCAAGTACTAAGTATCGACTCCACTTAAATTCATAGGCCTGGGCATACTCTCATTCCCTGATGGTGGTTACTAGAGGTAGTCACAAGTCAAATGTCCCCTACCCTAGCCCACTGTACCCTATTAGGGCAGTGTTTCCGTGTTGTTGTCTTCCATCCGGTCACCTAACAGTAACATCCGGAGCACCCTTCTGCCAAAAGTGATTCTCCTGTATGTCTCATTAAAGTATTTGGTCTTGGTTTTTCTTTAATATTTTTGTGATTATATATATATTTAATTTGGATTGTCGGTGTTTTGATGTGGTTCCATTGGCATCTTCACGTGTTTTTTTTAATATGGTATTTTATGGTGATTAATTGTTGGATATTTTAATTGTTATTTTCTTGAGGTTTTAAACATTTTATTTAAATTTTTACTAATCCTTTGGGGGAGCCTTGTGTATTTTAATGTTGTATATTTTGTGACTTTAATTAATTGTTTCTTTTGGGGGAGCTTTAATAGCTAGTTTTATCTAATGCTTTATTTTTCATTTTTATGGTTTTGGGAAAATATAAAAAGGAAAAGGAATTTTTGTTTAAGGGGTCATTATTATTTTTAGAGAAAAGAAATTTGATGTTTTGCATGGAAAAAGAAACCCCATGATTTGAGCGACTGAGTTGGGGAGATTGTGAAAGTTTTTCTGAGAATAAATTTGTGGGTAGTAGATTGTTGAAATCAGTGCACCATTTCTGTTTTGGAGCAAATTGAGGTATTTTTCTATTATTCTTCAATCTTGTATGGCTGGTAATTTGGGAATTCACTCATGTTTCTTGTATGGATGGTATTTTTTTTATCTGGATTATTTGTATCTTATGAAAATTGGAGGAACTCCTCTATTTCATTTTTGTATTGCTTGGGGTTTGAATGACGATTGTTTTAAATTCAATTTGCTGCTATGTAGTATTTTGTATGGCAGATTTATGTACTTTCCCAGCAAATATGAAATGGATTGTTGGAAAAATCTGATTTATGGGCTTTTTCATGTTCTCTTTTTTTTTTTGCCCAGCTTGTAAAAATGTGTTCTTCTTTACTGCTCATTATCCTCTTGATAAAAATGAATTTTAAGGGTGGATTTCATATAGATATGTCAAGAGCTCAACTGGGTCTTTGGCAGATTTGAAATCTGGGCACTTTTATTTATTGATGATTTTTCTTGCCTAGTTTGGCAAAATGACATTTTTCAGAACAGCACTACATTTTTGTCCTAAACTAAAAAATTGAAGGTGGATTTTGCTATGCCCTTAATATTAGTGTACATTGGGTTATGAATAGTCGGCTTGTGGCTATCTTAACTCCCTATTAAGTCATATTATCATTAGTATATTGTTATTTAGTTGTTTAGGTCAGCCTAGGTGATATCCTTGGCATAAATAGGTATATATAGGAGGTTGTGAGTTTTATTTCATGATCACGTTGTGAAGTGTGTTCTCATTAGAGATATTTGGAGGTTTTCCCCCTCAAAGTGGCTTGTTATTCTCAGTTATTATCAAGTATGTGTAGCATATTTGATATCATATTCTTCTATTGTGCAATTAATTTCATAACAAGTGGTATCAGAGCATGATCTTGGCACCATAGAGGCAAGGTTTTTCTCAATTTTGGAGGCAATTTTGGGAAGAGAATATCTTTCAGATTTTTGCGATTTTTTTTATGATTTTTAAAGGGTTTTTGAAGAACATATTGAAGAAGCTACAGTCCAGATTTCAAAAGAATTGGAGCAGAATTAAGTGAATTATTGTAGAATTAGGGTTTCTACACCATTTTTTTGGAATCTACATATCTCGCACATCTTGTTGAATTGAAGTCTGATTGTTATTGGGTTTTTGAAGACATAACAAATGAGATTACAGTAAAAATTTTAGAGAATTTAAGTTTCATTTGTATTTATTTCAACATTAGTGGTTTCCATCATGACAGGGCCTACAACAAGGGGTAAAAAGAATGTTGTCACTCCGGGGAAGACTCCTGATAAGGATGGTGAAACAATGAGGATGTTACTCATAATGAGGAAATCAATAAGGTCAAGGAAGACATTTCCTCAATGAAGATGGATATGTGTGACCTAAGAGGAGTATATCAGACCTACGAAACATGTTGAGCGCCTTTATGAATAAACCAAGAAAGGAGGTCTCAAGACCCAAGAACGGAGAAGAAGAAACAAATAAAGAAGAGGAAGAAGAAGAAGAGAATCAAAAGAAGAAGAAGAAGAAGAAGAAGAAGAAGAAGAAACAAATGAAGAAGAAGAAGAAGAATATGATAGGAAATAGTTATGAAATAGCTTGCACAATAGAAGAATATGATAGGAAATATGTTGCAAATGAGTAATAGCCGAATAAAAAGCCACTTTGAGGAAAACCTCCAAATATCTCTAATCAAAACACACTTCACAACTTGATGATGAAATAAGACTCACAACCTCCTATATATACCTATTTATGCCAAGGATATCACCTAGGCTGACTTAGACACACCTATATAAGACATAGGCTGACCTAAATTACTAAATAACAATATACTAATAATAATATGACTTAATAGAGAGTTAAGATAGCCACAAGCCGACTATTCATAACCCGATGTACATTAATATTAAGGGCGTAGTAGATTCCAACTTGAAACACCAAAATATGAACTAGGTCAAGCTTAGAATTTTAATCCGAACACTTTAAATTTTTATGTAATTTTTATGCCTCTATTCCATGTTGAATTTCAGCTGTTAAATGTGTCTTCTTACAACAATATTACTTTGGTTGTTTTAAATGGTTTCTATGATAGAAAATAGTGGTTTTTCCTTTTATTTCATGTTTGCTTTGGATTCCTCGTTTGGTTAAACGAGATGAGCTTAGGTCTAGGTAATAGAGTGGTCATATGGAGTGGGTCTCTACGGGCCAGGGGCCTGCAAGTGGCTGCTAGGGGAACTAGTAGCAGAGTTAGAGTAAACAAGTGATAACTAAATAAAAATAATAATGGGGTAAAAAACTAATAAGATAATGAGTCCTTGTGCACCATGGCCTTGAGTGCTTGTAAAGGCTAAGGAAGGCTAAGGATGCACTCGAGAAGGCACATCCGTCTACAAGGCGTTGAGTTATCTATCTGCAGGACATGGATTCAGGCATGATTGAGTCTCCTCGTCCCTATGAGAGGTGTACTTGATTCTGTGTGGTGCCATCCTTTGAGCATGCATGATGACACTCCATCTGATATGCACTCTAGTATCTAGCACCTTGGTAGTCATGAGTAGTACCTGTCATGATATTGGACGAGCATTCCTTGTTGTTACATTGGTTGTGTGAATTTTATTCCATGTTTGCTTCATGATTGATGTGAGTGTTGGCCTTACCTTGCCTTGTCTTGCTACTTATGTTTGGGCCTTGTGACTATCTCTGAGCATGATGGGGTGGTCTCTTTTGAGCCCAACTGGTAGGGAGGCGTTGCCACTGCCATTGGGGACCGGTGTACAGGTTATTGAAGCACCAAAGTAGGAAGTCCAGAGCACCGAAGCAGGAAGTTTCGAAGCTCTCATGTTTGCTCCTATTCGGATTTTTCCTTTGGAGCTTTAATCATTCCTCCCCTCTTGGTTATGTGCTCAACCACTCTTGGTCTTGTATGTTGTCAATTTATCATATCGTTAACTGATTTATGTATAAGTTATTCTAAAAAAAATTTATCTTGTCCTCTTTTGGCTCTTAACTTTCGAGGTTGTGTAGCGGGATGTTACATCTGGTATCAAAGCCAGGTTCACACATTGGGAGCTCTAGCGTACTTGAGCCTTCTATTTTATGTTGTGTTTGGCGTGTGTGGCATAAGCTTGTTATATTGTTTTATAGTCTTGTTGTGATGCTTTCATGTTGTAGTTTGGTGAATGGGTCATCCTTCTGATGATCTATTTTGATGTGTTTTTTTTTTGAGGATGCCTCCCAGGGGTAGAGCCAGAGGCAGAGTTCGAGGTAGATCCTTTGTTCTTCATCGTAGCACTCAGCTTAATGTTGATTAGGGTAATCAAGGTCAGCAACAGGGGACACAGCGTGCTGAGAACCAAGCCAAAGGGCTTGGGGGTGCTCAGGCTTTAGCTCTTTTACAGCAGATTGTGGATCATTTAGGACCTCATTAGGAGGTATCTCATGAGGAGTCACACCCTTCTTGTCAAGATGGTCGGGATGCTAGAGCTAATCAGGAGTGTTCCCATAGTCTGGGTCATTCAAGAGCAAATGTTGTGAGGGATAGGGTGGATGGAGACAATATTGTTGCAGGTCACATGAGGGATCTTCTTAGAGCCCATCCCCATACTTTTGATGGTTCTGGTATAGGTACCGAGGCAAAGACTTGGTTGATTGATCTCGATCAATGCTTTGCTATGCATCCTTATAGTAGCAATACTAGAGCTCAATGTGCCATTATGCATCTCAGAGGGTTTGCGTCTACATGGTGGAGAGTAGAGGAGCAGAAGCTTCACCTAGACATTGTTTTTGTTTCTTGGGGACTATTCTTAGAGATTTTTTGTGCACGATTTCTTTCTGACTACTACCGGTAGAGATGTGCCAATGAGTTCCATGAGCTTTGTCAGTTGAGTATGATGGTAGATCAGTATGAGCACCGCTTCTTTGAGCTTAAGCAGTATGCTAGCATTTCTGATGATGAATTGATGTTAGTGTAGCATTTCATCAGGGGGTTGAATGCTCGTATTAGTGGAGGTGTTCAGGTGTTTGAAGCAAAGACCTTAGAGATCGTCGTGGAGAAGGTGAGGTTGATAGAGAAGAATCTGGTTAGAGGCTTTGGTGGTCAGGTAGGTGTTCAAATTGGTAGTTCCCCTCCTTCGGGATCAATTGCTCAGGGTACACAGTCTAAGGGGGCTGGACCGTCTAGATCTCAATCTGCACCTTCTAGATCCAATCAGTGATAGGCATAAGTCTACTCAGTCTCAATAGAGTGGACAGAGTCCTAGCACTCCATTTTCTAGGGAACTTCCATGTCATCATTCTCAGAGTACGAAGAAGGTAGTCTGTGACATAGTTCCAAGAGTGCACAGCAACATTCTAGGGATGAAGGAACCCAACAGTTGTGTGCACCATTTTCGGCTTGAGGTTTTGGCAGAGGTGGTTATTTTTCTTGTGGGAAGCATGGTCATATAGTTATTCAATGTCCTCAAAGATCAGTAGTTGGAGGTAGTCAGAGATAGGCTACTTCAAAGCCTATAGTAGGTGAGGCTGGCATATCTCATAGAGTTTTTACAGCGGTGGATAACCGTCAGGCTGAGCATCAAGGCACCGTGGTCAAGTATTCAGGTTCGTTATGTGGGATTACCACATCTATTATGTTTGATTCGGGAGTTTTAGATTATTTTATTTATCCTACTCTCGTAGAGTGTTGTGGACTTGTGGTTACTAGGCAAGATGTTGGTTGGCAAGTTGAGTTAGCTACTGGAGCCAAGGTGGTTGTAGACTCCCTTGTTCGTGGTTGTGTGTTGGATTTGGGCACCTTCACTACCATAGTGGATCTTCATGTGTTACATTTGGGATCCTATGGGATTTTTTTACGCATGGATTGGTTGGAAACACACCAAGCTAGTATAGATTTCTGGCACAAGTCAATTCGGTGTGTAGACGATGTTGGAAAGTGTGTTGAGTTAGTTAGGGTCCACAGACCCATTTCTCTTCGTGTGATTTCAGCCATGCAATTGAAGTGTCATGCGGCAAGGTTGTCAGATGTTCGCTATTTCAATTAGTGATCTTCTTGAGGGTGGGATTCAAGAGGTATCTCTTGACAACCATCCTCTTCTTCAGGATTTTTTGGATATCTTTCTGAGTGCTATTCCAGGTATGTTGCCTAAGCGCGACATAGACTTTCGTATTGATCTCATCCCTGGAGCGGAGCCTATCTCTCGAGCACCGTATCTTATGACTACTCAGGAGTTGAGTGAGTTTTGGTTGTAGTTAGAGGAGTTACTAGAGAAGGGTTTCATTCATCCTAGTGTATACCCTTGGGGAGCACCTGTCATCTTTGTGAAGGACAGATCTCTTCGCTTATGCATTGATTATCTTCAGTTGAACAAAGTGATGGTGAAGAATCGTTACATATTGCCTCGGATAGATGATTTGTTTGATCAAATGAGGGGAGCCAAGGTGTTCTCCAAGATAGATCTGAAGTTAGGATACCATCAGCTTCACATTCATGAGGCCAACATTCATCAAACGGTATTTCGTACACACTATGGGCATTATGAGTTCATGGTTGTCCCTTTCAGGTTGACCAATGCTCCATCAGTTTTCATGAGTTTGATGAATGGGGTGTTTTGCACCTATCTTGACCAAATTTTTCTCATGTTCCTTGATATTTTGGTTTATTCGAGGACTATGGAGGAGCATGAAGGCCATTTGTGATAAGTGTTGTAGTGCTTGCGAGATAATCAGTTGTTCGGAAATTTGGCCAAGTGTGAGTTCTTCCAGACTGAGGTGAGATATTTGGGACATATCATCTCAGGAGAGGTTATTTGAGTGGATCCTTCTAATATTTAGGCCATTTTGGATTGGCCAGCATCAACGAATGTGACTGAGGTTCGAGTTTCATGGGATTGGTGGGTTACTATCGCCGATTTGTGAGAGATTTCTCCCGGGTAGGCCATCCCATCACCTCTCTCCAACAAAAAGGGAAGAATTTTGTGTGGTCAGATCAGTGTGAGTCATCTTTTTAGGCTCTTAAGGAGCAATTGACTAGTGCACCTATCCTGGTAGTTCCAGATCCTACAGGTGATTTCGTAGTGTGCATTGATGCTTCATTGGAGGGTGTGGGAGCAGTTCTTATGTAGGAGGGACGAGTGATTGCATATGAGTCTCGTAAGCTCAAGGATCATGAGTTGAACTACCCCACCCATGATTTGGAATTAGCAGCTATCATCCATGCACTTGTGTGTTGGAGACGTTTCCTCTTGGGACATCGGTTTGAGTTGCATAGCGATCATCGCAGTTTGTAGTATATCTTCACTCAGCCAAATCTAAATGCTCGACAGCGTCGTTGGATGGAGTTCCTCTGTGAGTATGATTTTGAGGTTCGCTATATCCAGGGTAAGGAAAATGTTGTTGCAGATGCCTTGAGTAGGAGGAGACATGAGATTTCATTTTTGTCCCTTGGAGTGGATTTTCGGAGCCATATTTTGGAGTCACTTCCTAGTGATACTTGGTATTAGGAGGCGAAAGTAGAAATTGAGTCTGGGAGAGTCCTTGAGGGCAGGTTTGTAGGTTTCTCTCTCGAGCCTGATGGATTTTGCAACATCTTGGTCACATTTATGTTCTAGATTATGGTGATCTTCATTCCTTGGTTTTGTCAGAGGCCCATCATGCACCCTATTTAGCTCATCTAGATGTCACGAAGATGCATGTCGATCTTCAACAGTTGTATCATTGGGTAGGGTTGCGGCATGATATTGCCAATTTTGTGGCTCGGTGTCTTGATTTTATAGTGGGGCTACCTATGTCTTCATGCCATCATGATGTATGGTTACAGTGGACAAGTTGTCCAAGGTGGCACACTTCTCACCCATAAGGTCTTCATACACTACAGTGTCTGTAGCTCAAGTGTTTATGGAGGATATTGTGCGTCTACATGGTATTCCTTGTAGGATCATTTTTTATCATGATCTAGTGTTCACTTAAACTTTTTGGACTTCTCTTCAACATGCTTTGGGAGCTCAACTTAATTTCAACTCTGCATACCATCCTGAGACTGACAGATAGACGAAGCGGGTTAATCAAGTTTTAGAGGATATGCTTCGGATGTACATTATGGATCAACAGTCTCGTTGGGAGGACTACTTGTACCTGGTTGAGTTTACTTATAATAATGGGTACCACAGTTCTCTCGGCATGTCCCCCTTCCAAGCCTTGTATGGTAGGTCTGTCGGACACTGTTGAGTTCGGATCGCTTAGAGGACCGAGTTCTTTTGGGTCCGGAGATGCTTCAGGATATGGAGCAACAGGTAGTGCGGATTAGAGAGCAAGTGGCTACAGCTCAGGATCGGCAGAAGAAGTATGTCAATGCCCATAGGTTGGACCGCCACTTCTCGATGGGTGACCATGTGTTTCTAAGAGTTCATCCGCAGAAGAGCCCCATCCGTTATGGGAAAGGCTCAAAGTTGGCACCTTTTTTTGTTGGACCTTTTGAAATCCTTGAGAGGATTGGTCTAGTCACCTATCGCCTTGTGCTACCACTGAGTCTATCATGCATCCATGGTGTTTTCCATGTTTCTATTCTCAGACATTATATTCCTGATGTGACCCATGTTCTTGATTGGACTGCTTTGTAGGTCGAGGCGGACGAACAGCTTTCCTTGGAGCCCGTACGAATCCTACAACATCGGAGGTTGACCCTCAAGGGTCAGGACATAGAGCAGGTAAGGGTCCAGTGGAATCCTGATGGTGAATCCTCAGCATCTTGGGAAGATGCGGCGAGGATGAGAGACCTTTATCCATATCTTTTTGCAGGCTTCCAGGAGTAAGCATGGCACTAGGGGGGAGGATGTAACAACCCCCATGTTTGTATTTTGTTGTGGCCCTTCCTTGATGGATTTTGATAACTGTATATTTTGTATTTGCACTATTTGTCCCTTCATTATTTTGTATTGACACCCAAGAGGTGTAATTCTGTAACTATTATGCTAGATTACATGCTTACATGCTTATATGTTGTTATGTTGTTGACATGATTATTGTTTATTCTGGATTTCATGATTACACATGTGGTTAGTTATTATGCTATATTACATGCTTATATTTTTGTATATCATTTTCTTTGCTTATGTATGATTATGGACAAGAAAAGGATGATGTCATAACATTCGTAACCAAGGGGCTTATGATATCATGACCCATTTTCCTATGGTTGATGTTGCTTTAGATATATGATATATGATTCATGCACATGTACTTAACGTTTGATTGGAGCGATGCAAGTACTGAGTATCGACTCCACCTAAATTCATAGGCCTGAGCATACTCTCATTCCTTGATGGTGGTTACTAGAGGTAGTCACAGGCCAAATGTCCCTTACCCTGGCCCACTATACCCTATTAGGGCAGTGTTTCTGTATTGTTGTCTTCCATCTGGTTACATAACAGTAACGTCCAGAGCACCCTTCTGCCAAAAGTGATTTTCCTGTATGTCTCATTGAAGTATTTGGTCTTGGTTTTTCTTTAATATTTTTGTGATTATATATATATATATATATTTAATTTGGATTGTCGGTATTTTGATGTGGTTCCATTGGCATCTTCACGTGTTTTTTTTAATATGGTATTTTATGGTGGTTAATTGTTGGAGATTTTAATTGTTATTTTCTTGAGGTTTTAAATATTTTATTTAAATTTTTACTAATCCTTTAGGGGAGGCCTGTGTATTTTAATGTTGCATATTTTGTGACTTTAATTAATTGTTTCTTTTGGGGGAGCTTTAATAGCTAGTTTTATCTAATGCTTTATTTTTTATTTTTATAGTTTTGGGAAAATATAAAAAGAAAAAGATAGTTTTGTTTAAGGGGTCATTATTATTTTTAGAGAAAAGAAATTTGATGTTTTGCATGGAGAAGAAAACCGCATGACTTAGGCGACTGAGTTGGGGAGATTGTGAAAGTTTTTCTGAGAATAAATTTGTGGGTAGTAGATTGTTGAAATCAGCGTGCCATTTCTTACTTGTCTTGTTTTGGAGCTTGGTCGTGTCTTCCCTCCATTTCTATTTGGAGAAAATTGAGGTATTTTTTTGTTATTCTTCAATCTTGTATGGCTGGTAATTTGGGAATTCACTCATGTTTCTTATATGGTTGGTATTTTTCTGATCTAGATTATTTTTATCTTATGAAAATTAGAGGAACTCCTCTATTTCATTTTTGTATTGCTTGGGGTTTGAATGACGGTTGTTTTAAATTCAATTTGTTGTTCTGTAGTATTTTGTATGGCATATTTTTGTACTTTCCCAGTAAATATGAAATGGGTTGTTGGAAAAATCTGATTTATGGGTTTTTTCATATTCTCTTTTTTTGCCCAATTTATAAAAATGTGTTTTTCTTTGCTGCTTATTATCATCTTGATAAAAATGAATTTTAAGGTTGGATTTCATGTAGAAATTCCAAGATCTCAACTAGGTCTTTGGTAGATTTGAAATCTGTGCACTTTTATTTTTGATGGTTTTTCTTGCCTAGTTTGGAAAAATGACGTTTTTCAGAACAACACTTCATTTTTGTCTTAAACTCAAAAATTGAAGGTGGATTCTAACTTGAAACGCCAAAATTTGAACTGGGTCAAACTTAGAATTTTAATCCGGGCACTTTAAATTTTTATGCCTCTATTCTATGTTGAATTTCAGCTATTAAATGTGTCTTCTTACAACAATATTAGCTTGGTTGTTTTAAATAGTTTCTATGACAAAAAATGGTAGTTTTTCCTTTTATTTCATGTTTGTTTTAGATTCCTTGTTTGGTTAAACGAGATGAGCTTAGGTCTAGGTAATAGAGTCTCTTCGGTCTAGGTGATTGAGTCTCTTCGTCCCTATGAGAGGTGTACTTGATTCCGTGTGGTGCCATCCCTTTGAGCACGCATGATGACACTCTATCTAATATGCACTCTAGTATCTAGCACCTTGGTAGTCATGAGTAGTACCTGTCATGATATTAGATGAGCATTTCTTGTTGTGACATTGGTTGTGTGCATTGTATTCCATGTTTGCTCTGTGATTGATGTGAGTGTTGGCCTTACCTTGCCTTGTCTTGCTATTTCTGTTTGGGCCTTGTGACTATCTCCGAGCACGGTGGGGTGGTCTCTTTTGAGCCCACATGGTAGGGAGGCGTTGCCACCGCCATTAGGGACCGGTGTACAGGTTATTGGAACACTGAAGTAGGAAGTTTCAGAGCACCAGAGTAGGAAGTTTTAGAGAAAAATTTTTGGAGCTCTCTCGTTTGGTCCTATTCAGATTTTTCCTTTGGAGGTTTAATCATTCCTCCCCTCTTGGTTGTGCACTCGACCATTCTTGGTCTTGTATGTTGTTAATTTATCATATCGGTAACTGCTTTATGTATAAGTTATTCTAAAAAAAAAAAAAATTATCTTGTGCTCTTTTGGCTCTTAACCTTCAGGGTTGCATAGCGAGATGTTACAATAGCCATCCCCCACTTAGCGAACAGCCAAGGGGAAGTTTGATTTTGTAACTCTTGGGTAGGTGCATGAATGAGACAACTATGTTGCTGAAATTGAGGGCACTTTTTGACAAAGTCAAAGGAATCATGTTCCATTGTTTTCCAATAGTACCCCATGTGTATTAGTCTTCTTGCCAAGGATTTACCACCAGAATTTCCACCCCCAAAGCCTGCGTGAGCTTCCTTAAGGGAAAGGGGTATCTCTGCTTTAGTAAGACACCTGAGAAGCAAGCCATTATAGGATTTCCTATAAAGGATGTCAAATAGGATAACATAGCGAACTGAAAGCTTCCTCACATGAATGCGGTCATTTTTTGTCGCATTATCGAGGAAGTTTCCAGTCTTTAGATAGTTATAGATGTCAGAAAACCATTCCTCAAAGTCCAAATAGGAACACATAGGGGACTTGGTTTCAAGTTCTTCAGGAACCGCAAGGGTTCGCAAGTCCTAGACCACAAAATGGTATTCTTTTGTATCTTCTTCAGAAGGTACCAAGGAAGCTATGCTCACCATGGCATCAACATGTCTATTTTCTCTCTGAGGGACATTATCTATTGTGAAAGAATACAATTGTTTAAGCAAAAACAAAGCAACGTCCTAGTACTAGGATAACTTACTTTGCTTGGCTTGATAGGTTCCCATTATCTGGTTCACCATAAGTTCAGAGTCACCTAGGATATGGAGATGTTTGATTTTTAGCATAATCACAGCACGTAAGCCAGCTATAAAGGCTTCATACTCAACGATGTTATCGGTACAAGGGAAATCTAGTCAGAAGGATAAGGGAACTAGTTTTACTTCGGGGGATATTAGAACCACACCTACTCCAGAACCAGTTTGACACCTTGATCCGTAGAAATACATTTTCCATTCAGAGTCGTGATTGATTACAAAAATGTTTTCATCAGGAAATAAACCTAAGCCAAGAAAGGAGTGAGATGAGGGAGCATCTGCCAGCTGATCTACAACCACTTAACCCTTTATCAATTTCTGAGTAACGAAATTTATGTCAAACTCATAAAGCAACATAACCCATTTCGCTAACCTTCTTGCTAGGTCAATGTTGGAAAATAGATGTCTTAAAAGATCTATTTTTACTATAACGTGTGTTTCAACATGGAGGATATAGTGCCTCAACTTCTGCATAGTGAAGACGAGAGCAAGGAATTGTTTCTCCATGGAGGAATAATGGGTTTCGTAGTCAACTAGGACACGCCTAATGTAGTAGACTACTCTTTCCTTTCCAGTGTCGTCATATTGAGCTAAAAGAGTTTCCAAAGCATATGTTGATGCAGCTAGGTAAAGCAGAAAGGGTCTATCTTGCATAGACGGCATCAATACGGGGGGGTTGGCCAAATAGGCTTTGATTGACTCAAAGGCTTTTTGGCATTCCTCATCCCATATGAAATGAACATCCTTTTTCAATAAGCAAGTGAAAGGAATGCTACGATCAACCAACTGAGATATAAATCTGTGAATCACCTGAATCTTCCCTTGTAAGCTTTGTAACTTAGTAATATTCCTTGGTGGAGGCATGTTAATGATGGCATCAATCTTTTTAGTGTCAACTTCGATCCCACGATGAGAGACTATAAACCCTAGAAGCTTGTCGGCATTAACGTCGAAGACACACTTAAGAGGATTTAGCCTCATTTTATAGAGTTGAAGTCTTTCGAAAATAAGATGAAGGTTCTTGGGATGATCCTGACGGGTTACTGATTTCGCCAATATGTCATCGACATAATCCTTTAAAATCTTGTGGATAAATCATGAAATATTAGAGTCATCGCCCGCTAGTAAGTAGCTCCCACATTCTTTAACCCAAAGGGCATGACCACATAATAGAAATTACACCATGGGGTAGTAAATTATATCTTGTATTGATCGTCCGGGTCAATACGGATCTGATTATAACTCGAGAAGCCATCCATTAAAGAAAGCAATGCATGGCCTGCAGTTGAGCTGACAATCATATCTATATTAGGTAGCGAAAAATCATCTTTAAGGGAAGCCTTGTTAAGATCTCAAAATTTGATACATATGAAAGTACGACCATCAAGCTTACTAACGACAACTATATTCGAAATCCAAGGGAAATAATCGATAGGACAGATAAATCCGTCTTTCAACAGTTTCTCTATCTCAGTCTTGACCATCAATGCCACCGTGGGATTGATCTTTCAGATTTTTTGCTTAATCGGCTTGGCATCGGGACATAAGACAATATTGTGAACCACTATAGATTTTTCAATACTGGGCATATCCTCATATGTCCAAGCGAAGATGTCGGGATGAGAGCGTAAGAGATTGAAATGTTCATCTGCTTCTTTCGAAGAGAGACACTTCCCAATTTTGATCAATTTTTCAATGGATGTAGGACTCATGGAGATCTCAATAGTGTCCCCCTTAATGAGGGAGTTACGGTCCTCATGATTAGGTATTGAAACGTGGCCACTGGTGTTGGATAGAGGGTCCTCCTCATCAATACTCAAGATAGACTCTTTGAAATACGTTTGGCGATGCAAATGATATGGGAATCATTTTTTGTGGTGATACAGAGGCAATGGGGAATAAGCACCTAGAAATTCCTCTAGCACTTCGTCTGAAGAGAAGACATCGAGAGGGATTTTCTCGGCTTGCCCCCTTTCATCTATTAACTCGGGATGAACAATTTTTAACGATTCGGTTGAAATCATATTAACACTCCACCAAGGATTTTGCTTAGACTTTTCAATGGAACATACTAGTCCCAATTAGCATTGTCGCGGTTTAAGATGGATGGGGACTTGAATTCCCTGCTCGATATGCCCTAGGACTTTTTTCCCATATCCATATCGAGAAGTGATTTCATATCCAAACCCATAGCGAGTTTGCAAAACCTTAGGAGGCAATGGATCTGCATAGAGTGTTTCATTCCACCAACGAATGTCAAACGTTTCTACAGGGGTACTTTCACCTTCCTTGCGGGGCTCACAAATGTTAATTTCTTTTGTAAGAGAAGGATTGTTTTCCTTAGCACAAGGAGTGGTCTCCTGAATAGGGTTACACTTCTCCTCCGTGGGAGTATTATCTACCTTTGTGTTAAGGGCACCTGGAAGGTCCACACAAGAGAGATTCACCTTATATTCCGCGATAAAGAATTCAAAAAATTTCAAGGAACCCCAATCATCTCCAAGGAAATCATTTGTTTGTGAATTCGATGAGGGAGATTTAGGATCTTTTGCTTTAGGCGGCGCTTCTTCGACGCTCGCCCTAGGGACAACTTCCACAGAGGGTATCGATGAAGAACATGCCATAGCATCGGCAGTCAAAGATGGAATACAATTCTTGTAGTCGAAGCATGACCGGCGGCGGTCAATTCACAGAGGTCAATGCCTTCCGAATCCGCTTTAACTGTAACTACTCGATTATTTGCGACGAATTTCAAGGAATGGTGTAAAGTAGAAGTTACCACACCCATAGCATGGATCCAAGGTCTCCCTAAGAGAAGGTTATATGGTAAGGGGTCAGGCATCACATAGACCAACGTGGGTAAGGTAACAAGGCCTAGCTGCAAAGGAAGTATTATTGTACCTAAAGCTTGGCGGCTAGTATTATCGAATCCATGAATGTACAAGGAGGAAGCTGCTAAAGAAGAAGAATCAATCTTATTTTTAGGTGGTAGGTCCATACCGCAAACATTGAGAGTTGAACCGGTGTCTGAGGGTGCACTAATACCAATGTTGTTAACATTGACTATAATCATCAAAGGCTTTGCTTGCTTCTGCACGTCCGGAGGTGGGAGTTCTTGTGGGTAGAACATGATATTCGGCAAATCCGCACGAATATGAGCCAACACGCATTAACATTTGTGGGCCTCATAGAGGCAGCAAGAGAATCTTTTGTAAAGCTTCTTAAAGCATCTCTTGATAAACCAAAGCAATCTGAAGGAAGTTCCAAAGCGAGATCTTAGCCAGAGTAACACGAAGCTACTCAACAAGATCATAATCACCTGGTGCTTTGATTGTAGGCTTAGGTGTTGAAGGAAGGCTTGGTTGAGAAGGTGGTAAATAAGTAGGGATATAAGGTTACGAAGTAGGAACATAAGGTTTTTGATTCAGGTTTTGTTTATTACTCCTTGTAGGATATGTGTGTCCAACGGCGTTATAAGATGTAGAGTCCATAGCTTTCATGAAACTTGAGTACAATTCTAGTGAATCGCTATGACATGAAATTCCATAGGCGAAAGAGTCAGTTGGGGTCATGTAGATGACAGGTTTCTTAGGGCTCGAAGGAGCCACTGAGACCACCACCACATTTATTGATCCCTCAGCCTATCGAGAGGATACTTGTTCGGGATATTTGTGGATAGGGGAGAGTGCTTCTAAGAAATCATCTAGAGCATCCTCCACCATATCGAAATCTTCCTCAAAAAATCCACTATCATAAATGTGCACCATCGCAAAGAAATTTATGGCATTCACGTCAAGTTCACCAAAATGTGATATAAGAGGGATTCGTTGCACACGGGTCTCTCCTTTCTCGAGAGATCACCAGGGAACAAACTGCCCTTATACACCTCAAAATAACAGATTAACAAAATAATAAAGAACTAAAACTCTGTTATGCTTCAGGAAAAATTATAGAGATCCTGAGAGAGCCAGACCAAAGGATTTATGTCTTAGAAGAGGGAGCTCTCGGCCAAAATACTTAGCGTAGTTCTAGGATGCTAGCACGACGCACTGGCATCCTGAGCAATAGAGAACTTAGGAACTCAATAGAAAAAAATAGATCCTACTTCCAAACTCAGGAGTAGTCCATATGGGACTATTTAACTAATCAGAAAACCAAATACTGAAGTAAATACAAAGATGCTTGGGGAAAGCTTACCTTTTTCTAGATGTTCAAATCTTCACTCCAAGCTCCTTTTCGTGACCTACACACAAAAGACCAAGGAGAAATTTGTTGGGCGGTTGTGTAGGGGCCCACCTTAATTAGACCCTGCTTTGGTGTTCCCACCTCCACGGACAGCCAAGTTGGAAAGGAATGCTAAAGAAGTAAACAAAGCATGTGGTGAAAGCAATACCTACTCAGGAGTAGAACCCGCACCACGAAGTAGTAAACAAATGTGTGTAAAAGGAAAGTGAGAAAGAGTGTGTTACCCACAGGCCAAGGCCCTCTCTGGAGCACACGGGTGCACCGTTGAGTGCTTGCTTGAGAGCTACTGTTGTTATTGGGGGGACCTCATCCAACATGGCTTCACCTATGAATGCACTGCTATCAAAGGAGTCTCAAAGTTGAAGCAAAATGAAGAGAGAGCTAGTGTGATTTCTTCCAACCTTCAAATGAGAGGCAGAAAGAGGTTTTTATGCTTGTCAGGGTGGCAAAGAGCCATTAATTTTGGAGTGTAACCACTAGGACACGTGTCTCAAGGGTTAAACTTCCAGATTCCACATTTTGAACTTGGGAAACAGATAGGATGCTAGCGCACTGCGCAGATGTCTATGCGTCGCGCATTCATCCAAAGCCTATATTCTCAGAAAATGGTCGCCAGGCTTCTGTTGCTCAACCACTTGTCCACATGGATTCAAAATTGTGAAATTTTGACCCATGATATTTTGTCATTAATATCTCAAGGTGCCATAAATGTCAAAATATGGAATTTCCCCTAGGTGCAATTCTACAATATTACACATCATCATCAAGATTGATTACGACAGGAGGAGGAAGGGTTATTTCCAAGGAAGGATGTATTAAAATTTGTGGCTATTGGATTTGTTCATGTTGTTGTGAGGGTTGGATTGTGCTATCTTGTGGTGGGTCAAGAGAAAGAGGATGTTCATCTATTGCTTCGGTCAAAGGTGGAGGTTGGTTTTCTTTATTTTCTTCCATTTGAGATTAACAAGCAAGGAGACGACGATGACGCCTACATTCCCTAGCACCGCGGTTGTGTTCAATTTTATTTTGAATTTGTTGAGGTGTAAGAGCAGATATATCCATCATAGGTTCCTTTTCTTCCAAAGGGGGAAGAACGGAAGAAACCGAAGAAGACGAGTCAATAACTTTCTCTTTGGCTTTGTACACTTGTTTAATGTGAGGGGGTATGACAAGATTGGTTTCATTTTCCCTTGGTCGTTTAAACAATGGTGGGGAAGTTTCTAAGGGTGGTTGTTCATGAGGTTGTATGGTTTGTTCGATGTCAGACTCAGGGTGAGCATGGTTTCATCTAGGATAGGAGTGGAAGCAGATGGGGACATGTTATGAAGAGACAATTTGGCTATGTGTTTGGCTTTGAACTTTTGATAGGTAATGAAAAAGAAATCTTTACGGGGGGTGATGGATTCCATAGGTGCAGGCCAAAAGGATTCTAAGGAAAAATTACCTATAGACGATAATGGATTAAAGCCACTATGGTGTATGGTAAATATTTCATTTCCATGTGGAAACTTCAAACACTTGTGAACAACTGAGGGGACCGCTTTCATTGAGAAAAGCCAAGGGTGGCCTAGCCACAAATGAAATTGATCCGATTGTAGAATGATAGAAAATTTTACATCCAAAGTTTTGGGTCCGATTTGTAAGGCAAGTACGATCAATCCAATCGTAGGGCACACAAAACTAGTATGCCTTTTAATCCATGAAGTTGGTTTATTATAGTCGTCTTGATATAGCTCATGTAATACTAGAAACTCTTTCGTGATCACATTCTCACCACAGGCGAGATCTATTAATATCCCATTGGTGGGATTATCATAGATTTTGTTGGCTATGTAAAGAGGACCATCAGGTAGTTTTTGAAGTATATCTTTAGAAGAAAAAGTGATATCAAGAGTTTTGTTAGTTGGGCCCTTACGAGGGATAACGTATATTGCACCCACAAGTTCATCCATAGGATTAGCTTGGGTAACATTTGGAGTTATATCATGTTGTTCAGTATTTGTATCAACATTCATTACATCAGTGTTTGAAGGTTCACTAGCCTTGCAAATGAAATATTGTGTTTAGGCATGGGGTTGGTAAAGATTTGTAAATTTTGGTTAGGGGGTACAATGGACTTATTGCCTTAATCATTGACACCCGCAATGGACAAACGACCCGAATCAATGAGGTTTTGAACTAAGTGTTTGAGATGCTTACATTGTTCAATGCCATCGCCATTTTGGCGATGAAAATGGAAATAAGTATTTGGTTTAAAGGTGGGTGGTAAAGGTTTGGTGGTATCAAGCGGTTTGATGGTAGGCAAGGTGATCATGTGTTGTTGGAGCAATTGGTTCATTCTATTATGGAGGGTATCAGGTAAGGGAGTAAATTATCTCTTCGGGTCCCCATAGGTATAAGGCACCACTACTTTAACAGATGCCACTTGACTTGGAATAGTTTGGGTTTGCGGTTGAGGAGGTGGATTGAACTATAAAAAGCCTCTATTTGGTTTGCAAAAGTTTTGTGTGTTGTTTTGATTATTTTGCTTAGACTTCTCAGCTCAATTAGAAGTGGATTTTGAATCACAACTTGAAACCGAATTGTGATATTCACATAGGGTTGTGCATAAGTGCATGAACGAAGGGAATTTCATCATAGTTAACTTATCTTGAAGTTTTGTGTGTAAGTTTTTGATAAACATCTTCTGCAGATGTGAATCAAGAATTTTGACATCAACTTGAGCATACAATGACTAATAATGTGAAATGAAATCAGTTACTTTTTTGTCGGCATTTTGTTTACAGTGCATTAAGTCATCCATTGTCTTTTTAGGAGTCATATGAACTTGGAAGTGACTTATGAAGGCATCTACAAGCTCATTAAATGATTGGATGGAATGATTAGGCAAGTTTGAAAACCACTCTAATGCAGTATCTTTCAAGTTCCTAGGAAAAAGATTGGCTGAGTTTATCATCAAGGAAAAAATCACTGCATAAAGCTATATAAGCATTGACATGGTTAATAGGGTCTCCTTTACCTCTATATTTCTCAAACCTAGGAAATTCTATCCCTTGTGGCATCGGGGTACGTAAGATTTCTAAGGATAAGGGGCTACTACGAACATGATATGTGGTTGGAGCATTTTGACCTTGGCTAATGGTGGAAATTTGTTGTTGCATAGATGAAACAGTATGAAGGAGCTATGTAATGATGGGGTCGGGGTAAGTGGTTTGAGGTGGAAGAGAAAATGGCGATGGAGTGTATGTAATGTGAGGGGAAGTGAAAGGAACGCTAAGAGGGGTGAAGGTGGTAGAGGGGACTTGCGATGCCACAATAGAACTAGAAATGCTAGTTGGAATTCTGAAAGGAGCCACATGACTAACCTGTTGCACAGTTGTTGTAACATGAGGAGTGGTATAATTTGGTATGGATGTTATGGTTGAAGGGGGAGGAATGTGAGGTCCTCCTTCGCTTGTCACTATGTTTTCTGATTGGGAATTGGAAGAGGCATGTTTATTGTAAATCTCAGCAATTATTTTCATAACTTGTAAGCCATCATCACTTTCAATCAAATGATGAAGGTTTTCTATGGCTAGTATGGCAATGGTGGAAATGTTTTCAAGGGACAAGTCTTGTTGTAAGTGTGCAAAATCTTCATGAATATTAATGACCTTTTCTTGCGGAATGGAATTGTTTTGTGTGTCAACATTCATTGGATGGAAAGGTGAAGGCATAGAAGTGGCATTGTCCATACTAGGAGTAGGAACTCTTGAAATCCCAAGGTCCACAACGAAAGTACTATCGTGGGAAGTCATGAGTCTAGAACTTCGTCTCACTAAAGTATTATCAATGGGGCACCAAACACTCATACAAGAACCAAAAAAGGCAAGGTGAATGTAAATGCAAGGTAATCTAGGAGTGCAAAATGCAAAGAATAGAAATTCTGCTAACTAAAACAGAGAAGTAACTACAGAGAACAAAAATGCAGAAAAATGCCAGAAAATGCCTAAAAATGCAGTCTAAAATGTGCAGATGGACTGATTCGCCTAGGGTGGCGAATGAGTCCCAATATGGGATTTTTTTGTGTTTTTCAATAAATTTTATGTGATTCTAATGCTTTTCAGATGCCAATTAAGGATGCAGATGTAGATGTTCAGTTTTTTAAATGATATGTAATGCAAAAATGCAATCTAGATGAGTCTTTCACTAATGCAAATTAAGAAACCCTAGGATGCAAAAATAAAATAATACCCTAATTTAATGTTGATGCAAATGAAGTCTACGATGCAAGAGGCAATTGAAATCAGAAATGTAAAGTGTTCAATAAGTAGGTTTACCAAAATGAACCATAGATTTTTGGTACCCTAAACCTTTCTAGCACTTCTAGGGTTTTTCACCTAAAAGGAGAAAGTAGGGCCAAAAGTCTAGCTAGGTTCACTCAAATTATGTAATGTATGATGTTATTTGAACTAAATGGAATGATCTAAGTGAAATTATATGAAATAATTGACTAATTATGTATACAAAACCTATGATTTATATAATGTTGGAAAACACAATGATGTTTGCAAACAATGAACTATGATTGAACAAATGCAAAATAGAATAGAAAGAAGTTGAATTAGAGTGCACTTGGGCAGAGATTGGATAATCTAGAATCTTTTGAATGTTGTCTAAAATCACAAAAAATCACTAGTGGGACTCATTCGCCACTAATGGGGAATCAGTCCTACTTCTAATGAAAACTGTCAGAAATTGGTTTCTGAGTGTCGAGATCCAAAACCTAACAAAATATAGATTTACAGCCTTAAGGTGGGACTCATTCGCCGTTGGTGGTGAATTAGTCCTCTCCCAGAATTCTAAGAAATTAGGGGACAATTTTGTAGCACCAGATCTGAGGTTGTCTACTTGTTGGGTTACCGAAGTCAAATCTACAGAAAACAGACAGAGCGTCTTCTCCAAGCTTGAAATAAGATGTAGTTGACTTGAAACACTTTGTTGACTTCTTATCCACTTTTCAACACCTAAATGCTTGTCAAATCTGCATACACAAGTCTGCAAACACACATGCAAAAGGGGAAAATGGCTAAGGGTTAGGTTATAGGGATTTTCCTTGGTCAAATCCCACTTTGGTAATCAAACCCTTAATGAAATAATGAAATGAAAGAGAATGATAAACAAGTAACATGTAAATGCTATCAACTTACCAAACCCTTGTTGAGAAAAAACTGAAGATATGTCAATGGCTGCTCTTGAATGCTTGATAGATGCTTGATTCAATGATTCAAAGTACTCAAATGCTAGTTGAATGCTTGAATGAGTTAGAAGATTGTAGATGTAAAATGAGGATAAAAACACTTATTTATACATTCTTGTGCCTTAGTAACCCATTGATACCTCATCACAAGCCGACATCAAGTAATTTTGAATAAAAACCTGAAAGAAAATTTGAAATATTTTCAATTTTGAGCCAAGAGGGACTCATTCGCCACCCATGGCGAATGGGTCCCACCTTAGGCTTGAAAGTGGGTGTCAGGAATTAAGTCACTTTTAATGTAATTTGTCGGGTTTACATTCAAAAATACACTTAATTAAGCCTTATAAGGGCATAAAGGGGTAAAATAAAGCATAAGAAAGGTGTAAATAGTGAAATAATGTCTAGAAAAGCATGAAATCTTGTTACAAGACTTTACAACACTTCAAAATAGGACTTGATAAGTGATGAAAAGGTAATTTTTAGGTAAATTGTAATGAATAAAGCCTAGAAAAGTGTAGAAATGTTTTACAACACCTTCACAAGACTTAATAATCTAAATTTTAAGGACCTAAATGTGCATGTTCAAGCCATATTACATCAGTAAATCAAAGCAAAATGGACCAAACATCATGAAGAAAGGCCTAAAGACCATGAAAATGACAAGTGTCCATTTTTCTACGGTGAAAAATTGTATTCGAAAGAGAACATGAATCCTTCTTAGGTTCAATGGCTAACAAAAGGAAGATTGTGATAAAAGATCGACTTTAACTTGCAAAAGAAAAAATCTTTTATAAAACTTAAGTGATTTAGAAAGCTTGAATATAAAATATGATTTGCATACACTTTATATGATGAAACTAGATCTAAAATATAGGGAATGGTTTCACTTCTTTGATATTCAATTCTCATATATTGTCATGAATAGATTGCAAGTGTGTTACATTGAATTGCATCATTGCACTTAAAATCATTCCATATTTATGATTTTAAGCTTGGGATTCAACCATCCTTCTTAGTGATTCAATTATGATAATGAATCTAAAGGGGGATGGGATCCCCTTATGTCATTTTTTTTCTTATAATTGATATATTTGACCAGCATGTGAAAACTACTAATATTATTATTGTGTAATATATTAATGGCAACTCATCGCAACAAGATGTTTAAACCTTGGAATTTATTAAATAAATAAATTCTTATTGATGTGTGGATGGTATGATCTTGAGAAATTGATTATTATGCTATAAATTATATAATTTTACTCAAATTCAAACTTTTATGTTGACCACAACTCTAAATTGCATATATGGTTGCATGTTCTCCTTAAAGAAATTCAAATTTTAGATTATACAATGTCTTAAATTAGTGGGTACATCCTCTTTGGAACTTAGACTACATGTCAAATTATATTATCAAAAACTCAAGTGTAGTTTATTTTTAAAAGGTAGTGCGTACTTTGAAAGGAAATAAAGACTAGATCCTAATTAATTTAAATAGAGAAGCAATGTAATGAATACATATCTAAACAAATCTTGTTGATAAATGGCAAGAGAGGCAAGATATTCCTTGGGAAAACTCTCAAAAATGAAAAAACATAGTAACAAAGCACACTTAATGTATTATTCTTCAATAAATGATTACAACTTACAATACATTCATTGTCTCAATGCTTTAATGAAGATCAACACTTTGAATTCTAGAGCAATTTTAAAAGCATGTTCCTACAATGGAAAAATCACTAACATCTTCAGCCCAAGCCTCCAATATATAGGCCAAAGAGATCTAGAAAATCACAAATGGGTTCCCAAAATCATGGGCTCAAAACCTTGGTCCAACTAGTCCATGTTGGACCCCAACACCCCTCTTCAAGAGTAACTCCATAATTTTTAAAAATAAGAGGGTAAAAACTTTATTCCATCAAGAGAGAAGTACAATATTCAGAAAATATAGCTAGCCCACCCAAGGCCCAAGAACAACCATAGTCACATCAAGTAACACCAAGACAACATCTCAGATCCTCTGAAACAAGCTCTTCCAACTCTTGAGAGAGATTCATAGGAAGTTCACTCCAATCCTCCACCTTACAATCACCTCTCCACTCAGATGCCCAACAGACCAAGCCATCAGCCACCTTATTCCACTCCTGTGGAATATGGCAAAAAGTGATAGAGTCCAACACTACCTCCAGAGAAATTATCTATTTAACCAAAAAGCTATCTACCATTGCACCTCCTCCAAATGATGTTTATTCAACAAGTCAATCACAATCTGGGAATCAAACTCACAAATTATCCTCCTCCAACCAAGAGCACAAGCCCTTTTCAAATCCACAAGAATAGCCAAAGCCTCCATAAAATTATAAGAGTGTTGCCCATAATATTCTGAGAAGAGAAACACCATAGTTCCCTCACTATCCCTTCCTAGACCCTCAACACCAGCATGCCCTAGATTACCATTGGAGGACCCATCCGTATTGACCTTTAAGATTCCATGGGGAGGAGGCCTGCAGTGACCATCTCGTACAACCTTCTCTTTACCAAAGCACCCCAAGCTCACTCTAGACTGACCTCTGTCACAGCTAGCTATCCCCAAGCGTTAAACCACTCCCAAATCATCAGTAGACACCGGAATAGAAAGATCACACTTACAAGCAATATTCTCCTGAATAACCCCCAAAACTCTCATCCAAACCTGCCCCACTTGAAGCTTCTTATCTAAAAAGATTCTACAGTTGTGCTCCAACCAAATATGCTGACCAATTAACCAAGCGATGTGGAGAAAAGAGGACTTCTCCAGGGAGCACCCCGACTTGAGCCAGAAATTAGCCAAAGAAGAGACAATGTTGCATGGTTGATCCCAGATAGCCCACCAAGAATGCCAAATCTTAGTAACAAGAGAGCACTAAAAAAATAGGTGATGTATTCTCATCACTATTATAGCACAGAACACATCTAGAGGGACCCTGAAAGCCACGCTTTCGAAGATTCTCCCAAGTCGGGCATCTACCCCGCATCACCAACTAGGAGAAGAAATTACACTTGGGCCAAGAAAATTTATTCCAAATCTGTTTCCACCAAGAGACTCCCTCCCCATGACAAACCTACTTATCCAACACCTGATAACCAGTAGCCAAAAAAACTTTCCTTTATGATGATGACCCTGGGCTAAAACATCATTTTCCAAAAGAGAGTTGCAAACTCGACTCGCAAGAATGCTAGTTAGTTCCTAACGACCCTCTAATAAACCCCCAGGAGGCCATTCATGTAAGTCCTTCCACCGAAAAACAATAGCTTGCCCAAGAACTTGAGGGGTTTTGACATCCACCACATGATTCCAACCCACCTCAAGGAAGACCCTGCTCAAACCCTGCAAATGAGGATGAGAAACCAAAATAGGAGGATGCCCATCCTAAGAATCATACCAAAAAAGAGATTCATATCCTTTGTTACAAATCCAGAACAGTCCTTGCTGGACCAACTTAGCACCCTTTTTTAGAGTACCCCAAACCATAGATCCGCTACCCAACAGGCTAAAATGAGGCACATCACTACACTCCACTTCCCCAAGATATTTGAGGGTAAGGATCATAGCACAATTTTTATGTTGTTGAGTACACCACCGCCAATAAAGCTTCACCGCCAAGGCTTTCCCATTTAAAATAGTCTATCGTAGCCCAAGACCGCCTTCTTGCTCCGAGCGACACACATCCTCCCACTTCACTAGGCTCCGCTTCCTCAAGAGAAAATTGCCAGACCAAAGGAACTGTCTACAAAGGCACTCAAAATCTCTGACAAAGCTGGCAGGGGTAGATAACACAAAACACCTATATAATGGAAGAGCTTGGACCATAGACTTCAGAAGAGTAACTCTACCGGCTGTAGAAAGCCATCTACAGGTCCAGTGACTAACCTTACGAAACTTCTCAATCACTTCCTACCAAAATTGATTTGGAAGCGAACGCACAGTAATAGGAATACCAAGATAAACAAAGGGAAGAGAGCCAATCTAAAATCTAAGAATCCTGGCAATTTGTTGTTGAATCAGCTTAGGGGTGTTGAAGAAAAAGATAGAGGACTTACCCTCGTTAATGCTTTGTCTCAAAGTAGCCAAGTAGAAATCTAAGGCTTTCCTTAAATTCATCACTTCATCGACAAATTGCATATGATACTGAGAAGGAACACCATAACCCCAATGCCACCCATGAATTAAACCTTGCTCCACACGAGATCTCAACAATCGCCCCAACCCCTCAGCCATTAGGATGAAAAGATAAGGGGACAAAGGATCTCTCTGCTAAAGACCCCTAGAAGCTCCAAAAAGCTCAGAAGGCTCCCCATTGACCAACACAAAGAAGGAGGAGGATCTGACACAACTCATAACCCAATCAATCCAAGTACTGCTAAACCCAAAAGCCTTCAAAATCTTGGACAGAAAATCCCATTTAACACGATCATTAGCTTTCGCCATATCCAACTTTATAAACATAACCTTCTCTCTAGATGAAGCCATAGAGTGCATCGTTTCAGCACCAACAACCACCCCATCCAGAACTTTCCTACCAGCCATAAAACCACCATGCTCCTTAGTAATAAACCTGTCCAACCACAGCTTTAGACGTTCTACAATCATCTTATTAATTACCTTGTACACCACATTACACAGGGCAATATGTCTAAAGAGGTCTAAAGATTTGGCACCCTCCCTCTTAGGGATAAGATCTAAAAAGGTAGCATTCAATGCCCTAAATATTTGCTTATTCCTATGAGACTCCTGAACCACCTCAAGAAGGACCATCTTAATGACATCCCAGAACTCCTAAAATAATTCAACCGGGAAACCATCAGGACCCAGAGCTTTACCTTTCTTCATTTGAAACACAATGACTTCCAACTCAGCCAAAGAAATTGGCTTAAGGAGAGCCTCATTCATCTCTTCAGTCACCAAAGAAGGAATACAAGCTAAGATTATAGCTTCCTCATCACTGGCAGGGGGGAATCATCTGAAAACAGAGAAGAAAAATATCAGATAGCCTCATTCGAAATCATAGCATCAAAATAGAGAAGATCTCCCTCTTGAGACAGGAGAGAATTAATGATATTGCCTTGTCTTCTATCCTTGACCAAATTATGAAAGAAAGAAGTATTCCTGTCACCCTCCTAAAGCCAATCAATACGAGACTTCTGCTTCCAAAATATTTCCTCCCGAAGCTCCCATTCATCTGCAACTTTCACTGTCGAAGCTTCATCTCCACACAACTCCTCTCTAAACCCTTGATCCTGAATCCTCCGAATGACAGAGTCTAAGTGATCTTGAGTAGCCCTTTTAGCCTGGAATACATTTCCAAAGTGATACTTATTCCAGCATTTTAGCATATATTTAACAAATTGAAGCCTTTTGACAAAAGACTACATAGTAGTACCAAAAGTTGGCTTTCCAGCATGCCACCATCCCGGAACAAGATCATGGAGAGACATGTCTCGAAGCCACATGAGTTGCAATCTGAAAGACTTCTTTCTTTTTAAGCCTCTAGAAGAAAAAGTTGAGAATTTGATCATCCAATGATCAGAACCCCGCCAATCCAAAATCTCAGAACTAGACACCCAACTATCTCCCACCCAAAAACTGGAAACCAAAAACCTATCCAACCTTTCCGAAATTGTAGCATACCTAGTTTGCCTATTGTTCCAAGTAAATAACCCATTCACCGGTTTGATGTCCACCAAATTCAAGAAAGCCATGTTACTATAGCATTGTATACCAAATTGAATGTGGTATTAGAGTATTCCTTGTAACTCCACAATCTTACAAAATAATTACAATAAACATTAGGACTACAAGTTTTATAACACCTAGTTCTAACATATTTTTGGCAATATCTAAATAAAGTATTGTACTACTATTCTATGTCAAAATATTTGTTTATATGAGAATGTTGAGCATGGAAGGTTGTTTAGCAAAATCAGTATAGGTTGGATCAACAAACCTCTATCAATTCTTAGATGAAAGAGCAACTTGAATATATTGGGAGTCACTTTGATTGGTGGGGTGTAGACAAAGATAAATGATGATCTATTATTTCTTATATTGATCACAGTTCATGCATCTAGTGGGTTGTGCCCAACCCTTAGTCTCTAGAGCATCTCTCATGAGGACTTGTGAAATTCTAACTAAAGGAACATTTTAATTTTTAGATACAATCATGCTCCAACTCAAATCATTCAATCAACTCATTGTAGGGTATTAGAATTAGGTGTAGGCCTCACAAACCAAGTCACTCATAAAAGGAATTTTTCCTTGGTTTGATAAACAAAGTTGGCACCTCCTAGAGAGAGCAATATCCATGTTAACTCTATATGGTAGAAAGCACTAAATGCATTTCTATAGTCAAAAACTTAAGAGTTCAGTATAAGATCCCACAACAAGATAGTCCTTGACAATATGCAACCCCCCATAAAGTATGGCAATGTTTTAGCATTATCAAATTGGATGACTTCAACAATAGTATTAGCCCTTCTCGAGTGTGATTATAAAATAAGGGGTGATCTCTATCATTGGATTTTCAAATATATCAATTGATATAATGTTGATGCCCCCTTCATTGTGTGTGCACTGAAAAATATCCTTGCTATGATCAATGCCTATAAAACATATGGTAAGAACCCTCTCAAGGAAGGCATATGAGGATGATGTGTTGGTAGCATTAGATGGAACTAATTAGTGATTTCCAATAACATTATTGAACACTTTGATGGAACTATAAAAATATCCTTCCATGAGAACCACCATATGACCATTATTTCCAAGTCTATTAAAATGGTACCTTCAAACAAATCTTAGGGGTGAATGTACATCTAGATTATAGTTAAGTTTATACTTTGGTTAGTTGAGTGTTTCTATTGAAAGGTCCCAACCATATGTAGTAGATGAAATGAAGAAAGATGTGAAAGATCAAAGAATGGCATCTCGACTTTTATCTCAACATATAAACCTATGTAACCTCACCTTTCCACCTAATCTTCCTTTGTAACCCTTAATGGTTGTGTTTGGGACAATTTTTTGGAACAAAATTAGATCTCGAGTTTTGGTAAAACTTGTGCAAGATGACCTTGAGAATGGCACACCCAAAAACAAAACAAAAAAGTTTAGATACAATTGGCTACTAACATCTAACTTTTTCAATCAAGTGAGGTGTGGTCAAGTAGTTAGGCCACTTTGTTCTCATGGTAGAGACTACGGTTGAAATTCCCCCCAAGACACCTTAGCATTGAATGGTATGCTAAATAAATATCTTAACTTTGTTTCACATACGTGGTTTACAACAAGAGAGTATTCAAAAAATGCAACAAGGAAGCAAATGGTGTTAGATGTGCCACAAGAATACAACAAGAAAGAATGCTAAATGATGCTAATTGTACGAAAAATTGTTGTGGTAGTTTCATATATAAAGGTTTGGATCCTTTCCAAAATCCACCTCTACCTAATTCATAGCTCCAACTAAAAGTATTTACCTATAATAATAATAAATAAATAAAGTCCAAATTCTTCAAAATCTAGAAGAAACATCTGAAGTAATTGCTTTCCAAGTTCAATGTTAAAACATTCCTTTATAATGTGAAGAATAGTATGTTGGCTATTTGTTTGATAATAACCCTCAATTAGTCAAAGAAAATTCATCCCAAAGACTTGCTGTGAAAAAGAAGCAAACACCTAAACAAGGACGGTATTAGGAAAACCATGTTGTATTGAAAGCCATAACCCAAGTTTTAATAGAAAGATGTAATTTGTTGTAAAACCAAGCCCTTCTAGGTCTTGGAGGCTACGATAGACCTACATTTCCTATCAAAACTAGAACAAAATTAGAACAAAATTGAGCAAAGCCAAAATTGACTCGTAACCTAAAACCAGAAGCTAGTTGTCTTCGGTGGAATCTAATACCATGATCGGATACATAAAATCGAAATACAAGTTCCTCAATTTGTGTAACATTAGAATACTTGTTATTGCTTCTAATATTCACAATAACCATCGCCAATAAAAAAATGGTGGGCTGGAGTTCGGTTAAGCATTGAACTGTAGAAGAAGAAAATCTAATAAATAATGTCAATAATATCCATTCGTACAATATCAAACACTGAAACTCTTTCATAAGCAAGGATTTTATTAATGTTTATTTGATTGATCTAACATTATTAGTTTCAACAATAAATAAATATTACTAAAATATGAACCAACAGCAATGAGCTCCATACAAAAAAACTTCACCTACCCTTGATAATATAAGTAACATTATCCATTTTTATAACTCAACTTCCACTCATTTTCCACCTTGCTCAAATATAGAAATGCTTTCATAAAAAAATTATAATCTCATTTCTGCTTTTTCCGTGTGTATATGAATAACTTCAATATTAAAAAGAAATTCGTCCCCTTGCGTGCTGCATACAAGTGAAAGGTCAGCGAACAAGGAGAAAGTTACAAAGGTTAAAGATAAATCTTTAGATCACCGTCAATTGAGTATGTGATCCCCCTTAGTTATAAATAGTTTCAATTTTGCTGATTGAGGATTACAACATTCGTAGCAATAACAAGGATGGCAAACTCTCCAAGAGTAATTCAAACGATACATTACACAGCCAAGTCAAAGGCAATGATACCTTCTAATAAGTCCTACAGACCAATTTGGTCTAAAGCACATTAAATATTTATCATTATCATTATCGTCTTCAAATGTTTTTCGTGTTTGCAATCCATAGTCAACAACAAAAATAAATCAAAAATTATTGCAAATCTTCAGGTTTGAAAATTACATCCCATTAAATAATGCAAGAAAACCAAAGGTAGCGTTGTACGAGAACAATCAAAATGTGAGTCCCATCAACCTGTTTATGGACAGCAGAATAATGCATCCAGTTTAAAGGATGCACAGGGAAGCTTCGTGAGCACATGCCTGTCACTAAGCTCCGTGAGCACATGCCTGTCACTAAACTTCATTACAAAGAACAACCCATCCTCAGCATGCCAATAACCTGAACTAATGGAACTAACAAATATTCAAAATGTTTGCCCCACGGTACAAATATTACATGTTTTCCTGATCATGATGTGACTTGCTCCAAACACTGCCCAAACATTTCTAGGCATGATTGAAATAAACAATAGTGTTCCTAAGGCCTATTACTTCAGCAGCAAATAACAATCAAAGTTACAATTCTGTTTTGCATTTTCACAATTTGTATCAATCACATCTCTTGCATATCCCATAATGATTGTTTCTAATAGAGGTGCAACTTGTTGTACTGCATCTATTTGCGGACCAGGTACCCCACAAGAATGCCTAGAAGACCAACAATGAAACAATATACAACTGAAAATCCAGCTTTGGTGTTTTTAGTTGCCTGCTTCACTGACGTCTGCAAGAGAGTAGACATTAAATATAAGTGCAAAGCTAGAAAGTATATTTTTTCAAAGATTTTCTTACCAAGGAACACTGTGGAACATTGGGAAAATAACTAAGAATTTCACAACATACCATCGACTTGAAACAAATAGTTTATGAACTGATGAAGAACTGGAAAATTTACAATACATATTTAACTCTGTACCAAAAGAATTTGCTTTAAAGTTCATTCAGATTGAAAATTAGAGCTCCAGAAGCTGCTTGTAGATAGATTATACAGTTTTAAGGTGTAAAGCAACAAAGAAAAGGCTCTTCTACAACTCAAGCTCAGTCCTAACATATTCAAAGTCAAACACAGAGATGAAAATATATGGTAAAAAATAATGCACAAACCATTACTGAAATAAAAACATGGACAGCATAGGCTATATTCACTAACGCCAATCATTACCATGTTACAAATAAAACAATTAAACAGATCTGCATAAAAATTCTGAAGCAGAACTCAAAAAAATATTAGAAAAAATGGTTGGACACAATTTATAGGCCAAGCTATTATAACTCCTTGGCTTTCCATACAGATTGTTTAAAAGAAGCCAACATACTGAGCAACTTGTACAATTTGATTTCATCTTTGAATTTCTCTACAACCATATTACCATCCTTACAGAGGTAATTGGCACAAGTCTGCTTATCCACCAAACTGTGAGTAAGTTTTGCAACATAAAGGAGGCAAATGCATTCATCAATAATAATCTAAATTCTACCAGATTTATGGATCTGTGACAGCAGTAAAAAGTCAGCAGTGCACCAAATAAAAGCATGAGATTACAGATAGGAAACCATAAATAAAGAGACATTGCTTATCCACCAAACTGTGAGTAAGTTTTGCAACATAAAGAAGCAGGCAAATGCATTCATCAATAACAGTCTAAAATCTACCACATTTATAGATCTGTGACAGCAGTAAATTAAAGTCAGCAGCACACCAAATAAAAGCACGAGATTATAGATGGGAAACCATAAATAAAGACGTGGAATGGGCATTGGCATGGCAAGCCTCTAAAGGCAAAAAGAAAAACAAACTAATTTGCAATTCATATGAAAATATGATTGAAGAAATGTTACTATCTTGAGTAGTTTCAACTATATTCTGCTTGAAGAGAAACTCATCTTACTTTGAAGTAGGGATACTGTACAGAGACAATAGAAAGCCATCTCTATGACAAGAGATAACTTTAACATAGCAGCAAAAAAGGAGAATGCAGTGTTAGGTATTCAAGCTCATATAAATGGCCTTTCACCAAACTGTATGAGCTTGAATACCTAACACAACACCCACTGCAAATCCAACATAACCCCCACCACGTAGAAGCCACTGTACCATGTCAACATATTTCCAAATAAAAGAACTTGGATCTATTTTGAAGCAGGGTCAACCCATGAAGCTAAAACCAGTTGCCATTGTAATCCTTATGACACCAAGTTCAATAAACAACACATTCGAATAATCAAAACAAATGAAAACAAATATATATATATATACAACTTAACTCATTTAAAAAAATTAAACGTGTAATAAATTCATAGAAGAATGAAAACAAAACAAGAGAGTTCATTTGTTAAAAAAGAAACTTGAAAACAAAAACCTCTTTTGCATATATCTTCCTCTACGATCTCCTTGGCAACAAATAGGCTCTTGAGAATGTGTAGGAATAGCAAACCAACCACTTTGGAACCTTCACTAATCAATCTTCAACTTTATTCATGCAATGGCAAGCAAGAATGAAAGTTCTACAAGGATGAACGATATTTTTGTTTGCATTCACAATAAAGGAAATGACTTTGTTTTCGTCTTCAAAATGTCTTGGAATCCATGTTTTAGGCGCGCGGGAGGAGGGGGGCTTTTTTGGGCATGTGGTCAAACTCAAATGCCAAAATAGAAGAAAAATAAATTAAATGTCTAAATTTGCCACACAGGATTGGCTGGGCATGAAAAATGGTTAAACTCAACCGGGGTTTGTCTTGGACGGATCCACAGGGCTGGGATGGCCCCCAGCATAGCAGTGCCAGACCAGACCCGAACTGACAAGTCACAGAGGCCAAACCGGTAACACAGCAAAGAATCAGTACCATTGCCACTCTATATTTAGTTGGTTTCTAGGATGAAAATGTAGTTAGGGAACTATAGCATATTGTCTCCTATTCAATAAATCTATTACACTACCAATTGGAAAGGGATTTCAAGTCAGATTACATCCCTCAATGATAAAGGCCTTTGTATCAAATTTCACCCCTTATTGCCAAGACCTTCAGGTCAGATTCATTCCTTAAAGGAAAGGACAGCCAGATTATATCCTATACAGTGTTCCACGGGGTTTCGGGGACGGCAGGGGACATGTTTCGGGGATGCGGGGACGGGTGGTCTAAGTTTGGGGGCGGCGGGGAGACGGCGGGGGGACGGCGGTGGGGGGGCGGCAGGGTGGTGAAATACATATAATGCTTGAGAAAATAGTTATAAAAAGATGTATAAGAATTATACAGCTTGGAGACAACTAGGAGTCCCCTAAACGTCTTGAGGACACCCTAACATCCTCAAAGTCCTAGCAGCATCATGGAGACAACGACATTGGTGGTGGGATGGTGACGCTAATGGTGGGCTGGTGGGGGGACGTCATTCATCCCCAAGTCCCCAAGCCTCCGAGACGTCCCTGTCTAGGAAACGCGGGGCTTTTTGGGGGGGATGCGTCCCCGTGGAACACTGATCCTATATTAGGGAGGGCCTCCTCTTAAGTCTTTGGAAATGTTATAACAGCTTCCAATGGGGGCCTACGATCAAGCTATAAGTATTCATTGATAAAAAAGTTAAAAAACCTTATGGGAAAAGCCTTGAGCCAGCCTTGTGAGCATTCTGTAATTAAGGATAAACAGGAGTGTGAAGTTCAATGCAGTCCCAAATTAGTGAGCCACAATATCCCAATGATATCGTGAGTCTACACTGTTATTAAATACTCAAGTCAGACAAAAGGGCCCAAGAATCCATCCAAACACAGTGTTTGAAACAACTTAAGCTGGACATATTATTATACAATTGACCGAACAGGCCACTTCATCTGACCCACAAAATCTATATATTCAACAGTTTTTGAAACTTGGAACCAGGGAAATGCTATCCAAATTCTGCTCTCTATCCAGCTCAATAATGGAACCCACCATCTAGTAATTAATTCTTTCAGGCTAATTTTTAACAGTGGCTATATCAAATCCATGCATTGAAGTGGTAGGTGGTGTTGCCTGTGCAATCACTGGTCCACAAGGATGCATCCCCAGGACAAAAGCACACATCCTGGAAGATCAGGATGTCAATGACAGGGAGATGGGGACAGGATAACCCTATCACCAGTCACCCATCCACCTTTTTTGTGAAATTTATCAAACAAATTCTCAAGGGGGACATTCCCTGCTTTTTTTCATTTTGGGAATGCCCTGGTGTTCCCAAGATGGCCAGGGGACATCAAGACAATCCTCAAATCTGTCTCCCAACGACAGATTCACAATTGTGCCCCCCTCTGCCTCATGCTCTGCAGTCAATGTTATCAGTATTGATGCATCACAAGCCGGTAAAGCAGCATCCTTATTATTTTAATAGATATAACCTTCATAAGCTTTGCTTCTACTAATACTAATTACCAACGAGTCGTGGAAGATGATGTGCAGAGTTTCTGCAGCCATGTGGTATTCACAGCCTTCTCGCAAGCCATCACACCTTTTATGATATCCTCTACCTGTGGACACATCAATCTCTAGTGATCTACTGAAAAATCAGCATCAACCAGCCATAATGTTATCAAGGTCACTCTCATGGTTTAGGGACATTTTCATTGGGTCTTTTTCTTGTAAAGCTAACAGTTAAAGAAAAAGCAATAAACTGGGTTGAGTTTTGCCTCTTCAAATTCAAAACCGAAGCATCTTTGGGAGAACAAAAGAGTTGATGAAATTTGCTACAAGCATAAATGCAAATATAGCTAAATGTGAAGAATAAATAAATAAATGCAAAGTGAAATAATGGTATCAGAGAAAAGGGAACGTTACTAAGTTTTAACACAGGATACCTGTAAGTCACAGCAAGTCATAATTCTATAAGATTTTTCATTAAACAAGATTCTATTTACATCAGGCCAACTTGTCAAGCATGACTTTGATGCTTGGACATGCATGGTTCAATAAAATTATTAACTTGTACTAGGTACCTAGATCCTATGAAATTGGGTTCATCATCTTAGCATGAATTATTGTGCCATTTATCTTGCATCCAGTGGATAATTTTCCTTAACTGTGACAATCAATGTCTTAAAATCAAAGCTGAAAATGAGTTTAATCATGAATTTAATTTTTAAACTATTAATCCTTGTGCCATCTGTCTCCTTTGTCATTCTCAGCACTTTCAGAATTACCATAAATCACAATCCAACACTTATTCATCAACAATGTCTCACTACGTTGCTGATAATGATGCCTTCCACATTTCAATACCTGAGGAAGAAAAGCATCCACTAGAGCTAACTATCATTCCTGACTCCTTCCACCTCAAACCAGAAGTAGCCATATTCTGCTATAACAAAACCACCTGTCTCCTCAGACTATAAAACCAACTGAGAAAATTGTAATATGTACCACCAGTCTCCCCAGACCATAAAACCACTAAAGAAAATTGTAATATGTACAATGTAGGTGCTTACATGTATCATGGAACATACATGGATTTATTTGCTTTTGACCAGCATCTAGACATTGAATTTGTAGTATTAAAGAGAAGAATCCCTATCAAAAACTCTTGTACAAGTAAAACAAGCAATGTTGAATGATTATGGAATCTAACATTTAAGGAGCAATTATAATTTTTTTGTATTTTATCCAACATTGTCAACTGACTGACCCCCTGTCCTATTGTCAAAGAACTTTGAGCTGATTTTTAACAGAAGTTCGTTGCATTCAAGACAATGATATATATATAAAGTTACATAGTCTCATGTAATAACTTCAGAAGAAAATGAAGCACCACTGCCCGTCTCAGGAATTAGGGAAGATGTCAGGTTTGCATGAATTGTAACATGAATGTTTCTAATAAACTATATCAACTGAATCTTCCAGGTATTACCTTCAATACTCAGTTTTGTTCTGTTTTAGAATGTGTTTTACACGTAGCCTTGCAGGCAAGCCTCAATTAGGGAAATGCCAGGTTTGCATGAATTACAATATGTTTGTTTCTAATGGACTCATATTGACAGAATCTTCCAGGCATTATATTCAATACTTAGTTTTGTTATGTTTCAGAATGCATTTTATATCAGCCTTGCAGACAAGCTTTACTAGCCTCAATTTTGCAAAATCATATGGGATTTTGTCAACCAGTGTAATATGAAACAAAGTAAATGTAACTAGAAACAATATAAGAATCCATATGAGGGAAAATGAGAAGTAAATGTAACCATATAATAATCCATATAAGGAGAAACATGGTAATGCACCCATAGATACCATATTAGGATTCAAAGGGACACATGCAACCTGAAAACGTACCAATTCTTGCTGCAATTGTTGAGCTTGCTGAACAACGGTGTTCCTTTCTTCTGTTATTTTTGATAGCATCACACGTGCCTGCAGTATTCCAGAGTCACATAAGAAAGAGCTTCATAGTTAGTATAAATGAATCGGAGGATTTCAGATTCTGCAACCTCAACCAGATAATTATAAATGCATACATCAAGTATAAGATTGTATGCACAAAGTCTGCCTAATGCTTGTTGGCATACATACATACATACAGCAGGCAATTTCAAAAAGGAAAGCATTGCATCTTAAAGACAGTGTTCAAAGAAAACAATCACATGAATATCCAGCCAACAGGAAAACATTTATAAGCAAAAGTTGTCAACCATTAAGAAAAAGACAATAATAACACACATCACAGTGTTTTACTGGATGTAGTTGCTCTCTTTTATAATTACTGCTTAAAGCTGGCGGATTGTTTTTATTGAATTAGAGGCTGGCATTTAAAATTAAATTTCAAAGCCTTAGCATCAAATGGAAATCTTTTGATTGTGTTTTAGTTTGGTTAAAGAGCATTACTATCCAAGAAGTTATGCTATAAGCCTACTCAATTGAGTGTCTGATTTTCAAAACAAAGAAAAAACCATATTTGTTATCTCCAAACTGCTCCATTCTGCTGAGGAAAGGTGAGCACTTGAGAAATGCCGTACGTTATCTCCATCATCCTTTTACTGCAATGTTGTTTCAGCTTGCGACTACTACATTATGCTGGTGAAAACATAGAGACCATGCTTTAAGGAAAGTTAAAAATGAAGATGTCCTATATTTTCTGCAGTGCCACTAAAGCTGTTGGTACTAGAGAGTTTTGTAAGAACCAAACCTTTGGTGCAAATTGATACTTGTGGTGACTTTAACAGCAATTGTTGCTTCACCCCAATAGATGATGTAACATCGATATAAGGTATAACAATTTTACTGATCCACTTTGCTTATTCTTTATGTAGGTTATGAGATATTCTTCAAGTAATTGGTTGCAATTCCAGTTTGCCCACCATTTCATTATGATAACCAGGGCTTATGTTGAAAAAGTAACAAACAATTTAACAAGATACTGGAAGAATTTACTAATGATTGCAGGTCTTTCCCAATGTGTCACAAATACTCATTTGCGGAAGGCTGTAGAACATATGGATATTTTTGAAGGCTGCGATCTGAGATCATTTTCTCAACAGCCTTTAATTCCAAATTACCACTTCATCGAGTAACAATTAACCAGAAATAGACTTTTAAGATATGTGTTGTTAACTAAGAAATCTTGGGTAGTAAAATTGAGAGCATAACCTGTATAAATTTGCAGAAATGTCTTTTATTATTTTCTTAAAGAACCCCATCATTTTCTCAACAACATTTAATTCCAAATTACCACTTCATCGAGTAACAATTATTCAGAAATAGACTTTTAAGATATGTGTTGTTAACTAAAAAATCTTGGGTAGTAAAATTGAGAGCATGACCTGTATAAATTTGCAGAAATGTCTTTTATTATTTTCTTAAAGAACCCCAGTTTATGCATTTTCAATTAATATCATATTTATGCAAAATATTACTGCATACAATTTTTAAATAGTAATACTCTTTATAGAAAAGAGAATTCTCTTACTATTCTTGAATCTTATTATATTAATATATTGCTTTGTTTTATCGGATGTAAATGATTGTCACCATATAGAGCACTTTCCACTCTCAAAAAACCAGATATGAATTGATAAGTTACAAAAGGCTTCATTGTTCCTTGTGGGGGATTTTACAGTTTCATGATTCAGTTAGACTCTGTGTTACTGAGATTGCTCAGAACCCAGCCTGTACCTGCAACAGTTCGAGCCAGGTATGGATCCCCATCCAGGTACAGGCTAGGTTTGCCCAGTTAGTCTGTAATGAACCAAGGTGAACCTTGGCCAAGCCCATACCTATATATATAGTACAGTCAAACCCAGCTGTACCGAACTGAGGAAAAAATCAGCAAACAGCTAAACAGTAAATTCAAACACCAAAACTGAACCAGCAACTTAGGTTAGATTGCTTGGGTGACTGTTGATGTTCACTGAAGTTCTGAAAAATAGTAAGTACTAAAGATAGAAGATTAGAAATCATCCATTCTGGTTATGTTTCAAAGTTACCCAGAATCTAAAAATGTACAAAGAAAACCTTCTATTTCTCAAAATGAACACACATAAGAAAAAGTATTTGAACAAAAATATCTGCATATAGGGACGAAGCATAAATTATGAAGCTAGAGAAGGAAACAGACACCAAAAAAGTAAATTTAAAAGACTAAAAACACATGCATAGGCACATGCTCCATCTTACAGAATCTATGCTGCGACTGACTATTATTAATCCTATTTCTTCTGGTTTTGGGGGGTGGGGAGGGAGGGATTTTTAACACTGCTAGATTTTCCACTTTTGCTTGTCTCCATTTTTATATTTTATCATTTAGCTGTCACTAAATTATGTTAAGTTCAATTTAAGCTTGTGTAGCAACTTTACTGGTCAATGGCTATACCAAACATTAGAACTTATCGTGCAACACTAAATGGATGCTTGCCCCATTACTAATATAAAAGCTTCTTCCCAAGCAAGAATGCATGCACACACACACACAAACATGCATGTACAAATGGCTACCCACCCCAACACACACACAGAAATCACATCCAGATTATTTCTATACTTGCACAAGAATCAATTCTCAAAGTACATCCTCATACTCTAGTGTTACCAAGACAAAATTTCTAGTCAGGCTAGTTTACATCACATCTTTTATTAATAAAAGTAGAGAAATGAGACTGACCTCGGTGAGTTTTGCCTTCAATTCTCCAACATCTCTATGTCCCTATAGACATGTCCACACAAAACGTACATATATAAAATATGAAAATGATTTTATCCAGATTAAAAAGCAATCCTATTATCTAAAATACATCAAAAGAAACATCTACCTCCCCACACTTTGGTACAAGTGCAACTAAATGAAAGCCAAATCACATGAACATAGCACTCACCGATTCAAACAAGCCAATATTTTGTTTTCCATTCTGCAGCGACAGAGCCCTAGGAGATGTACCCTCTTCTGATTCTTCAGGTACTGGAGAAGGAGGCTGAGGTGGAGGAACGTACACCACTCTTAATTTGCACTCCTCAACAACATTCTCATTGTTTTTGTTGAACTGTCGTATATCTCTTAAATATTTAGAACATGAAAAATCAAATTCAAATTATATCAAGGCCCTAAGAACTTCCAGGTTTAAATTAACTCACCATATCCTGAGAAATATCCTTCATCTCTGCCCCATAAGGTGTTATAACACTCTGTACAAGGAACTTGTCTTTGCACTGAAGATCAAGAGGTGCTTCCCGCTGTGCTTGCATGGTGACTAGAAGTTTCATAAAATTATATGCACATGCCACATACAACAACCATCGCTCCATCAGGACACTTAAATTTCTAGAATATTCATTGCATTACATTGCAGGAAATCAAACTAAGATATGTGACATAAATGAAATTAGAAGAGATGACTGGTACCTGTAACGTCACAAGAAGATTTTGGTAAGACAATGCCAGTGTTAGGTCGCACACAATACTTCTTTGGAGAAGTTGTTTTCACCTGCAAATAAAGAACAATTGGAATAAATTTCAACTTTAAATCAAATTACCTCATACACATTCAGGTTTACCGTTTAAACGAAGAGATCAACAACAAAATGAATCATTGTGCAACTCAATACCAGAATATACTTAAGATGCAATGGAAGCAAAAACTGCCAATAGTAGAATACCTTGAAGGCCACATAGTGATCTGAGTTGTTGAACAGTTGAAGAGAACATGAGCTCTGTTTCTTGAGTTCAACTGCTCAACACATCCAAAAATCCACATTGATTAGGAATTTAAAAAAAATAAAAGACTGTGCCATAGAATCCTACAGCCATTTCTTAATAAAAGAAACACAGACAGCTGATGCTTCTCAATGGTCAAGCTGCCAATTGATGTCAATATCATTTCTGAAACTAAAGTGACATGGGCATGCTCATCAAAACCGAACACACAAATATCACAATAACCTGCATCCATATTTATCAATCAAACTGTCGTACAAGTTGACGTTTAATGGCAATTGTGGCCCTGACAAGAGCGTGACTCAAATTCTAATCCCCCTAAACAGAATAAGGCAACTCATAGCTCAAATAAACATGTGACCATATTGAGGTATAATGATTATGGGGTACATTCAAGGGTGACTCAAATTCGTGAATCTTAAGAACGTGACTATATAGATACTCCAGTTTTAAAATGTTAACAATCCAATTCAAATGTATTCGAGCTATCAAATCTTGAGAATGATATTCAAGGGTGGTCCAAGATTGCATAGCTTGAAAATGTGATTGTTGTGTTGCCCAAATTTACAAATCTTAGGCATGTGATCTGTACATGACCCCAGTTTACAGATTGTCGTGATCCAAGTGTGACTTAAGTTTACAAATCTTAACAATCTCTCTGATCCAAGTTTACAAATCCTAAGAACATGGTCCAAAATTATCCTAAGAATTGTATTCAACAATGGACAAGTTAACAAATTATAAAAATGTGGTCCAAACTTACGCCACACCAATTTTACAAGTCTTAAGAAACTTAAGTCATCTATGATGCAACTTTACAAATCTTAAGAATGTGATCAAGTTTAATTTCACACAGACCCAATTTTACAAATCTCAAGAATGTGATCAAGTTTAATTTCACACAGACCCAATTTTACAAATCTAAAGAATGTGATCCAAGCTTTTACCCCCACACCTTGCCCAAGTGCTGACAACTAAACCCTGCTGCTGAAATGAACATAAACTGGATGATCTTTTAACTTACATGGGAACTTAAGCTCAGTGGGCTGAACCGTGAGAAGCTCCCCACTGCTCATTCTTTACCAAAATAAACTCGATCTTGAATTCTGCTACTAAGCCTTCGGACAAAATCCCTGCGAATTCCCATCTTACTAAGAGATCAACATCTAAGATAAATAAATATAAATATAAAACCACAAACAAAATGACCAAAGAAGACTCTAATATTACTCTTCTTTCTCGGTGTAAAGTATAAATAAATGCCCCAAAAGCACTCAGCAAAAGAAAACTAACCTAGAAGACGGGAGAAAGAAATAGGGCTTGAAATTATCTCTTCTGCTTTGAGTCAAAATATCCCACGCTTATTTGCAAACCTGCAAACCAGATATTGAAAATGCATTAACAAGAAACTCAAACTTTTAAAGCAATTTAACAAAGTAGGGTTTGGATTGACTTAGTTAGGTGAAGAAAAAGAAACTATCCAACTATAAATCATAAACCCTGACAATGTAAGCAAAACCCACAAGCAAAGAGAGAGACATTCAAATGCAGAAGAATTTGAGGATAATCTAACTTGCCTTAAAAAAATCTAAGTTCAGATCTAGATGCTCATATAAGTAAATAAATAGATACACTTGGAAAAACAGATATACTCTGGGATTTGAGTTAGATAGCAATAAATTAACCAAAAGCGACCTACGTTATCGGTTTGCCCTACACATCAGCATTAAGCTTGCCTGGACAAAGATGTGGTCTGCCTTACGTCAGGAAGTTTGAACTTAAAAAGCGGTAAAGTAATTGAATGTCTTTTTCTCTTGCAGATCAGTTTTTTTAATTTTCCTCCTAAAAATTTAATCGTATGGAACAGTAAGGTGGGATAAGTTGTGACAACCTCTGGTAGGTTATGGGTCGCCTTAAATGCGATAGGGACCTCAATTGATGAGGTTAAATGTTCCGGAGTTTTGTCTCTTTATGTTTATGGCTATGTCTATCATAGAGGCTTTTTTTTTACATTACAATAAGTAAGATTATATAGTCAAGAATAAAGTACAAATGTGTTTCAATTACTTATTTTCTTAACAATTTTAACATATATTATTGTATTCTAATGACGTGTCATCGACGATGATGGATCTATAATATCTACTAACTTCAATGTTTCAATGTTGTAAAATTTTGTCACTATAACTTTAACATTTCGATGTTGTTGGTTTATGTGACCATGAAACAACAAACCCTTTGTGTCATTTTTTATGATCCTTATTGTCAAATATGAAGCCAACATTTTCAAATATTTGGTTTTGATTAAATAAACATCATTTACAAGACGTTGGACCCAAACACAAAGGACCCGATAGGGCAAAATGTTTAGCAAAAATTAAACAAGGTCAAAGGCCTCAAGCCAGAGACAACAAACCGACAACTAACCATCAGTAGATCAAAGTTTTTTTTTAAATATAAAAATGAAAAAATGAAAGGAGCACCAAACTACATAGCAAGCTTCTCTCAATACTCCTTGAGGAAATTAAAGAGGTCCCAGCTATAAGAACTTATAAGCACCTTTAGAATTTTCATGATTTTTTTATTTCATCCCGGTCATTGAGTGGTGGATGACCTTCAAAGTGAAGCAAGAAATACCACTCAGCCTTCTTTCCAGGCCATTCATCTAAGTCATTAGAGTAGTAACATCCTCAACAGTCTTCATACACTTAGAGAAAGTGTCCATTTTAGGTTCCTCTGTAGGGGTGGCGTCTAGGTCCTCAAAATTAGACAACATAGCATTAAGTTTTGAGAATAGGCTAAGTCCTTTAGTCTCCGCATCTACATCCTCTTCCTTCTCCTCCTCACTGTTGTAGTCATCCTCCTTATTATCCTCTCCAGACGAATCACTAGAAATCTCATCCACAGTGAGGTGAGGGATAGGACAGTCTTCCAATCTATGAGACCTCCAAACACTAAGGTTAGGAGTATTAACTTCCTTAGTTAAATTGGCTCCCTTTTGCCCTCTTCCTTTTTTAGTAGCCTTAGTATTGTCCTTCTTCTTGTCTTCAAAAATAGCCTCTTCAACATAGAATTTGACTAGGGGCTTTTTCTTCTTCTTGCATACAAGGTTTTTAGGTTTAGTGCTTGCCCTTTTTTTGGAACCTTTACAAGGGTTGTTCTTAAGATCACAGAGACTTACAACAACAATTTTTTAGTTAGAGATCTCGAGGGTTTTAGAGGGTTTAGTTTGTGGGTTAGGGGGTTTGGACTCAATCTTGGGGATTAAGTTCTAGGTAGACATTTTAATTTTCCCTTTAGAGGGAGGTGTTTCAAATTCTCAAAAGGAGAGTTTGGAGGGTTCTCAGTGGGCAAGCTTTCAAGTGGGGGTTCCTCAATAAGACAAGCCCTAATGGACTTTGGGGGGTAGAGGACCAAATGAAAGTGATAGAGCTTGAGGATAAGCCCCTAGTGGAGTGGGATAGGCAGCTTATCAGGATTTTTGGTCGCCACCTAGGGCTTCCTTCACCAATACTTCCAAAGAAGAAAGCAAATAAGAGGGAAAACTAATGGCAACCTTGTTCCTAAAATAATTTAGTAGAGGAAGGTGGTAGAAATAATAGCACTTAAAATGCCCTTCTAGCGAAATGTATTTCATCAACAAAAAAACAAACTTATTCCAAGGTTGAGGTAGCTTTTCCCTATCATAGCCTACATGCAACTTGATCAAAATTCCACCCTTCTTGAAGAAAAAATTCATACTTTCCATATTCGACACCTTTTATGTCTTTTAAGCTTTTGACCATTGCAAGATAAACCTAACACCTGGGCAATAATGTCAAGTCTCTCACTTCAAAAGTTGTGCCCTCCATTTTAACCTGTCTTTTATTCCAAGCACTCCTAAATTATATAGATAGATTTTTATCATACCCATTGAGGCTCTCCAGGAACAAAGCCAAACAACCTTCAACACAAATGTGGGCCAAAGCAGCGGGTCATTTATGAATTCATTGCAAGATCTAGACTTCATCCACATTTTATCTATAGTCACCATAAATCTGACATAACTTCATCCTAATTAATTAAATAGATTTATTTAATTAATTTACCCATTCTTCCCCTTTAATTATTTAAATATTTATTTCATTCATTCATTCATTTTCCTCTTATAATCAATTAAATATTTTATTTAATTAATTATATCATTATCTAAAACTATAGTTCTTCTAATCAATTAAATAATTATTATTGTTTAATTGATCCCATTAAAATCCTGTATGCTTCTAATCCCAATTGTGCTAATTAATCCTTGATTAATTAACTCACTAACCCCCATTATCCCATTCTCCAACTATTAACTCCACCTAAGTTACTACCCATCCTATTAAGCTAAATAATCATTAATTAGCCACCCTAACCCCCATCATTACCATTATATTCTCATTTTAAATTCACCCTCAACCCCCTAATCTTGTCTCATTGATGCCACAAATCTCACCTACTTCCATTATCTTACACCTAGCCTCCAAAATTAAATGAGGTGTCATTCCAAGGTGTGCTCACACATGTGTGAGTACACCTCATCTCCTTTCTCACACTCGATTGTGACATTGTCACAATGCTAACTAGCCACATCTCTTAATCCATGCATCACCCTCACATTCAATCATAGCCCTCCATCAACTTTCAATCTTATCCCTCCATTTTACCCCCCATTTTTCTATAAATTGGGCCTCCATCTCCTCATTTCATCATCTTGAATTGTGCTAATATTATGTTGGTGCAATTGTGAGCAATCCACATTCAACACTTAGAGCAAATCGAACAAGACTTGGGTGCATCTTGAGCTTAATCGAGGTCATCAAAGGTATAAACAATTGTGTCTTGATTTATGCTTATTTCCTTATGTTTTTATGCTTTTGGTGTTGATTACTAACCCCTCCACATTTGGCACACTCAGAAAGACCCACGTCCTAACTAATATTTTGTCAAAGTTATGTGATTCAAAGGTTTGTAGGTTTGGACACTATGAAATCTTGCTTCTGTGATGACTTTTGGTGCTTGTGTTATGACTTGTGGCACCTCCATTCGAAATTGTCATGCCCATGTTCAATCCTATGGCATATGCGAGATGACTTATCACACTTGCATTTCATGAATCAACTCTCGCATTCAGAGGATTTTGTTTAATCATTTTGCTAACAACTCTCCATTTTTGTAGGGTTTATTTGGTATTTTAGGCTTGTCCTTGGTGTTATATCAAGGTTTAAAGCTTATATTAGTTGTTGCCACCCGCTACTATATTTAGTTTTTCTTTTCTTTTGCAACTACAACTTACACTAAGAGGGCAAGATAAAAAGAACAATCTAAAATCAACCTAAAAATTTTACCTAAGCTAAGCAAGATCACTAGACATCACATAACATTTGATTTTGGGCTTTAAAAATTCACCTAAAGGTCAAAGAACTCACATCTTTTTTTCATTTTTCTACTTGTTGGGTCATGCCTAGTTTTCGACACCTACGCACAAACCTATTGTGACTACGTCGTGACTTGCGGCACCTGCATTGTTGTGCCTTTGCAACAACTTTTTGCACCTCCATCCTAGGAAATGATGCCCTTGTTTTCAGTTAGATTAAGTTGGTTTAACTAGCATTAAATCAATTTTTATTGCTTAAGCATCATTATCTATTCAAAGAAATCTTGATATTTTACATCTTTTGGTTAGATTAAGGTGGTGTTGTTATCATTTTTGCATAAATTGGAATTAACTAGGTCTCTGAGCATAGGTGTAGTTCTACTCATAATTTGACACCTCTGTTTAGGATAGTTAGTTTAATCCTTTTTGTGATATCTTGGCATATTCTGATGTTTATGTTAGTTAATCATTTAAGAATATATCAATAGCCAGCATAAATTTCATCACATATAGTTAGCATCATCATTATTTAATTCTAGGGTGCATTATATCACTCAACTTTACGTAAGCACCATTTTGTGCATAGTATTGTGCTTTTGTGCTTTGTTTTAGATTTTGAGATTCTAGTTTTTTGTGCCTACACTTCTGTTTTGTTTTATATTTTTGAGCTAACGACTGGACTAACTAGTGATATAGTTGTTCGATCACCAAAGGAAAATTCAATAAACTATTAATCTGTGGTTTTGCAAGACATTTGACTAAGACTTTATTTTCCACTAATCTAGGCACTAAAATAGAGTAGTGGGTTAATTAACTTGTTTCACGTGCTTGGAAGGGTGAAATAGATGTATGCTTTCCCCTAGTACTTAGTGCGATCTTAGGGATTAGAAAATCTTTGTATCTCTTCATTTTGTTTAGATCAATGTTTTAGGTAAACATAAGATTTCTAGCTTATGTGTATGTTCTCCCCTCATGCTTCATGCGATCTTGGGGATCAAAACACCTAGTATACATTTCCCTTTAGGAGACTTGCCTAGGGATTTCATCACCTTATGGGACAATCTCAACCATGCGTACCGGCAGGGTATATAAAGGGGGGAGAACTAAAGTTGTACCCCAATCTAGTTGTGTCGTAATTGGCATAGCCTCGATTGCTTAGGGTGATTCCAAGTGCTATGAGTGAAAGGTTGGTCCAAGCTTTTAGTACCACACTAAAGTTCCTAGCACACGCTTGTGACAAACAAGTGTTCACGGTTTGGGCCTCACATACCTTGCATATATCGAGGACTCCCTAGAAAAACATTGTAAACCTAGAAAGCCATTTGAATGTAGACTAGTGTGGTGCAAGGGATGTGGATTGTACCCTGAAGTTACTCACCATGTACTCCCTTAGGTTGAGATAGAAATCCTTGTGGTGAACTTTGATAGTTCCCAATGAGAGAGAAAAGGTGAGCCTGTGGCATTCGTTGACGACCCTGTGCCACTGGATCTCTACCTATTTTCCTTTGCAAGAAAAGGTGCTCAAGTGAACCACCCAAGTATCAAGGAGTATTAGCCCAAGCTTGCTTGGGTGGTGCGCCCACATTATTCTATAAACCTACTTGAGCTTAGGGCTTGTAATTAAGTGTTTGAAGTGTCTTTTTATGTGAAACCCATGAAGACGAATCAACCAAAGGGCTAAGGATTTGGCTATACCCATTGAAAACATCAAAAACTCTCAAATTTGGCCAATGTTTTTTACTATTTGTCAAATCTCTTTCCAAAATACCTAAGACTGTAGAACTATGCCTACAACTTGTTGTGCCTCTGTCAAAACATGTTGTGCCTATGATTTTGTGCCTCTGTCAAAACCTATTGAGTCTGCATTTTCTTGAAACTATGCCTACGTCCTTTCACGATTCTAAGTCTTTGACTTTGACCTCCTAGGGATTCCTGGTTTAGTCTGACATAATTTGCAACTACCATTAACCACACCATCTTCATACCCAAAATTTGGCATTATCAATCCCCCACCCACCCCATCATTCAAATTTTCCCCTTTGGACCTAAGAAAACCTTAGAATCACTCATCATTTTAACACCTTGGACTTAGTATCATCCCCTCTTTTTCACCACATCATCATTAATCATCATTATCCAAATCCAACCTTAGGATACATCTTCTAAATCTTCAAAAATCATCATCTATCATCATCCTTTTCGAACCAAATTTATCATTAGGACTTAATCTAGATCCTCCATCATCTTTATAATCTAAGGGTAGCTTAAGAACTTTCCTACCTTAAGTTGTACCTCTGGTTAGACCATCCTTTTTGGATAATTTAGCCTAAGGAGTGGCTCCTTTTTGCTAAGTTTTTTCAAAATCATCCACATCTACCCTTGCTTAGGAACTTGCCTATCCTAAGTAAGCAAATCCTAAATCATCTCATCCCAAGGATCTAGGTTGCAACTTTTTACCACAACCTTTGGTTGCCTACCATCAAATTAATCCAATCATTCCAAACCAATCTTATCATAAAAATCCAATCAAACCATCCTTAATCACATCATCAAATCAAACATCCTAAGCCAATCATTTTTAATCAATCCTAAGGATATCCTAATCATCTAAACATTAGCCTAAACCTCACCACTTAGCCACCTCATCATAAATCTAAGTCCAAACTTAATCCAAGGTCCACACCCTTAATCTCTTAAAGAATCCCTCCTTTGCATGCCAATCACTACATCACAAGCAAATAAATTAATGGATTCTCAAGGAAAATCCTTTTTCAAAACCACTTCATCTCAACCACTAATCCCTCATGAAGACATGGTAGGTTCTCCAGAAGAGTCCCCTAGACTAAGTGAATTTTCCAATAACCCTTATAACCAAGAAATGACGGAGAAAATTATTCTCCTTGACAAAGACCACCTTGTCCTTAGCCTCATAGCACATGGGGCGAAAATACCCTTCACAAACAAAATCCTACAAGAAAGAAGTAGTGACCCTTCAAATAATCCCTCGTCATCCAATAATTTCTTTGATCATCTCGTTGGTCTACAACTTAACACCGATAACCCCTCTTCCACCAACACAAATATACCTCAATTAACTTATACAACCACAATCTCATCTAACACCAACACCACTACACCTCTTATCATAAACACAAATGTCCCTCTCTTCATAAATGAAACAAAACCCCTCAATAATATACCTCCACTTACATTACATCTAATGTTCACTGTCCCCCTAATGCTAATGCCACTTATGCCCCTTCCAACCCAACTATACCCACACAACCCCTTCTCACTTCATCTATTCATGCTAATTACATCGCTTCACATAACGTATCCCAACCTCCTAACAAAAATATCCCTCCCCCACCCCCTAATAACTAATTAAACCCTAATCCTCAACAACAAATCATCCATAACCAACCTCCACATAATACATTCACTTCTAATCTGCAAATTAGCACTACCAACATTCATACCCAACACAACAACCCTCCACCCCCACTTCAAAATCCCCCACACACCAAAAATCAAGTCCCAACCCCTAATCATCAACAATACAACCTTTTAAATATAAATAATCCCCCATCAACACCCTCCCATCAATACACGTATAACCAACCACCCCAAAATCCTTCACAAAATTACCTTGCCCAAGAGTTGCAAAAATGAAAGACATGATCCAAGGGATTCAAAGTGGTCAAACCAAGAAGACCTTTAGGTACATGGACGTATGTCCTTATCCATTTGACCAATCTATACTAGCAATCCCCTTCCCTAAAGACTATGAGATCCCAAAGTTTGACAAGTACAAAGGGAAGAGTAACCCCATTGAACACTTAAAAGAATTTAGAGTCCAATGCCAAGAAGTGGCCTATAACAACATATACCTAATTTGAGATTATTCCCTAAGATCCTTAGCGGTACAACCTTGGAATGGCTTACAAAATTACCCCATGGATCCATTAAGTCCTTTGCAAACTTATTCAAATGTTTTGTAACACACTTTTCATACAACATTGACCAAGAAATAACTTTGGCAAAGTTATGCACCACAAAAAAATAATGGGAAAAGTTTTGTCGCATTCCTTCAAAGATGATGAAACCTTGCAAGTAGATTCCCCTTACAAGTACCAAAAAAATAAATGGTTAACATATTCATTAAAAATTTACACTCTAAAATTGCTCTACACTTACGACTACAATGTGTTACAACATTTGATGAAGTCATCGAAAAAGGGTTAACTGTTGAAAAAGCCTTAATTGTAGGTATGGTAATTAAAATCTATAAGGACCAAAAACACAATAACCAAACCTCTACTAATAAACCCAAATATTGGTCCAAAAATAAAAATGTTGTAAATGATGGCATAATTGATAGTAAACTTCTCCAAAACATACAAAACACATCATCTCACAACACACAACAACAGCAAGGTGACTAAAAGACCATCACCATTCCCCAAGAAAAAGGCAAACAAAATAATAATCAATCCAAACACAAATACACTCCTTTAGGGGAACCTCTTGATGTCATATTTCATAGATTGGCACAAGCAAACATGATCAAATTCCTTATCACTACACCTCTTGACGAAAGAAAACCTAAACTCGAATGGTATAGGGAAGACAAATATTGTGAATACCATTGCATTAAAGGACATAACACCATAGAATTTATGAGGCTAAAGAATTACATTCAAGACCTCATTGATAAGGGATAAATTAAAATTCAAAATCAAAACTCCCCAAATGAGCAACTAGGAATCTACACACAACCCTTCCCACAACATAATGATGGGTAATCATATAATAATCTTTCATATACATACACTAATAATTCCAACCCATCCGTACATGACATAATTATCAGTCAAATTGAATAATGCAACACCATAACCATAAAAAGCACTTGATTGTGTCGTTACCACCTGTCATGGCCAAGTGACAATACAGGGAGCTTCATCCTCCTCATCCACTCCATCCAACACTAATAAATATAATATCATTGAACACCTTGGTAAAACCCCATCCCAAATTTCCATCTTGGAACTCCTTTGTACTTCACCTACCCATAAAGAAGCACTTGAAAAAGCTCTTCAAGAATCCCGAGTACCAAGCGATATTAATTTCAACCAATTCCAAGCTATAATTGGACACCTTTCATCCTCACACCAACTATCATTCACTAATAAATATCTTCATACCAAAACACCTCATAATAAACCTATTATCTCTCAAAATTTGCACCCTAAACTAAACTATACAAGTTTCAGCAGTATTGGAGAAACATTAGATTCACTTCTATGTGGGACTGTTGGAATGAAGTGAAACCTCCAGGTTCTAGGCCGACTCCTATTCAGATAAACATTTAAATGCACTTAAACTCGAAAGGGAAAAGGTGTAAGAAGAAAAGCTTAAACAATAAACAATTGAAAACTTTAAAAAACTTTTAAGGTGATACACAATAAATATGTTGATATCTTGTTTAAACAACACACCACAATGAAAATACGACAACACTAAGTGCATAGGACACAAATTTGGTATATGAGCCACTGCATAAAAATTCCTTGTAGACAGGTATTAAATTAGTTCCAGACTCTAACTTAGCAGGAAAATATAAAAGTCTCACAACTAATCAAGCCTAAACTATATAAAATTTCACAATCTATAATCTTTTCAACTGCAAGATCTTCACTTCAGACACCATTTCAAGACATAACATGTAGGATTAAAATAAATCTTAGCATGAAACATCAAACTGAAAATAGGATAAAAGCATACAAAGGCGAACTCCAAAGTAGGTCCCAAAAAGCTCCTGAATTATCAGAAAATAATTGTGAGGAAGTCCTCAAAATATCACGAGTTACAAAGGCTGAATAATGCTTTTTCCACAATCTCTTTTCTTCGAACCCCTCTTTTACAAAGAGGCAAAAAATTCCATATATACAACCTAAAAACCCAAAAGTGTCGGCCTCTACCCTAAGGTTTACAAAAAATGAGTCGGTTCTTGAACATGTCGCCCCTCAGATCTTTTGGACTAAAGGTAATGCTGCATTTAATGTGCCTCCCCCGTGTCCATGTCAATGAAGGATTGCTCCAGGGATGGCCTTTTAGATCTTTTGCAACCATTGCATTAACTTATGGCCTTCGTGTCCACCCTCGAACCTCATTGCAGAGTTTCCTTGAATGTTCTTGAGCGACATCATAAATGTCGATCTACCTTTGCCAGTAAACACCACAGCTGTCATTGAGACTCGCAACTTCTTCCCTTTCGGCCTTCTTCTTGCTCTAGATCCTTTTGCAAGTTGACCCCCCAGAGAGACAACATCTGACTTTCATGTTAGATCTGAACACCATTGTTCACTGAGCCGATCCATCACCTTCGATCTCAAAGTAGATCAATTTCGTTCATGCTCTGTTGATCCTCCTCACAAGAATAGTCACAGTCAAACTACCAATGGTTCGCCTTCAGCCTCCTCTGATTGGTTGAACACATGCCACTTAGGCTTTCCAAGCTGTCAAAGGCTACTCAAATGGAATCGCATGTCGGTGAGACACTTTCCATGTCTCCCCAATGTGATTATACTCTACAACACATCAACATAGCATACAACTATCGGTGAGACCTCATATCGAAATCAAGAGTTATACTAATATCACAAAAAACCATCGGCAAGACAATCATTATCGGCCAGAGGTCATAGCGACTCCTTAGGAGTCCTACCACTGTGCTCCTCCATTGGCAAAACATCCACAGTCAGCAAGACTCTCTCAGTCGACAAGATATCGTAGTGAAGCCACAAGACCTTCGAAAAGACATACCATCATCGGCGAGATATCATGCCGAGCTCAACTTCCTTCGGCGAGACCACCATTTGTCAGTAAGACATTACATCGATGATGCCACCTTTTGGAAAACTCATTTCATTTTAGGGAGACCCCATCCTGTCAGCCAGAGGTTATACCGATGAGACTCCCCTTTTTTTGAATGCAACTTCTTTCGGCGAGACTCCTGGCAGTCGACGAGACGTTACAATGAAGCCCCCACCTTTCGGCAATACATCAGCGAGTCAGGAAGCCTTATCCCCGAGCAACCCTTCTTTCACCGAGACTTCCAGTAGTCGGCAGGAGATTACACCAAAGGCATAACCTTTGGCGAGACATTCAACATGTCGAGGAGACATTACCCCAAAGCAAACCCCTTATGCCAAACTCAAACCTTTCGGCGAGACTTCGCTTGGTCGGTGAGAGGTTACACTGAGACCAAGCCCACTTCGGCAAGACCTCACCCTGTCGGTGAGACCCTACCCCGAAGCCACAACCTTTCGCCAAGAGCTCCATCTGTCGGCATGACTTCTCCCCAATGACACCCTTCTTTCAGTGATGCTAGCCTTGTGAACAACGGTCAGTGAGACTTCTTCCCAAGTGGAGAGATATATAAAAACCCATGGCGATTAAAATGTCTGGCCGACCGGTATATCTCAAATGAATATAACATAACAACCAGTTAGCAAGACATCCCGCTGGTCTCAACGACTTTATTCTCTAAGCAGTTTTGTCCCAAATCTAATCGAGGCATGCTTTCCAACAAATTTCCTTGTGAAATAGCATCAGATGAAGACCTTCCCAATGAAAACCGAACACCTGCACACTGGGATCAACCCTTATGGGAGCCACATTTAATCCACGTGCCAAATTTAAAACATAATTTCCCCTAATTGAGCCTGCAGGTGAAAATTGGGTAACAAAACCATTACACATTGAAGCCATTGTTCACAAGAATAACATCAAAAGGGTCCTAATAGATGGTGGATCTAGTCTAAATCTATGTACATTAAAGTTAATAAAACGATTGGGATATTAAAATGATGTCATTGATCCCCATAAAAAGATAATTATAAAAGCATATGCCGATGCAAATTGACAATCAAAAGGTACCATTAAACTACCTGTTCAAGTTGGGCAAACCATTATGGATACAACATGTCACATACTTGACCTTGACCTACCATATAATATTCTCCTCGAAATACCTTGGATACATGCCATGCAAGGCATCCCTTCCACCTATCATCGATGCTTAAAATTATCTCATAATGGAAAAGAAATCACCATTCCCATTGACCCACAACCTTTCCAATATTGTAAAGCATTGGAAGGAAAATACAAAAGCTACCACCATTGCCCCATTAATGATGAAGCCTCCACCTCATCCACTTACATTAATCCATCTACATTACAACCATCATCAACATCACCCTCCATTCCCAAGGACAAGGTTAAGATAACTGAAAAAGGATGTGAAGAAAATAAAATTCAAAATGCTTTTTTGCATAGGGAAACTCCCTACATCTCCACAATCGTATGGTTGAATGCTCAACTTGAAGCCAAAAGAAACCTTCAAAAACTTAAATAAATGGGGATTATTGGATAGAGAAGACTTGGGTCTAGAAATGGATGTTTCAGCTTGGTTATACAAAGAAGAAAATGAGCTTCCTACCTTAGAAATCCATAGATATCCTAAAGGACATGACTTGTGCAAAAATTGGGGATACAAAGGCAAAGGATTGGGGGCACAAGAACAAGGAATCATGGAACCCATTCAACTCTAATAATACAAGAACCATCAAGGACTTGGATTTTTGGTCACTGATTTGGTAACCATAAAACCCTAGTGTACTCATGACAAAAGTGGTCATATTTCTACTGATAAGAACTTTTAGGAAGAAGCCATCGAAGAATCCTTTCATACCATCAGTGAACTTTTCGACACTAATCAAGTATTCACCATTTCATCCTCTCTTGACCTCCAGCTTGTATACCCTAAATTAATCAATTGGGACCAATAAGGACCTCCAACCTTGGACATATTTCAAAATGACGAAGAAATTGCAAAAATCATGGGATTTTGAGAACACCTCCCCTTAGGCAACCATAAGAAAGGTAACCAAATAACACTACTCAAAGATGCCTACTTTGGAGAACAAATCATGTGCCTCAGTCATAAAAATAAAAAAAGATAAAAATAAGAAAGAAAGATCCCTTAGTGAAAACCTTGATGAGGCACTTTTGGATCGTGAAAAAGTAAATATAAAAGACATACCCTCTAATGAAAACCAAGTTTCTAAGGCATTGGAGGATGGGGCACATGATTCAATCCTAAACTATGATGAGACATCTACTGTAGTAATTGAGGATATCACAAATATCAATTTGGGAACAAATGAGGAACCAAAAATTACTTACAAGGCCAAAGAGCTAGACGAGACACTTAATGAAAAACTGGGAGAGTTCCTCAAAAGAAGATTCATTAACATACAAAGACATGCCAGGATTGGATCCATCTCTCGTAGTACATCATTTGGCAGTCTATCCAAATACAAAACTTGTCAAGCAAAAGTTACAAAAAATGCATCCACAAATAGCTCTATTGGTAAAATCAGAGTTACAAAAACTCTTGGAAGTTGGATTTATCAAACCTACTGATTATCTTGAATGGGTGTCCAATATTGTACCAGTTGCAAAACCTATTGTGGGCATCCACATATGCACAAATTTCAGAGATCTCCATAAAGCATTTCCAAATGATGATTTTCCATTGCCCAACATTGATATGATTGTAGATCTTACCATTGGACATGAAATATTTTCCCTTGTGGATGGATTTTTTAGGTTATAACCAAATCTGCATTGCCAAAGAAGATCAACATAAAACAAATTTCATAACCCCATGGGGGAATTTTTGCTGTCAAGTCATGTCCTTTGGACTTAAAAATGCAGGAATAACATATCAAAGAGCAATGATTGTCATCTTCCACAACATGTTACATGACATTATGGAGGACTATGTGGATGATCTCCTAGGAAAATAAAAAACAAAAGAAGGAAGCATTGAAGTACTAGAAAGAATATTTGATCGGCTAGAAAAGTATCAACTATGCCTTAATCCCAAGAAATGTGTATTCAGAGTTTCATCTGAAAAACTATTGGGCTTTATTGTTTCCCGTTGAGGAATTGAAGCGAATCCAACAAAATAAAAGCAATAAGAGAAATGCTTCCACCAAAGAACACCAAACAACTCAAAAGTTTGCAAGGAAAGCTACAAGCACTCCGAAGATTCATTACTCAATTGGTTGAAAAATGCCAACCTTTTTCCCACCTACTCTACAAAAACATTACGTTCAAATGGGATGAAAAGTGTCAACAAGTATTTCAACAATTGATAACCAAGTAGGTGATAACCTCCCACCTTTTATGGGTGGTAGGAATTAATGCACCTCTTGGATGTATTTGCACTTATTTTTTTATATATTGAGCACTATCCTCTCACCTTCACTAGTTCGGCTAGTTTGGTGATCGCTCGATGGGAGTATTCTACAATTTATCTTGCCTTGTCTCTATTTTTTCTCTCATTTTATATTTCTCTTCATTTTTCTATTTTGATCTTCGATCATCTATTGAGTGAAGTTGCATGTGATCTATGACCAACATCAGATCTTGGCTTGGTTCTTGCTTCTCACTGAATCTAACATGGTATCAGAGCCATGTTCTAGTATAGCTCATTGTTTTTTTGATTTTTTGAGAGATTTGAGACTAATAGAAAGCTAATGTTTTTCCTTAAAAACCAAGAATGCTCTTCTCTTGCATTCTTGCATGACTTGGAGAATTAGAATAGTTTAAAGGAAAAATTCACATATATTTAATCTAGTTTACATATATTTGTTCCTGTAAGATCTGGGTGATTTGAAACTTTTTGGTAATATTGGAGGCTTTTTTAGCATTTCTAGAGAGTCTAGAAGGTTTGAAAAAGTCAAAATTGACTTTTATTTCACCAAAATCAAAGATTGGAGGATATAGTACAAAAAATTAGAGTTAAAAACTTGAATTTTTACTGGAACCGTTTTCATTTTGGCTTCAAAAATTTAGCTTCCACTCATTTTTAAGAAAAATGATTTATGGGTTTTATTCCCAACACTGAAAAATCATCTGGGTAGTTGTTAGTTTTTGTATAAAGTTGATAAATTTTACATAAATCAAATCAGAAAAGGTGTGAGTTGTTCATCACAATCAAGTTTTGCATTTTTCTTCAAAAGTGCATAACTTTTGCCTCAGGCATCATATTTTAAAAAACAAGTACTTGACAAAAAGTTGAACTTTCCATCCATGAAGGTTTGCTACATTTTTTATCTTCAATAAGTCATATCTTTCACTTTTGTAGTCCATTTTTCAAAAACAAAAAAGTGTTGGAAAGATATTGAAGAGTAAAAAACAACTACAAGGTTATTTTTTCATACTTTTATTTGGAAATTAATTTGTATCAAATATTGTAATCTTGGCCATTAAGGGCCTTAAAAACCTTGTAATCTGGAAAAGCCTTGTAAAAGCACTAATCATAAAGTGCCAACATTGTAATATTTAGGGGGGTGATTTTTGAGACTAGTGGAAAGGGGGGTTGTCTTGTGTGTCTTCTTTCTTCACACTTTTCTTTATTCTTTGCAATCTTCTTTTTTGCCCTCATGGATGCATCTACAGTTCCAGTTTTAACTCCATATAATTATTTTGAATGGAAATCTCAGATGATAATATATTTGAAAAGACATGGATATCATCGTGGAACAATGGGACTTGAAACTAAACCACAAGATGGTGCAAAAAAGATTAAATGGTTTAACAAATGTGATGAAGCTTTTGGTACTTTGTGTATGTCAATATCTCCAGACCTACTTTTTCATATTGAGTCTGCAAAAACACTGAATGAAGTGTGGACCACTTTGGGAACACTCTTTGGTAAGAAAGATGAGTTAAGAGGTCATCAATTGGAGAATGAACTCATAGGGTTGAGTCCTAATTTTGACACCATGCAAGACTTCTTCACAAAATTCAAAGCTGTTAGATTGCAATTAGAACGTGGAATCAAGAAGGATGATAAGAAACTGATCTTGAGTATTCTTTCTAAGCTTGGTCCTAACTATTTAGTATTTGTTTCTACATTCTATGCTATGAAATGTGCCCTAGGTTCCACATATAAAATGCCTTCTCTAGATGAATTTGTTGTAGAACTCACTAGGGAGCAAGAAAAATTGGTTATAATGGGTATAATTAAACCCTCTAAGTCACATGCCTTGGCAGTTAATTAGAGTACAAAAGAACAAAAAGGGTCCAATAAGAAAGATAAGAAGCAAAAGAACTAAGGAGAGAAGAAGAAAGATCAAAAATCTGCTACTTCAAAAGTAGATAATCAAACCTCTTCATCAAAAGGCGAACAACCTAAGAAGGAGAAGGTTAAATGTTCTTATTGAAAAAGGCCTAGCCATGATGAACATAATTTTTTAAAGAAATAAATTGACCACCTTTCACACCTTCTAGAAAAGAACAATATCAAGGTGATTGATTCAGTTAAACAAAGTTCATCAAAAGGTTCTTATAAGGACATAGAAAAAAGTAAGGGGAAAGGAAAGGGAAAGGCCCTAGTTGTTGTTGCTTAACAACTACAGTCTTGGATCATTGATTCAGGTGCTTTGCACCACATGGCCTCATCAGAGGATAATTTTACATCTTTGGAGCCATGTTCTATGCTTACCATACTTATGGGTGATGACACTCTTGTTGAAGTGCATGGGAGAGGGTCTATTGATGTGGGTGAAGGGACATTTGAGGATGTTCTTTGTGTTCCATCTTTGTCAACTAATCTCCTATCTATTTATCAAATCACTCACATTGGTTCTAGCAAGCGAGTTGAGTTCACTCTAGATGTTCAGTGGTAATCAGTGAAATGCATAATGGGTCTATAATTGTTGTGGGAAAAGCAAATCATCAATCCAAAATCTATCAGTTTTCTCACTTTGTTCCTGACTCTCCTTTGACAATGTTTCTCACTCATGCAAATGAGGTGAATTGTTTATGGCATCAATGGTTTGTCCACTTGAACTACTGTTACTTGCAGCAACTCAATCAACATGACATGGTTTTAGGGTTGCCTTCTATTTGATTTTCTGATGGAGTTTTCTAGGGATGCATTCTTGGTAAGAATCCTGAGGAGAAATATGATAAAGGAAAAGCATGGAGAGCTACAAATCTATTGGATTTGGTACACAGTGACTTGGCAAGACCATTTCCACAACCATCTTCCAACAAGGCTAGATATGTCTTGACATTTATTGATGACTTTACTAGATACACTTGGGTCTATTTTCTCAAACAAAAGTCTGAGGTCTTTGATCATTTTCTAGATTTCAAAGCTTTTACAAAGAAACAATCCAAGAAGTTCATCAAGATTTTGCTGATAGATAATGGAGGTGAATATGTTAACAATCAGTTTGAACAGTTTTGTGCTTCACAAGGAATCAACATGCAATACACAGTTCCATACAACCCTCAGCAGAATGTTGTCACAGAATGCAAGAATATATCCTTGAAGGAGATGGAAAATTGTATGATACACTCCAAATATTTGGCACCTCAGTACTAGGAATAGGCCATCAACTATGTGTGTTACATCCATAACTGAGTTCCTCACAAAGTTGTGAAGGGGTTAACTCCTTTTCAAGCTTGGACTAGTCGGAAACCCACAATTAAGCACTTTTGAGTGCTTGGTTCTCTTGCATGGGCCCATATTCTAGCAGAGAAACACAAGGCTATGGATCCACAGAGCAAGCCTTGCATATTTTTTGGATATCCAGATGATGTCAAAGGTTATAGGCTTCTCCATCCCACCACTCATGAGTTGTTTATTGAGATGAGTATTTGTTTTGAGGAGAGCTCTTCTAGTTCTTCTCCATCTACCATCACATTGGATACTTTTCATCATGATGATAGTTTTTCAGAGGATCTTAATCCTCCTAATATTGATGAGGAGTCTTCTTCCTCCACTTTAGATGGTGATAGTGATGATGAGGATTCACATTCCTCTTCTAGTCATCATTCAGAGGTTGATGATTCTCCTCTAGATTCTCCAACCTCAACACCTATTTGGACTCGACAGACATTGGAGTTAATAGGTGATTGGGTTGGTGATCCATTAGACACAAGAAGAACATGATATAGTTTGAATAGGCTCCACATCTCTTTGTTGCTTCAACTTCTGATCCATATTCTTTTTGAGAAGCTTTTGGTATTCTTGAGTGGGATGTTGCAATGCAAGAAGAGTTCAATTCCTTAGAGAGGAATCACACATGGGATTTAGTCCTTCTTCCTAAGGGAAGAAAAATTATGTGATGCAAGTGGATCTATCAGACTAAATTTGTAGTAGATGGTTTGGTTGACAAGCACAAGGCTTGCTTGGTAGAAAAAGGATTCTCCCAAGTTCCCGAGATTGACTACTCTCAAAATTTTGCACCAGTTGCTAAGATGAATTCCATCTGACTTGTCCTTGCTATAGGTGCAACACATCTTTAGGAAGCTCACCAGATGGATGTGAAGAGTTCCTTTCTTCATGGTGACCTTTAGGAGGAAATCTACATGAAGCAGCCACAGGGATTCATACAAGATCCTTCACTTGTGTGTAGACTTCAGAAATCTCTCTATGGCCTCAAACAGGCTCCTCAAGCTTGGTATGCAAAGATGGACTCCTTCCTTTTGACAATTGGGTTCAAACGATGCCATTATGATCCAAACGTATACATTCACTAGCAGGATGACACTCTCACATTCTTGGTTCTCTATGTTTATGACTTATTGATCATAGGGAGTCACTCGTCCACCATCAAGGCAGTGAAAACTGAAATACATGATATATTTTTGATATTTGACTTGGGTCTTTTGCATTACTTCTTAGGGATTGAGATCACTCAATCATCTTCAAGTATCTTCCTTGGACAACCCAAGTATGCACTTGATATGCTCTCTATATTTCACATGGCTGACTGTAATCTTGCACTGACTCCATTTTTTCTAGGGGTCAAACTTGAGGCTAAGTGTTCTTCACCCTTGGTTGATGGCACGTTGTACTGAAAACTTTTTAGGAGTCTCATCTACTTAAATCATACGAGACTTGACATTTCATATGTTGTGGGCATGGTCTCTCGATTCATGAAGAAGCCACATGAGTTGCATTGGAAAGCAACTAAATGGATCCTCCACTATATTCAGGGTACTCACAATTATGGGATTCAGTATGTAGCGGGCATGGATATTGATTTGGTGGGACACACAAATTCAAATTGGGTAGGTGATTCCCAAGATCGCAAGTCTACTTTAGGATATTGCTTCTTTCTTGGTTCTGGGCCAATTTGTTGGTCAAACAAGAAGCAATATGCAATTGATCTTTCATCTGCAGAGGTTGAGTATCAAGGGGTAGTTAATGCAACCATTGAGGCTATTTGGCTTCAAAATATTCTCATTGATTTTGGTATTTCAATCAGAAAACCTATAGTCATATTTTGTGATAATCAAAGTGCAATACAAATCTCAAGGAACATAGTTCATCATCAGAGGATGAAACACATTGATATTCATATACACTACATTTGGGAGTTGATTCAAGAAGGGATCATTGATCTTAAGTATTGTTCTACATTGGAGTAGATTGCAAACATCTTCACCAAACCCTTCACATAAAGTAAATTCCTTCATCTACGAGCTTTTTGGGGTACGATAGGTGTCTGCTTCAGGAGGGGCTTCTTAGTCCTTCATTCTGCTCTCTCTATTTAGGGGGGCTATTCCTCTTATGGGGGGATTATTCTTATGGGGGGGATCTCTATGTACATGGGTACCTAACATGGCTCCATTTGTCGGGACCATCTTTTTACCCACCTAAGCTACACTTAAGGGGGACCGTGTTAGTGTAGGTTTTTTATTTTCCTTATGTTAGGGTTATTTGTTTTTTCCTACACATATTATTTAAGCTTTCTTAGGTTTATTAGGTGTTGTTAATACGAGGACACATGGTGAAATACATCATCTACATGTGTCACTCTCTCCCACACATGGGTAGTTGAGTTACACATCCTCTTTTGGCTTATTTTGCCACCTCTCATAACCACTATTTTGTTTTTACCTAGGTAGGTTATGGGGTAGTTGGGTTTCTCACCCTCTTTTGGCTTTATGTGCCACCTCCTTTTTGTCTTTACCTAAGGGGGTTATGCCACATGTTTTGTCATTTTCCAAGTAGGTGATAACCTCCCACCTTTTATGGGTAGTAGGAATTAATGCACCTCTTGGATGTATTTGCCCTTATTTTTCTATATATTGAGCACTCTCCTCTCACCTTCACTAGTTCAACTAGTTTGGTGATCGCTCAGTGGGAGTATTGAGAGTATTATGCAATCTCTTTTGTCTTGTCTCTATTTTTCTCTCATTTTAGATTTCTCTTCATTATGTTATTTTGATCTTCAATCATCTGTTAAGTCAAGTTGCATGTGATCTATGAGTGACATCAGATCCTGGCTCAGTTTTCGCTTCTTACAGAATCTATCATTATTTTAAAAGCGAAAGGTGGTTTGGAAGATAATTAAGCATGCATCAAATTGTATACGATAAAACATGGTTTAGTTGTAGGACTTCACACAAGTTTGTAGGATCTTTGTACAAGTTTGTAAGATCATCCTTACAGTTCATTAAACACGTGTCAGGGAAGGTATGATATTCATAGAATTTGTTGTAGCCAATTTTAAAACTAAGTTGCGTCATATGCTTAGAGAGTGTTTGCAACATGATTATGATGGGATAGTATTTTAAAACCAATCTATATTATGCTTAAAGTTTGTTTTCAAATCGGGCTTATCTAAATTTGGAAAATTGCTTAGCTATTCAAATAAGCACTGGGGGTGATGTAGTATGGATTTAGGATAAAGGTTGGATGTTGTACGGTATCTAAAAAGAAATTATTTGGCTTATTTTCTATGAGATTGAATCATAAGCATATGTTAGGTTTCATGTGCTTTAGGGGAATAGTGTACTGAGTTACAGTTTGGCACATGAGAGAATTATATCATGTGAGCAAAAGGATTGTAATCTTTCAAAAACTAATGTGTGTTTGTATTGTTGTAGGTAATAGGTACGAAGATTTAAATTTCATAATCTCGCGTTAAAATTGTAAGCATGAGGTGGCAACCTTAAGTGTGCCCTATACTGGTGTATTATCTTGACATGACAATTCCAACTTTGCAATTGCAATCTAAGCGTGCCCTCATCTTTTTATAGGGATGTTTTAACGTCATTTTCAGTGGCATTTCCACTAGCTTGTTTCTTTCGAAAAGTTATATTTCTATGGGTTTGTTTGCTTTCTAACTGTGCCATCGACTATTGTGGCATTCCAAACTTCTGTTGTTTGTTAAGGCGTGCTCAGTGCGGCTACGTCTCCAGTTTTAAGTGCTTTGCTTATAGTAGTGTCATTTTCAATGGGGCGCACAATGTGTGTTTGCTGCAGTTCTGGGTTTTTGTGTTCCTTATCAAGTTTCTTCATTTGCTATGGAGTACCTACCAAGAAACTACAGGAAAAAAATCCAAGTTCACCCATGGGAGTTGCCATTTTTTTTGCACCATGTTGAAAAAGAGTAGCTATAACAGTCATTCAAGGTAAATTGTCCATCAATTTGCAATCGTATTAAGTCTGTAATTGGAGATGAAATAATATGCCCGCGGACTTAGAGGATTATTTTCCTTTCAAATCTTGTTTCAATATTCATCTCCAACACTCTTGATTTGGTTAATGATTATCAAAAGTACAAAGCATTGCATCTAAGAAAATCAATGAGGTATTTCTGGAGAATAATGCATTGCTCCAAAGTGTCCAAGTCTATGATATTTGGAATGGCTTTAGGAAAATTCACTGCTAGCAATTCTCTGATGGAAAATTCACCGCGGGAAAATTCACCGCCACCAGCAATTCATCGATATGGAAAATTAACCACCAAAAAATCATGCAATTATTTTTTTGCGCAGTGAATTGTCATGGCGGTGAATTTTCCTACGGTGAATTGTTGGTGGTGAATTTTCCCTCGATGAATTGCTGGCAATGAATTTTCTGTATACCATTTCGAATGGTGAAGGCTATGTAGGAAGACTTTTTCCAAGGCATTACCTAGTGCATAAGCATAAATATGTAGAAATTTTTCAAGCAATGAAGATGTTAATCAAGCTAGACTATTCTGAGCATTTGTATAGAGCACTAGCCAAGTTTCATTTTGATTTGGGTAATGAAATAGTTAGTAAGTTCAAGAGAAATATCATGCTATTTCAATCTTGTTGTCTCATGAGTGTGTTTTAGATAAGCAACCAAAGCTTCCTCAATAAGTTCCCTATATCAATATCACAGTGCATTCACAATCAAATAATCAAGTTGTTGATGTTGTTCAGGAAGAAGTTCGAGAAAATTCAGTGCAATGCCCTATTGTTGGTGGTGAAAATTAGTAAAGGGTTTTTTGGTCAATTTTGCTTTTTGTATCTATGATGCATATTATGTCTTTCAGGGCTCTAAAATAGGTAGTATAATATATATTTTGGCTTGGCTGATGGGGAAACAAATGTAATAATTCGTAGATTTCCAACCAACTTTATTAGAAATTTTGATGGATATCAAATGTATTAAAATTTTTGGCATGGCTGGCAAGGGAAGATAGTAGGAAATCAGAAACATTATCAACCATCTTTGTTTATCTGCCAAATTTTTTTGGCATCTTTATATTTAAAACTCCAAATATATTAATATAATATATAGGCTTCTAGCCTTTTGATTAAAAAAAAAAAACATGTCCATATTGTTGTTGAAAAATATGTGATGTCAGATGAAGACATGATATAATAGTAAAATAAACATGTGAAGAATTTGTTAATTAAAATTAAAATATTGCAATATAACGTAAATGTTGAGGAAAATTATTTAGGAACTGTGGCTTAAGATGTTGTTGTTTGGGAGATAATTTTTTAAAGGAGGAAGATGCAAGTAAGAGAGAAAATTTTGTATTATTATATTTTATCAAAATTATGAACAATGAAGACATAAGAGAATAAAAAGAAAATAAGATACAATAAAGAGTAGGAGCACAAAAAATGCGACACAAGAAAAAGGTAAAAGACATCAAGCAACAAATAAAATGAAAATTTTGGGATGACTTTATGAGAGTGGTTATGAATCACTTAGATACTTTGCATCATCTTCATATTATAAAGACACAAAAATGTATAGAAAGAGAGTGAATGACCACATAATAAGGTATTTATGTTTTGGCTCAATATGATGAAGGTAAAGTACATTGATACTTAGTATCATCCCTAAATGCCTAGAATATTATGAAATATAGTAATGTGATGGCATTGATGAACCACACAATAAATAAACATATAATTTTAGTTTCACATGGTGAAGGTGAAGTATCTTGATGTTTTGCATCATCCCCAAAGTTACAAGAGAATAAATACATGAAGGGTTATTCTTTGGTCAATGTGATAAGAGTGTTCTTGAGGGAACTCTTATAATCTTGCATAATTTTTAATGTATAATAAAAAAATATAAAATGAATAAATTTATAAAGAGGGATGGAAAACAAACAAATATATGTTGTTCCTAACCTATATTTATCAACATACACCAACAAGTGTGACCTCACTTAATCCACTAAGTTTTAGGGACAAAAAAATAAATATATTAAGAATATAAAATAATCAACAAAGAGACATACATGGATTTAACCAATATTGTTAGTGTGTGTCTTCATTGAAGACATAATCATTCTTGAAGTCCTTAAAATATAATGAATCTAGAGTAGTCATGGAATACTTATCTTTAGAGTTAGTAATTACATTAGGAACACGAGGGCTGCTATGAATAAGTTTGAAAGAGGACGTATGCCATATTTGGGTTTGGGAATATAAACTTGTTTAGATTTTACCTCCTTTTCAATAAAAAGGGTATTGAAGAGTGTGTCCTTCGGATTATAGAAGAAGTTTTACTTAATATTTTGTTGGGAGTTTGGAGGTTTGAGAATAAGGTAGAATATTTAGTGTAGGGAGTACATATTTAGATTTGCATGTGTATTTAACAAGGATAGTAAATATTTTGAGTTTGTGTAATTTTATATGGGTTGGGAGGTGGATTTGAAGAATAAAAATTTGTTTAGGGAAAGATAGGAGTAGGAAAAAGTGGACATAAATTGTATGGAGGGGAAACACCATCATATTTGTCTCAAGGTGGTGGTGGTAAGGGATCACTAAGTTAGAAGGTTGGGGCAAAGGTGTTAAGAAAAAAATGTTGTAGAACTTGCACACAAAATGATTATTCTAATTACGCAAAATAAATATTTATTTGTGGTGCATCTTTAGGAGATAAGTTTAGCCACATTAAATATTTTTTTGGTTACACTTATAAAATTGTATGTGACTTTGGTTAGATATTTATTGTGCAAGTTGTACCTAGGAAAATATTTAATATTGGGAAAATTTAGTACCAAAACGTAAATGTTGGGGTCAATGGTTTTGTGTACTCATGGTTTTAAGACACATCATTTTACCTTACAATTTGATTTTTTTGTGTGATGTTGAATCTATAATATCAAGAACATGTTTAATGGTTGGGTTTGGTTGGTTGGCTTATTGACTAGTTGGTTGTTTGGATTGAATTTCATTTGTATTAAGTTCTCTTGTTGTGTGCATATGTGAAGCATGGCATGGGATGTGTGGTTACATGCTTGGACACATGTATTATACATTGGAGGAGCTTGATATTTCAAAAGTATTCATGGAGATTATGTAAGTGTATTTTAATGTTTCATTATTGAATAATACATTAAGTATGGATGCTTTGAAAGGTTAGATTTTTACCTCTTGAGGGTTTTACCAACATATATCTTGTGTAGAATTGTAGCAAGTCTTTGATCTTTGCATTATGGTTAATTTGTAAGATTGTATACATTTTTTTCTCTCATGTGGTTATGTAGGAAATGGTTTTATCAATTTGGTAATTTCCTAACAAGTGGTATCATGTCCATGGTTGTGGTTGAGAGAAGTGATAGACCACTATTTTTGTTTGACCTTTGTTTGAGGAGATCTAATGTAAAGTTGAAGCCACGACAATTTTGGAGAGATTTCATATATTTTAAGGTATGATATATGTTGTGTAGGTTGTGATTCAAGTATATTTAGGGTTTGTAGATTTGTGGTTATTTAGAAAAGGGCCTTTTTTGGTGTTCACCAAGAGGGTTTTATGAGAGAATTTTTAGAAACTACCCCCTAAGACAAAAAAAATCTCACCATTAGATCCAAGAAGCCTAAGAGATAAAGATCAATATAAAACTTGACCTATTTTTGTCATTGGCCTAGAGTTACAAGAATTTCCCCTTCATTGATATATGATTGCATAATCGTACACTTTGTATGAAGTCAATTATTTTAAAAACATTTAAAAATTAAATCTTGGATAATGAAAAATAAATAAAAAATGACTTGGGGGATCAAGGGGTCTATAGACCCTCGTACCCCCATGATAAATCACTAGTGCCAATAATGGGTATTAGTATAGCCAAAATAGGATTGTATCGATGTTTATCACCCCTTAACTAGTGGGTACTAGATCAATGAGCCTTATGCCCCTAGTATCAACCCTGATCAAGTAGGGCCTAGGTCTAGCCCTCCTTGTAGGCTTAAGAAATTTGAGAAAAACTTAAATAGTTTTAAATTCCCATTAAAATTTATCACCCAAGTGTCATTAGTGCTACCACCACTCATAGCACCACCTCCTTGCCACCACTAATGCTTGATGATTATTTGTAGTAATGCAATCTATATGAATAGTCCTTTGGGCCCCATTCTAGCCCTTAGAGTGCTTTTCCTACAAGAGGGAATAAATTTCACCCATGATATTATGTTTTTGACTTCTTATAGTCATTAGAAAGGGTTTTATAAGAACTAAACAACAACATGGATTTAGTTTTTTAAATTTTGATATTTTTTAAGAATTTGGTGCCACAAAGTCCACATTGCTCTAGAATGGGTAACAAGTCATCATTTTTTCATAAATATTTAATTTTTTTATTTTGAATAGGTGATGGAGAGTATTTGCAACATACTACATAGAGGATTTTTTTTTTCACTTAGATGAGTAGAGAGAGTATTATAATTATTTGAGAACTTGTAGGAGCTAAAGATTTAGGGTGTGATTCTATGATAATTTGGATAAAATGGAAGGTGAAAGCTTGTGGGAGTGCATATTAGTATGAGACCAACATGATGGTGTACAATAGGTTATCAAATTTGGTACTTCCTAATATAGATTTATGGGTATTTTTATATTTTATATTTTGATGGAGATAGGTACACATTGTCTTTTAGTTTGAGGACATGGTTGATACATGTGAGATATGGAATCTTGATTTAGTGAGATTTAAGTATAAGTACACTGATGTTGCTAATTATGGCACCATGGATGTTCATGTATATTTGAGCATTGGTATGACATGAACATGTATGTGGTTGATAGGTTTTAGTATTGAGTGATTCATGATTATAGGTGGTGGTGTGGTTTAATGTTATAAGGTTGTTCTTATATCCTAGATTCTTTTTTCACTCCTTGACTATGATTACTTGATTCTGTATTTATTTGGAAAATTAAATCTATTGGTGATCTATTGTTTGAGTTTTGAGATCTATAGGTTATATTCTCTATTATCTTAGTTTACATGTTATTGATGTGACGGTGAGTTTGCATGTTTCATTAATTGAGTATGTATGATTTATGTAGTTATATGGGTTGGAAACCCATTTAATTGTAATGGGATGACTTAGATGCGGTTCATATCTATATCCATAATTCTTTTTTAATGCTGATGTATATTTAGTTAGTTGACCTTGTTTGTGATCATGTGTGTATTGGTTTATTGCATTGGGATGAGAGGATGGATGACTAGAGTGCCTGGATAGTCAGTTATTGGTACATATAGCATGTTTTTGATCAAAATGTTATTGATAGATTTATTGCATGGTGGGAGATTTTGATTAGAATTTTTGGTGTTGGTTTATCTTCTTGGATTGGAGATCTTGGTTCTACTTTATTCTTTGGAGCTACTAGTATTGTAGTTGAGTGTATCCAAAGCATGGTTTATCTTAATTAAGGAGATGGTTATTAGGATTCCATGGATAATTCGATATAATAATTAAATGAGAGATTTAATAGTGATGTGGATTCATCATTTGGTGATGGATGATCTTCTATAGTTGTTTCTAGTGACATGGAGGAGCTCTTGGATCCTATTTTATACAATGTGAGTTATTTAAAATCTTGAGTTTCATTTATAAGAGATGGTTACCTTTATATGAGTGGAGATGTTGACATCTTGGTTAGCCATGGATGACTCTTGGATTATTTAATTGTGGTGTTAGTTTATAAGTTTTTAATTTTAATAGGTGATCCCTCATTGAGTGGATGTTTGGTATTATTCCATAGTGGACTCTTGATTATGCATTAGAGTATTGACATAATATTGTTATGTCATGATGTCTTGATGTGTTCTCGATTCTACAGTTGGATCTTTGACAATGGTATGGATAGTTCTCTTGATATTGAGTATATGGGTCATGTTCTTGAGAGATTCAAGAAAGTGTGGTGTTGCATTTATATCTTAGCATTGATTAATTGATTAGAGGAGCTCATGGATACTTGAAGATTTTAGTGAGATTGGATTTCTCCTAATTTTAGATATATTGGTTGAAATAGTTATTCTTTGGAGGTTTTAGTAGGAAGTTAGAGGATCCTTCAAATTAATATGGATGTGAATTCGTGATGGACCTATAGAGGAGATTATTCTTTGAGAGAGTCATTGTGGCTTGGTGTATAATGAAGGATCAATCTCCTTCCCCACTCTTGATCTTCTTGGTGGATAATCATTTGATAGGTATTGCCTATCTTGTTTTTAGATGCAATATGTTTTATTATTTTCCTTCTCATGGATATGAATCTTGAGCTATAATTTTTAGTATTGGAGGGCTCATTTGAGGGGTTTTTGGCATGTTATCTCCTTGAGCATACAAGTTTGATTTATGATGTCATTTATGAGGATTTCAGATGTTATTGGGCTTATTTATGGTTAGGGAATGGATTTGAGTTTGATATTTTTTGTTAAAGAGACTTACATCCATGTTGGTTATATGAGATAAATATATTTTATTTGATCTATGAGATTGAACAATTGGGTGTTGTTAAGGATTTTTAGTTGGTGTTGTGAAGGAGATATTACTTGACACAACTTGGCAGTTTGAGGTGTTGGTAGAAGGACATGTGATGTGACATGATTTATAGGTTTCCTCTCTTTAATATTCTATAGATACTTTCTAGAGGTTCATTATTTCATAGTTTAGTGTGGTGGACTTTGGAGAGTTATGGTGACTTTTTGTGAGAGAGCATACACCTATTTATGTTGCATGTGTGGATCATTGTGATTTTTCTTTGTTACTACATGGTTTGATTATGAGCCACAAATTGGTGTAAGTTTTGATTGGTAGACTTGGAATGTCTTGACATATTTTTAGATTTGACATTACCCATGCAATGCGAGTTCTTGCATGTATAGGTTCTTCATGGAAATTTTTTAAATATGGAGATTTTGATTGTGGTTTGTGGATTGGATATGTTCTTAGCATGAGTTATATTGATGGTTTGTATACCTTAAAGGTATGGATGATTGGATACATTAGAATTTTATATGATTTCTATTTCTAGTCATTTGGTTTTTCTTCATTTGATAATAGCTTGGACCCTTTGTTATCACTTGGATTTTATGCTTGTGTTCTTTGGATTGGTGCATCTTCACCTCGGCTTGTTCCTTTTCTTTTATAGGTGGAATGTTGGAGGATGAGAGGATTTATTGCTTTATATGGTGGTCATTAGATGTTATTATAGGTATCTTTATGGATAACAAGAGCATCTTAGAGATTTGTGTAATTTCATGGATGGCTATAATGATGTATTTCATTAATTTATTATTATGCAATGTATATAACAAGTGGGAGAATGCTAGGAAAAGGGTTTTGTACACCTTGTAGAAGAAATAATTATTTTAATATGTTAAATAAATATTTATTTGTGGTGCATCTTTAGGAGATGTGCTTTGATTAAAGGGAAAACTAGGTTTTTAAGGGACCCAAAACCCTTTACAACCGAGGATACAAAATGCTGCCAAGAAAGATAATCAAAAGACCACCCTGGCAACAACCCAACAACCAAAAAACACAAACAGGCGAGTGCTAGAAAAAAAGTGAGACAAATAACCACCAATAGAACCCAACAACCACAAAACAACAAAAAAACCTAAAACAAACCTACACCCAGTAGGAAACAAAAAGCAAGAAAGAAAAAACCAGACACTAATTCAAGCCACCCAAAGTGTTGGTGACCTCAATTTGCTGGAGAGGCATATCAACAACTCCTTCTTCTCCGCATCAAATGTTTCCTTCCAATTAGCTGACCCTCTGCTAACAAGAGATGTGTTGAGATACATTAGATATTTATTTAATTCCACTTGTGAAGTTGTATGTGGTATTGGTTAGATGGAATTTGGTTGCTAAAGTAAATGTGCAATCAAGATGTAGCTTGAAAAATATGGTGCCATTTGATAGAGAACAATCAAACCATTCTTGGATAAAATTGGAATGGTATTCTTCTAACATTCTATAATTAACACACTATCACACAATCGAATCACATAATCTAACATAACTACTTTGGTACCTAGAAAATGAAAATCGAATCACATAATCTAACATAACTACTTTGGTACCTAGAAAATGAAAGCTTGCATGGAATTCTTCATGGAGGTGTTGAGACACAGTACAAGTTGGTGTAAGTAACTATAGATTGATTTTAAGACCATAAAATCCCTAGCATATATACACCATGAATTTATCTCAAGGAATGTGTATGGTAGTGTCACATCCAACAAAGTAATTTTAGATGTGTAATATGGTGATTATATCATTACTCGAATCAACATCTAAGGAATTCAAAATATTTCTCTAATCAAGCTATGCTACTCTAGATCATGTAAATTTCTTGAGTAATTATTTCCACTATCTATAAAGAATAAGACTAGGTAATGAATACATTAAAATAAAATATAGTTATTAGCATATAAGAAAAATACATCTAGGGTTCTTTCAAAATGAAATCAATAAAACTTGAAAATTATCTGATATATTTCAACCATGATAATTGTATTTATCTTGATAAAACTCTTAGATTAGAACAAAATTTGATATATTTAAGAGAGAGATATTGGTACAAAAAAATAGATTGATTGTTCCTAACTTTTTTTAACAAGTTCATACAATCTCTTTTAGTTTAAATTTGGTCATGTGTGGATCTTCACAAACCTTGTAAGAAAAATGTTGATATTAAAAAAATAAGAATTATATCCATTATCTATCTTTTCTATATTGATTGAAGTTTACATAAATATAGTTACAAAGTAAAATTCCATTTGTCTATAATAGAGCATCATACTGCAATTTAATTGTTTCCATCTTATCTATAGTCACATATCATACTATATTTTATCTATTACCAACAATAGTGCAACCTACTACATATCAATTTTAATAATCTTTTATAAAATTTAATATTTTATATTGGTTTCGTATGTTTAAATGTTTTCACTTAAGTGGTCCAAGTCTATCATTTCTTCTCTTGTGAGTTCTTCTCCTCGGTTTTCCTAAAGCCTTGGTCTCTTTTACTATTCCATATCATTCCCTAATGTTTCTTTATACTTCTTGTTATGTTTCCTCTGAAATTCCAGATGATTTTTTATAAATAGAATGTTATCCTCCTTATTAAAAGGCCAATGCCTTGCATATTTGACTTCTTCCTTGTTTATCTCCACTTTTTCATTTTTAACTAGCTTGAAAAATTCACTTTTGGAGATCTCCAATGTGACTGTCACCTGCATTGGGACATTAAAAAATGAGTCTTCTTACAATCTTAGTAAGTATTCTCTTCTTACCTTGGTACCACTCTTTATTTCTAGCTTTCCAAATTTACCATAATATTTCAGTAGAAAGTAGTGACTGGAATAGTTTTGCAATTTTATCTAATCCTTCAATGAAACCCATTAAAATTTCAATCCATCTTAATTTCCCTAATTATAAAAAAACACTAAAAAAATGCATGATAGATTCAAGTTTTTTATAAATTTCACAAATTTTAAGCTATGAGTAATAGATATACCTGAGAGTTTTTGAAACACAAGAATCCATCTAAAGAATGCCTCTTTTGGTTTCATAGTACCATTCCAAATCCACTTAAAAAAAAATCTATTTTTTTTTTATCTTCTAACTCTAAATTCCAACATATATTTTTATGTTCGAAAATTTCCTTATTACTAATTAAGTCTTTATAAACAATCTTGGCTTTTACCTTATTTAAATCAGAGCCATCAGACCATTTATATCTATCTAGTTCCTTACTATTAGGTTCAAATTGTGTTGAATATTTAACTTTCATAAACGCTTCTTTTAAGACAATGTATGCTCTCTAGTGAGATTGGGGTAGATTGAATTCTACACTTATAACCTCCTAGTTTTTTTACTGTTTATTATTTATTATATCTTTAAAAAGTTTTAATACCTCTTATGTTCCATTATTTTGTCGAGCACCCTTGCAATAATGCAAGTGGGTTCTCCTCATGGTGTAAATTCCACCATATTAAATTATAGGTAGTTAAATTATTCCTATTACCATCTATATCCTCGCAAGTTTTAATCAAATGTTTAGTCTTCTCCCAAGCCTTCCAAAGGCTTTTGAAAACATTAGATCCAGTTGGTGTCACAGGGAAGTACCCAAACATTTGATCACAGAGGGGAAGGTGATCCCAAGATTTAGCATATTTTGGGGAGGCAAGTTGAACATTTTTCCTTACTAGGACCTTCTAGGGTTCACTACCCTTTAATGCTTTAAGGAGCCATTTTATAGCAAGGGAAATGCCTTGAATACTTAGATTTTTAAGACCAAGCCCTCCACCATATTTATTCAAGCAACACTAGTCCCATCTCACTATTGCCTTTTTCTTTCTACCTTTCCCATCTGACCATAAAAATTACATTATCCATATTTATGAATGAAACCCTTCATAACCCTAACAATCTGGGAAAAATAGTTTTTTGTTGAAGACTACATAATCCTAATCTTTCTCAGAAATTTATTTAACAACTCAATTCCAAATGTTCAATTGAAGGAATGGTAGGACTATTATAAAAAAACTAGATGTAAATCCAAAAATATTATCAAAATAAATTCTTATTGTCTATCCATCAATCACATATTCCACAATCCATGTGAATAAAATAAAATGGGTTCAACAAATAGAAAAATTCTAAATCAATTTTAGCAAACAATATATCCTAGTTGTAAAATTTCCCTTTCTATTTCAAAATTTAGAGCTAAAATAACATGGTTATCTCCTATTTTGTACAAGTTCTTTACTCTTTTATTTGGATAGATCTTCAATACACTAGGGCATTATTTGATTTACAAAAAATCGCAATGGATTCATCTAATGCAATGCAAATATTTTTTCTAATGTTGGCTGACTTAATTCCTTCAAACCATATTTGTAACATGTCTTTGACATTGGAATTGGAAATAGCAATGATGACCTTCTTTGCTACATCTTTTTGATGTTGTTTAGAAACTTTAGGATTCATTAATTCATTTGAGAGGATTATAGGATTTTTCCTTAATTGCCCCTGGACCCTACATTCATTTGAAACCCCAAGGTAATTAACTATTTATTGAAGACTTCATCTTTGAGTTTTCTACTTGTTGAACCTTCAAATAAGCTCTCGTATTCATTTTCTCAATTTAGCATTGGTTTCACTAAGTGTATGCAACTCTATGTATATGCTTCACTCATTTTACAGATTCACATTTTAAATGCACCTAAAACCCAATTAATTTTTTTAAATTGTGAACAATGAGCCTTGAATGAAGTTCGATTTACTAGGTCCTCCATCTATAGATCTAAAACCAAAGAAAATAATACTAAAAATGGTGCAAGTCCCTCATGGTCGAGAGAACAACTAAAAATACAAAGGATTATGAACTTGATTTTCAACCAAGGGCATGCAAATTTACTTTGATCATTATGAATAGTGCAGTTAAGCAGTAATATAAAATGTGTGATTCCAAAGGATGAAGATAAAAAGATGTATGTTTCTCAATACTTTCATACGAAACAAAAGGTTCACCCCCCTAAAATACCCAAATATCAATTTGAAAATTCAACTATCTTCAAGTCATAGGTAATGGACATTCCCAAACTAAAGAAACCACTCATACTTCTTTCTCATATTAATTTATTAAAATTTGCTTCTAGTGTATCATTTTGAGGGGTTTACTTCACCATCAAAGTCCTCCTCTGAACAAGGATTGAATTCACAATTAAATAAAGATGACTTTATACAAAAAAAAAAAAATCTATTGGTCAATTAATCCAAGAAATTTGATATAAGTTCTAGTAACACAACTCTATTGGAACACACATATAAATTTGTACTTATTTACCAAATAGATATTCAAATCAATGCATTCCTTATGAACATTATAGAGAAGAAAGAAATCCATCCTAAAAAAATGATTTTCACATTATAAACAAAAATAATAAATGTCAAAGTAATAGTTTTCACATCATATGCACCAAAATAAGCCCAAATTAAAGGTTTTATATAGTTTTCTAAAAATGAAAGCATGCAACTTATATGTATACATTCAAGAAAGAAAGACTAGGTATTTTGATTAAGAAGAATGCTTTGAGTTAAATGCCTTAGAAGGGAATGAGATATGACTATATTGAATTTAATGTATAAGTGAAATGAGAATTATCTTTGGTTTCTTAAAAACAATTTTTAGATGTAAAATAAATTGTGAGAAAAGAAAAAATAACTAAAAAATTATTATTATGAACATATTTCTACATTGTCGATATTGGCATGGTGTGGTGGTTTAAAGGTGGCGTTTTTGTTCCTGCCACCAAAGTTCAAACTCTGTTTAGGTGGTATTGTTGAGTGGCTATATTGAGGATGAGGTCCCTATTTGTGACCTCACCGATTCATAGCTTCGTAGCAAAAACACTTACCTCTTAAATATAAAAAATAAAAACATACTTCCTTATTGAAGATAACTCTAATTTGATGACTCTTCAATTGATATAATTGATCTCCACAATCCCTCATATATCCTCTGAATGGCTATTATTATAACCTAAAACCTATGCATTATTAGTTATGATCACCTAAATCATAGAGAACATCACCACACAAAATACAAAATGGATTCGATTGTAAACTTAACTATAATCCAGACAGCGACTACTTAGAAATAATATTGAAAAATAGAGGTATGTCTTTATATGACGAATGCAAAGATTCATTGTGTAAATCTAAAAGATATTCATTGTCTTTATTAGATGATAAGAATAATTTCAATACGTACAATATTCCAATTCATGTTTGAATATGTTCCCACGCCTTAAAAAAGAGTATCTCGTTGGAGTGTTTTCATTGTTTGTTTATGGCAATGGAATCAAAGCTGTCATGGGAGTGCTATATATACATTGTGTATATGTCAACTGAGGATATATAGATGTTATTGTGTAAAAAGAGTTCAGATGGAGAACGAGAAAATGTACATGGGGAACTCTTTTCTCTTTTAGATTAGTTTAAATAGTATTCTCTTAGGTGTGGTGTTATTTGGTTTGGTATGGATGGTATTTGGTTTGGTATGGATGGTATTAAGGATTTGGTCAAAAAGTGGAAGTAGTGATAAAATAAGTTCTTATAAATTACCACCAGGATCTAATGGATGGTCATTGATTGGAGAAAATATTGATTTTTTTCGAGTTATTAATTCTACTTGTAAGCACCCTTGTCAATTCTCTATAGAATGAGAGAAAATGTATGAAATAATATACATCGATTATAAGTTAAAAAATTTAATGTAGGTGTGTTACTAATTTAGGATTTGTGAAGGTATGCATAATTGGGTGTAATATTGTTGTAAAATTGAAGTTTGAATTCATTTATATTGATTTCTTTTTCAACCATTTTTTCTGAGTAGATGTATTATGAATAAATTGTGTTCCTTCTAACAATAGAAAAGTTTAACATTTTTTATAATTTTATTGGTTGTGAGAGGCTTCCCCAAACTAATGTACTTGAAACGAAAATTTAAAATGTAGGTATGGGCCAGTTTTCAGATCCAATTTGTTTGTAAGTGCAAAAACAATTGTATCAATGGATGCAAAATTCAATAAATATGTGTTACAAAATGAAGGAAGGTTGTTTCAAGCTAAATACCCATCTACTAACAATAGTTTGTTAGGTAAATACGGTGTAGTTACTGTCCATGGAGAACTCCAAGCAACTGTTGTCAACTTATTGAGGTATGAGAAGATGAGCTCTGATTTCATGGATGACATACAAAATGCTTTGTCCATAGCAATGGAAAAATGGGTAGATATCAGAGACATCCATCTCCAACATGAGTGTCACAAGGTAATAATTTATCTTTATATATTATTTTCATTAATTTTTTTATCATGTTTTATTCTAAATATTGGTGATGTGTAGGTTGTCTTGAACTTGATGGGGAAAAAATTGTTGGACTTACCACCTTCACAAGGAATGGATGGAATTAATGTAAGGCTTTTAAAGATTTCACAAGGGCACTCATTTGTCTTCCAATCAATATCTGAGGATTTGCATTTTCGAAAGGAATGAAGGTACCTATGCATTTTTTTCCTTTTGTTGGGATCTTATACCAAAGTTACACCTTCTTACATGTTATATTTTTAGATCTAGTGTAAATTGCATTAAATCAACAAAGGATTGATTCAAAAACTATTGGATTTTTTAGGAAAGAAAAGTTATCATAAGAACAATTCATGAATGTATAAAGGAGAGGAGGGAGCATCCAGAAGTAGAGTGAAATGATCTCTTAACCAAACTTGTGAAGGACAGATCTCTTTCTGATGAAATCATTGCAGATTTCTTAGTGTTTTTCCTATTTGCTGGATATGAAACTTCCTCCACAGTTATGGCATTCTCTATAATGTTTCTCAGTCAAAATCCACAAGCACTTCAAGAGCTAAGAGCGAGTAATAAATGTGTATCTCTACAATTATAAGAGTTGAACTAACTTTGAAAGTTTTTTGTCATAATTTTATAATACTAATATGCATGTGATTTAAAATCTACAAAATGAGCACAATGCTTTGCTAAAGGCCAAAGGCAATGGAAATATAACATGGGAGGACTATGAGTCAATGAAATTCAATCATTGTGTATGTACATGATTTATTATTTTTTACTATTTAATGCATATCCAATGTATAACAAATAACATAACGTAAATTTATCATTGTAGGTAATAAAAGAAACTCTTCGTCTTGGTAATGTTGCTCCACTAATCCCTAGAGAAGCTAAACAATATATAAAAGTTAAAGGTGGGGTGGCTAGCACTAAATATATATCTTGAATTGTAAATTCACTATAGTTTTGTTTATTATTCTATATCTTGTAGATCACATGCTAAATGAAATATTCCTCATTAATATTGTAGACTTTGCGATACCCAAAGAATGGTCAATCCTTGTATTCTTGAATGTGACCCATTTGGATGACAAATACTATCTTGAAGCTCTTAAGTTCAACCCATGGCGTTGGCAAAATGAGGGTCATGTATGTAAGAGCACTAATATTTTTTTATTTTTTAAAGAGAAAACATTAATTATTTTGATTAATAGATTATATTATTATAACAATGATCCATATTCAAATTGTAGGAATTGTCAAAAAAACCATGGTTTATGCCTTTTGGAAAAGGTGGGAGGCTTTTCCCAAGATATCATTTGACAAGATTAGAGATTGCTCCCTTCCTTCACAACTTCCTTACTAAATTCAGGTTGTGCATTATTCCTTCTTTAATTTTTTTAATACCCTTGAATCATTAGATCTAAACTAAAGAAGATTGATTATCCATGTTTATGATAGCAACAATATTTTTAAAATATTCAAAAAGAACTCTTTGATTTAAAAATCAATAACCAACTTACTATCCCATGAATACTATCAAGCTACATTCAACCACTATAACTCTTGAACTAGAGGATAGCCCCACTTTGATTAATGTTATTAGGTTTTGAAAGCATAACCAATATTCATATCTTTCAATGCCTTATCAATCAATCTACACACATATGGCTAGAACTCTTTGGTGGTTGAAATAATTTGAAGTATATTGATTTCTCACTCATCATGTTTGGTGTTCACAGATGGGAGAAATTAGAAGATGATCATATAAGCTACTTTCCTACTCCTACATTGGTGAAGGGTCTTCCTATTCGTGTGCATTCACATTCTATCTAATCTATGCATGCAATGGTGGCGTGATAATAATTCTTACATGCTTCTCTATAATTTCTTCAAACTTATATTTGTATCATTTTTTCTTCAAGTAATTTTATATTCAAGCGTTTATTTCAAGAAAAAATTGTAACATGTGTATTATAAATAAATATAATAAACTAAAATAATTTTAAATTTTAAATTAACAAAAATAGCTTTCATGTATATTATAAATAAATAAATATTATAAGAAAAAATTGTGACATGTATATTATAAATAAATATATTCTTCTATGATTGTTGAAGCTAGAGCGCCGTTGAACCTAGCTTACAGTTGGTTGTCTCCATGGGGATTGAGAACCTTCATATTGAAGGAGACTCTAAGTCTATTATTGATGCTATGAACTTTGATAGGTTGTTGGGGTGGAGTACTAAAGACATTCTTCTAAACATTAGGCTCTTCATGTCAAAGTTAAAATTCAAAGTTTCCACCCACATTTACAGGGAGGGAAACCAAGTGGCCGATGCCTTAGCCAATTTTGGCACACTCTGGAAATTATCCAAATGCTGGCGTTCTTTAGGGAACCTACCTCCTGACATTCACAGTTTAATATTGAAAGAACAAAGCCCTTATTTGACCCATGATGATAACTAATCAAGCGCCTTGCTGGATTTTTTTGGGGGTCCACATGCTTGTCAGTTGGGCTATGTGGACAAGTTTAAATGATGACATGGATATCAAGTGGCATAAATAAAATTATGGGAAGGAGCTCATTTTGAAAAGGGAAATCATGAGATGTTGCGATAAGTACTTGATGATTAAAACTAAGCTGGGCCATACCCTTCGTAATCTCCTTTTGGGGATCATGTTAAGCTATCGTACTCCCAAGTTTTTTGATTTTGAGTTTGATGTGACTAATAATTATGAGATCAAGCTCCTTATTGGCTCTATATTATCCACTATTTTTTCTCCACATCTAATAGCTAACCTTTTTTATTTTGCTAAATTTGGCCCACCCTTGAAAGCTATCTTTCTTGGTGTTTCTAATTTTTGCCCCGTGACCATCTTGCCTAGGTTTTTGTGCATCTTCTACGTGGAAGGAAAACCTTCCTTTCCTTTCAAATCCCGCTTACTTATATGATTGTGTGCGAAGATCCTCCTTTATGATTCCGCTAAGATTGCTTTTTGGAAATTACTTATTCATGTGTGCAAGTTGTCTTTTTCCTTGATTATTAAAGACTGTCATTTCTAGCTTAAAATCCTTAATATACGGGTGATTTTCCACCTTTCTATTATCTCTAACCTTTTATTTTCTTAGGGTTCCTGGTTATCTTGTGTGCAAAGTGACATTATGGGTGGTGATAGGGTGTAGACTGAACCAGATAACTGCAACGAATTTCACAAACACCCGCTTGTTTGGCATATCTATGTCGAAGGTGGTCTTGCTCCTCTAATGGAGAGACTGGTGGGACATGACCCTAATTTGTTTGCTCAGTTTTTCAATTCGTGGAAGGATCGTCGTGTGAATTTGGGAGGCATTTCCTTTACTGTAGATGAGGAAGTGATTACGCAGGCTATGGGGCTCCAGTGTACTAGTATGAAGCATCTGAAACACACCAAAACTTAGGACAATGAAATTATGAACAAGTTCTTTGTGGGGAGTGAGGTTCTAGTGCACAACTAGTCGGGTTTTGACCGAGAGGCTCTCCCTCAGTCGTGGAACCAAGTGTGCCTTGCTTTGATGAAGTATGTGACTCTGGAAGGTAGGTACAAAACTATTACTTCTACCATTTCCCTCCGTTGAATCACCTTAGGCATAATTTTTTGTTAAGCTTTCTGTTTTTCTTGCTTATGGACTTAGAAAATTTGGTTGAAAAATGTGTTGAGGCTGTTGGTTAGAATCCTAATGACCCTACTCCCCTACCACTCCATCAGGGCCTCATTTTGAGGTTATACCATTTCCACCTTGCCTTACGTCTACCAAAACCCATATCGGTTGTCCGCATTGAAGAAATTGAGCCACCCACTGTTACCAATTTATCTCTGGCTAAATCTAAAAGCCCTATTAGGAAAAAACCACTCAATTCTTGCTAACATGAATAAATCCAAACCCGTTGCTAAAAAGCTTAAAGGGAATGAGGGAGCGGCCTAGACTAGTGCGGTGGCTAGTCTTTGTGAACTCAAAGCAACCCCTGCCAGGACTACCAGCAAGCCTGCCCAGAGAAAGAAAGGCAAGGAGGAAGTGAAGGAGCCTCCAAGCAAAGGAAAAAAATGTGGTGGGAAAGGACTCTATGGGGGATACAATGGTCATAGAGATGGTGGTTATTGGTTGTGATGCCATCATTTGGCACTCTGGTAGGTTGGCCAAGAATAGGAAAAAAGTGCAGGTTAAAGATTTGGACACGAAAGAGGAGAAGTCGAACAACAAAGATAGCAAGGTTGAAGAGGAGTCTGAGGGTGAGGAGGAGGAACATGCTAGAGGTCCCTACTCTATTCTCGACACTGGCAAAGTTCAAAATGAGATTTTGGCCTCTCAGTCTTCAGAACCGTTGGAGGTTGAGCATACTTATACTGACAAGGCCGTAGTTGGAGGGGAGGAGCTCTCTGTGCTAAAGGAAAGATTGGATAAACTTGACAAAAAATTATGTGGTTTGACCCGCTTCATAGTTAAGATGGTCCACTGTGTCACTAGTACCCTGTCGGCGGTGATGAAATATGAGATGGACATGAAAAATATTGAAGACCATTAGGAGTGCATAGGAGATGATGTTGTAAATCTCCTATCAAAGAACTAGGAGGAGGCTAGTTAGTCTGCTGTTGGTCCGTTGTTTGTCTGTGGTGTCTATTTTTTGGCTTTGTGTTTTTTGATGCTTTTTTGATCCCGAACTCTATTGGCCCTTGTGGCTCTATGTGAAGGGTACAACACCCTGAAAATGTTGCTTACCTAATCAAAAACAAAAATAGCTTTCATACAAAAGAGAAAATATATTGGATTGATAACATCAATTCTAATAGAATTCAACTTCTTAAAGTGTTATTTAAGGGATGTTTAATCTACAATATATAACTCTTTCAAAAAATGGGTTTTAAGTGTAATGATTGCTTCCTTTGTCCCTATTGATATTTTAAACAAGTGACATATTTACAATGTGGATATGCATTTTTTATAAGTGATATAATCTTCACCTAGAATATTAATTATGTGATTTCTTAGTTTAATTTAAGATGCTAATTAAATATTATTTTATTATATTATCACCAATAATTTATAATATTATTTAAATTATATTTAATCATCAACAATTATTTTACTTATGTTATTAAGAAAGATTTTATAAGCACTCTAAGTGAAAACTTAAATCAAATATTAAGTTGAATACAAAAATAGATTATTCAATTAAATATTATGTAAAACTTCACATATAGTCATGTGTTTAATAATATATTTAATAACCTTTGAAGGTTCATAACATTCAATTATTTATTAGAATGGGTTTTAATAATTATTTATTAGAATGAGCTTTTTTCATGCTTTTTTTAGAGAAAGTTGAATGAGTCATATCCAAATTCTAACAAGGAGCTTGACAAAGAAACAATCACAAAGAGGTTTGGTAGCTTTGAGGCAGAGTACCAAGAATTAAAATGCTACATTCTATTTTTAATCATTCCTTATTCATGAAAAATAGTATGACATCAAGGCCAAAATAAGATTGTCAAGAACCAAAGTATGCCTTGAAGTAAAATTGAATAAAATTAGTCATGCCAAAACTATAGTAAAGATCCTAGAATAAAACTAATTATGAGGATTATAGCTTAATAGTACAAAACCCTATCATGCAAGTGGAAGGTCCTATATTCCAAGTCCTAGTTAGTGCATGGAGAATAACACCTTAGGCATGGATGCGCCTCCTAGTGTGGTGGCATACATTTCTTTTCCTTTTTAATGATTTAAAGCTTAATAACCTTATTAATACCTTAATAATTTGATACTTCTATGACAATGAATCAAACTATAAAAAATCATAGCCCAACCAAATAGATCATGACACATAAACCCTCCAAGAAAAAGAAACTTTCAAGAGTTTATAGAATAATTATTTGAAGGAAAAAGTGCAACGATCTCCTAAACAAGTGCAAGACTATCCTCAATCAATGTTGATTCACTCCTAAACTCTTATGGAGATTTGTCATCACAAATAAATTACTATGTGCAATATCCAATATCTCTACTTGGTTTGACTTTGTTTGTAGCCTTTACAATGTTTAGAACTAATGAAGCATTGAAATCAAGCTTAAACATGTTCATTTTTATAATCGCCTATTTCTTTATACCTTTTTCATACATAGATTCAGTAAACCTTAAAAGTGGACAACATTAAAGATATACTCTTTAAACACAACCCATAAGTCTTAGCAATCCATACCACATACCTATTTAATTATGTGGTTACTAATGATTTTCCACCCACTTGGCCTCCCATAACACTCATCTCATCTACTAGTTTGGAGACCAAAATAATTATAATAATTACTACATTGTCAGGGTTTGATACACCTTGTCTTAGCTCTTTACCATGTCTTTAGACACCCATATTTTTAGATGGGATAGGGAAGAAGGTTGAGGGTCAAATGGAAGCAATCTTCAAGAGGAACCATAAATAAAATATTTACTTTGACCTCTATCATTGAGGAAGTCAATGTACATGAGTTTGAAGAATATTTTTGCTTTGTGGATTTTTACAAGGTGTTTGACATATTTTCTCAATATTGTTACTAACTTAAGCCTTTGGATCTTCCACTCGTTGTGGTTTCACTTGTAGTAACACTTTATGGGACTAATATTGGAAAGATAAAAAAAGGACTAGTGAGATAAAGGATACCTAAAGTACCATAGGTGTTAAATAACTTTGACCTCTCTCATATACCTTCTATATTATAAATTGATGAGTTAGGGGAAGTCATATCACATACATTTGGTGTCATTGAATGTTTCTTACTCTTTAGAGTTTCTATTTCCATTACCTATTTTTATATGATTTTTTTTGTCTCGCTTGGTGAGTAGTCTCCAAAGACAACTTGATATATTGGTATTTTATTATGATGCTCATTAGGTTTAGGTTAATTTGGATAAACAAAAGTCATAACTTTTAAAGTATTATGTATTCCAATTTCTTTTATCTAATATTTGAGGTACATTAGAATTTGGTTACCTTACACACCAAAGGTCCCTCTTTCTCATATTAGAGTTTTATCCCATCATATTTGCACTAAAATAGACCCCATATCCATTTTAATTAACTTATTATTGATTATAAGGTGGACAATGAATAAGAGTGTTGACAATGAAGTTTTATATTTGATTAAACATGTTATGAACCATATATTATTAATTAAATAATGTATAAGAAAACACAAATAAGAAAAACATATGGAGACTAGAAATACATGGAGAAATCCTTTCAAGAAAAACCTCCACCACCAAAAAGACCCAAGCTTATAATTATCTCAATAATAGAGTATGCCAATACAATCCACTAAGCTCTCTAATTGATAGTAACTAGAAAACAAAATATTAAATATAAAATAACCTTATAAACTTCTATTTTAGGCCATTATTATATAGGAAAATTATAAAAAAAATAAACTTCTATTTTAGGCCATTATTATATAGGAAAATTATTAAAAAAAAAAACACCAAGTTTGGTATCTAAAAACTAGGAGTCAAAACTATGAGCCACTAGTAAAAATCTAACACCCCATAATCATTGTCAACCCATGGAAAAACCCAAAATAGAAAGTAAGTCCTTTTGCACCTCTTACACCTCTTAAAACTTTCTTACATTTCATATATTACATCATAACCATTAGATTAAACAATTTCCCAAATCTAGGCACTCCATGAGGGCATTCAATTCCATGTCATAACACCCAAATTAGGATGATGATCAACAAATCCCTCTATTGATATTTTCCAAGTAGCCTCCACATTCAATGCCTTCTTACACAAGAATTAAAGTATCTGAAAAGATAAAAAAACCAAATAATTCCCCACCCTCACATGGGCATCTCATTTTGTCAATGCCATAATATTTAGAAATCATGTTATTTATCATTTGTATAGTTAAATATAATTAATCAAGATTTACGATTTGCAAGGTGGATACCTAATCATAATATACATAGTTTTTATAAATACTCTTTATAACTTGAGACTAATGAATTTTTTTTTATGTTCTTATAATTACAAGTGTATAGGAGTGAATTTGCACCCCTTGTATAAATTCCCCTTTTGCATACCCTCACCTTAGAAAATCAAATGTGAAGGAAAAATTCCACATCACCCACCTGCCTTCCAACCACTTGGCGTTTGTCCTATGTGTCAGTGAGAATATTTTTCGAGGACACAAGCGTGACACATGGACATCTGTGTGGCATGCTGTTGTCCTAGACAGATTCTCACGTCTGAAGTTGGTAGAGTCGTTACACACCTAATTGGGGTTGAATTGTAACGTCCCTCTTTGACCAACTAACCTGAAAAATGGCTTATTCCTTCTCATCCCACCTTCAAAAGCATCCATTCTCATATCCATTTGATCCTCTACACATTCAATCACTCTCTCTACACATTCATTCATATTCTCTAGCACATTCAATCACTCTCTCTACACATTCATTCACATTCTCAAGCACATTCTCATTCACTTCAACATTCTAGCACTCCATTGTGAGTATTGTAGTAGTATTGACACTCCATCAACTCCACATTGAAAGTGTGAGGCCACCGCAAAAGTTGTGAGCTTGGAGTCTTGTGAGACCTCTCTTCACCATGGTTGTAGTGGTGGTGACCTTGCCAAGTTCGTTGCTTGCATTCTCCCTTCATTGGCCTTGAGAGCTTTTGGGTGGAGGTGGTAACGCTTCATTCATCTCCTTTGTGATTTGATAGAGTAGCATTTGTCTTTTGTAGTGTTCATTACACTTCTCATCTTCTTTATCATATTTTTCTACTTCGTTGCTTTCTGGCTGTCTATGGAGGTGGAAACACCAAAACGAGGGTCTGACGGAGGCAAGCCCCTATACAACCCCAACAATTTTCCCCTTCTCGTTTGTGTGTAGGAGAACATGTGCGTGAAGCTAGTTGGAAAATAGGTGCTTTTGTGAGATAATCTTCATCACCCCAACTTTTATTTACTTACTTTATCATCTTTTTCTTTATTTCTCATACTTCATCATTCTGTTATTTCCATCACGATCAACTAACTAGGCTGCAAGTAGGTTTTTGGTAGCTTCTTCATTGTGCTTCTTGTTTTATGGTTGTATGTGTTAGTTTTCAGATCAGAAATGCAAATAAGTAGAAAATACAACACATAGAACAATGAACACAATATTTTACCCTAGGAAAACCATCCTACTCAAGGGAGAAAAACCTAGCAAGATATTCTCTTATAAATCATAAAAATAAGTGCAAAAATAGCACACAAAATCAGGACCTAGAAAAAGGTCAAGTCTCATATAATGAATAATGGCACTTCTCCTTGAAGCAAATATTGAATACACAAAATAATGACACTTCTCCTTGAAGCGAATCTGTTGCTTAGAAGGCAAACCTACTGCTGAAGAATTCGAATTGGAATGGAATGATTTGATGCTAAAATGAGGAGACTCTATCTCCCTTATATAGCAAGCTAGGCGACCTCCCTTCTAGGGCCGACCTAGAAAAATACAAATTTTGTTTATGATGCAAAGGCCGACCTGCCTTGAATTAATTATATTTAAGAGAAGATATCTCCCACTGCTACAAAACACTAACACTCCCTCTTAGCTAGGGAGGTATTTTCAAATATCTGGTCATGGATTCTCTCAACATGACGTCCATAATGGCTACACCCAATTGTGGAAGACACAGATGTGATATGTACAAGGGCTTGCACCTCATATTTCTTAGTCTTAGAGAAATATACACTACAAGGGCTTTCACCTCATATTTCTCCATCTTAGAAAAATATACACTACAAGGGATTTCACCTCATATTTCTCCATCTTAGAGAAATATACACTACAAGGGTTTTCACCTCATATTTCTCTGTCTCAAAGAAATATACACTACAAGGGCGACATTCTCCACCACTCCAAGCTTGTCTCGAAAATGTGCAAACTTTACTCTGGAAAGAGGCTTGGTGAGGATATCAACCATTTGATCATCAGTACAAATGTACTTGAGTTGGATTGTTTTCCTCAACACCATGTCTCTGATGTAGTGATACTTGATCTCCACATGCTTTGTCCTATCATGAAATACAAGATTTACTGAGAGCTTTATACAGACTTGGTTATCACAGTGAATCAAAGTCGGCTCTAGTGTCTGATCGAACAATCCTACAAGGAGTTTTCGAAGCCATATTGCTTCACGAGATGCTACACATGCTGCAATATATTCAACCTCTATAGTGCTTAATGCCACAAAGGTATTTTTCCTGCTACACCAAGAAATCATGGCAGACCCCAAACTGAAGCAACATCCAAAGGTGCTCTTTCTATTAGTTACACTCCTAGCCTAGTCAGAATCAGAATAGTTTTGTAATATTAGATCTCAAATGGAAGTATATCTCAAACCATATCCCACAGTACCACACAAGTATCTCAGTATATGATTTGCTACAACTAGATGTATTTGTCTTGGCTCACACATGAATTGGCTGAGAGCACTCATTACATAACAAATGTCTGGTCTAGTGTTGACTAGGTACATCAATGATCCAATCAATTGTCTATACATGGTGGGATCTACCAAATTTGATCTGGATGCCGAGTCACTTAACTTCTTCAAATTTGTCTCCATAGGTGTAGACATGGACTTGCAGTCCATCATCCCAAATCTCCTCAATATATCCATAGTGTATTTCCCTTGACTTAGGAAGATCTCATTGGATCTTTTCCATAATTCCAATCCCAGGAAGTAATGCATAAGACCAAGGTCCTTCATCTCAAACTCGAAAGCTAACTCTTTCTTACATTTGACAATGAGCCTCTCAGCTCCAATGAGAAATAAATCATCAACATAAAGAACCAAGATCAATGCCTCACCATCAAATATCTTAAAATAAAGATTGGAATATGCATCATTCTTGGAGAACCCCAAACTCATCAAATATCTATCAATCCTTTCATACCATGCCTGAGGTGCTTGTTTAAGACCGTACAAGGCCTTCTTCAATCTGCAAACATGAGACTCCTTCCCATGAATCACAAAACCGTCTGGTTTCTCAATGTACACTTCTTCTTCGATCACACCATTAAGAAATGCAGTCTTTACATCCATTTGATGTAACTTCCAACCTTTTTCAAAGGCAATAGCTATAATTGTCCTGATGGAAGTGTATCGAGCAACAAGAACAAATGTCGCCTCATAATCTATTCCCTCCTTCTGAGAGAATCCTCTTGCCACAAATCTCGCCTTGTGTTTCTCAATGTTGCCATCAACTACATGCTTGATTTTGTAGAACCATTTGGAAGACACTACTGATTTCCCTTTTGGTCTAGGAACAACATCCCATACATCATTTTTAATGATGGAATGATACTCTTATGTCATTGCATCTCTCCATACCTGCTAGTTGGATGCCTCCTCAAAATTGGAAGGCTTAGAATCAATGACGTGACTCATCAATGCCACATAACTTGGGAACTTCTGAGGTCTCTTGCTTTCCCTAAAAGTGTCTCGAGGAGCTGCACATTTTTTTGCCTCTTTCATAGTTTTTTGATCCCATAAAGGCCTCTTCCTACCTATGACAATGTCTCTAGGCCCATTAGTTGGTTCTATAGGATCAACTGGATCAATAGTCTTGGCCAGTTCGTTGGACTTCCTCTAAATGTCAAGAGTATGATCAAGAGATACATCCATATCCTGAGAAGTCTCCTGCTCCTCACTGTCTATCTCCATGTAAGTCCCTTTAGATCTTTTGACGACTACTTCCTCTTCAAAGGAGACATCCTTGCTGATCTCCATCTATTTCTTCCCTAGAATATAAACTTTGTAGGCCTTTGAAGACTCACTGTATCCCACAAATATACCCTTCTTGCTTGAAGGTTCTAGTTTTGATCTTTTATCCTTGGGCACATGAATGTAAATAGGAAAACCAAATATTCTTAAGTGACTAACCTCAGGTTTCACACCTGTGAAGGCCTCCTCAGGAGTCATGTTTCCCAATATCCGATGAGGGCTTCTATTTTGAACATACACCATGGTTCTGGAAGCTTCTGCCCATAGGAAACTTTGTAAACTCTGATCATGAATCATAGCCTTGGTTGCCTCTACTATGGATCAATTCTTTCTTTCAGCAACTCCATTTTGTTAAGGGTTGTATGAAACACATAACTCCCTCTTGATCCCTGCCTCAATGTAGAAATTATGAAATCCTCCAGAAGTGTACTCCCCTCCATTATCCAATCTTAGAACCTTAATCCTTTTCTCGGACATGTTTTCAACTTGAGCCTTGAATTCTCTGAATCTATCAAGGACTTCCTCAGAATCCTTGGATTTCAAGAAGTAAATCCAAGTCTTTCGAGAATAATCATCAATGAAAGTCACATAGTACCAAAATCCACTCAAAGATTCCACAAACATTGGTCCACATCAATCAGAATGAACAAGATCTAAAATCCCCTTTGATCTACTGCCACTATTGTGAAAGGGACTCTTGATATTCTTACCAAGTGCACATCCTCTACAGATGCCATCATGCTCTAAATTAAGCTTTGGAAGACTAGTAACCACCTTCTCCATAGAGGGAAGAGCTCTGAAATGTAAGTGAGCAATTCTCCTGTGCCATAGCTCACTTAAACTGATAGAGTCATGTAATAATGCCTGAACTGGTCAAAATTATAATATGTATAGGCTCTCTTGACGAACACCAATCACACGAGCTGATTTTATGTTAGAGTTCTTGGGCCATGCAAGAAATTTCCCTTTAGAAAAAGAAACCTTGTACCCTTTTTCCTCCAAGGCTAAAATGGAGACAAGATTTCTTTTGATCCCTGCTACAAACAAGACATCACTCAAATGAAGAGGGATACCTGAATCTAGCTGGAAGGAAGTGGCCCCAAATCCCTTTATAGTGTAACAAGCATCATCTCCAATTATCACTTTCAAGTTAGACTCTTTCTCCACTAAGTCTATAAGATCCTCTTTGTAGCCTGTAATGTGACGTGAAGCACCGCTATCTATCAACCAAATGTCATTGTCAGTTGGAACATTACTTGAAAGAGCGGAGATGAATAGAAATCCATCTAAATTGTCTTTTGAATGACTAGATTCCTTCTGAGGTGACTCTTCATCAATATCAGCAGTAGAAACATGCTGCTTCAACTTTAATTTGCAATCTTGAGCAAAGTGACCATACTTGTCACACTTGTAACATTGAATGTGAGAGAGATCCTTCTTCTCTGGTTCAGGAACAAAATTTTATTTTCTGTCTCTATTCCTCTTGAAGGTGCCTCTTTTTCCTTCTCTTCCTTTTCCTCTAGAAGCATGTGCAACAAGTACATTACTTTTTTCATTATGAGAGTTTCGCCCATTTCCTCTTGTTGCCAATCGGGATTCTTCTTGAATACAATCAGCTCGAAGATGATCAAACTTGGGAAACTTAGATCTCACATTGATGCTCTGAATAAAACGCTTCCAAGATTAAGGAATACCATTTAGTTCCAACATAACCAGATCTTTGTCTTCAACTATGTCGACAATAGTGCATAACTGATCTCTCAAATCAGAAATCTTCATGAAGAAGGAAATGATTGAATCTCCCTTAGCCATTTTTATATGATGGAGTTGTTGTCTCAAAGCAAGGGCTTTGATGGCATTGTTGATCTCATACAATCCTTTTAGAGCCTCAAACATTTCTTTGGTTGTCTTCATCTTGGAGATAATCGAAACTAGGTGATCCTTCACAGAGTCTATCATGATCTTTCTAGCCTTCGTGCCATTTTTCTTCCACTGAATTTTCTCTGTATCATTGGATGGCTCAGGCATATCATTTTCCATGAAATGCAGAAGATCATTCTCTTCTAAGGAAATGAGAACCCTAAATTTCCAAGAGTTGAAGTTTGATGTTCCATCAAGCCTATCTTCTACCTTGACATTGGTCACCATCTTCTTTTCTTTGAGAGGCCTGCCCTAAATAATGAGTTGTCTTATACTGCTTAGCCAAATCTGATAAGATCTTTTCTAAACCCGCTCTGATACCATGTTAGTTTTTAGATCAGAAATGTAAATAAGCAGAAAATACAACACATAGAACAATGAACACAGTATTTTACCCTAGGAAAACCCTCCTACTCGAGGGTGAAAAACCCAACAAGATATTCTCTTATAAATTAGAAAAATAAGTGCATAAATAGCACACAAAATCAAGCCCTAGAAAAAGGCCGAGTCTCATACAATGAATAATGAAACTTCTCCTTGAAGCAAATATTGAATACACAAAATAATGACACTTCTCCTTGAAGTGAATCTATTGCTTAGAAGGAAAACCTATTGCTGAAGAATTTGAATTGGAATGGAATGATTTGATGCTAAAATGAGGAGACTCTATCTCCCTTCTATAGCAAGCTAGGCGACCTCCCTTCTAGGGCCGACCTAGAAAAATACAAAATTTGTTTATAATGCAAAGGCCGACTTGCCTTGAATTAATTATATTTAAGAGAAAATATCTCCCGTTGCTACAAAACACTAACAATATGGATGTCGACATGCCAGAGAGATGCCAATGCACTATACTATCGTCCTAGACCCACGTTTCCATCCTCTGACTGAGAGCTATCTGAGGTATAGTTCAGACTCCAAAAACTGGCTCGTCTAGCCCCAAGTAGAATTTTGGGTTTGTAGAGTGATAAAAGTACTACATAGTGCTCTTCATTCTCAATCCTCAAACCAAAACATCCCCTTAGAGTGAGGTAAGTTAGGGTAGCCCTCCACTCAGTTCTCCATGACCTGGGGCCTTGACGTGGTTGGTCCCCCTCTCTTACAACAAGATAAGATGATAATCCTTTTTTTTATCTAGATTCTCTCTTGGTTATCTTCAAATACTCATGGGCTATAAAGATCAAGTATGTCTATCTCTCATCAGCTAGGAGATGTTCAACATTCACCGAAAAATTTTCAAACATAATTATTCTATAGAAGCTTGCACCAATTTAATTACTTCATACTCCTAGACCTCTCACACCACCAAGAAGAAGATGATGCCTCATTCAATCATATTCCAATCTCATATGGTAGGCCAACGGGGCATTATAGACCTAGTGATTCACAATGCTTCACACTTATTGCACACTTCTTTACGATTTTTAGTATTAATATTATTTATTCATAATACTAAATTTTGTTTCCCTATGTGTGACCCACCTATCTTTCATCCTCTTCACATCATTTCTTTACAACAATTCTTTTATCCTTTTAGTTTTAGTTTAGTTTGTGTATTTTTTAGGATTTTTTTTTATTCTCCTCTTCCCTTCTTTGTACCTTTTTTAGTTATGTGGGACATTATTAGCCTTCAATGGATACTAATATATAAATTAAATTAAATTATGTTACATAATTTTCATTTTCTATTTGTTAATGTAACAACCTTGTTGAGGCCTTAATATTTAATATTTATATTATTTTGGTTACTTTGTCATATCTACAAATCTACCATCTACACTTTAATTATAAAACCTATCTTATACTTTGTTTTCATATTTTATTAAGTATATATTTTCAAGTAAAAAATATATAACATAACTATTTCCTCTTGTGAGAGCATCTTTGATTTCATATATTCTTAGTAAAATTATTGCTATATATGTATTTGAATTGTAATAAATATTTGCTGACTTTTTTTTTATCATTTCCTTGTATATATTGCACTAATTTAGTAAATGTCATCATTAGACTTATGTTGACTTGAGAATGTTGCATGGAGGTATTTTCTATGTTAGCAAAGGAACCAACTAAGCCATGTGACATTGAAAAAAACTACTATAATGCACATGATATTTAATGTACATAGATCTTTTTATTAAAAATTGACCATCATACAAAGAGTAAGCATGTAACAATGGAAATATTAATGTAATTCATTTGGTCTTCTTTACCATTGTACAATTTGAATAAAAAAACAATCAAACCTATTAGGAAAGGATATGCAAAATGTAGTATAGTAATGGATTATGCAATAACTCGTATAATAGGTCTTTTTTTAGAGCTAGTTTAGATAAAATTGTTTGATTATTCCATCATTTGTACTACATGCATATTTTTTTTTTGGGTTTTTTATTGTTTGATAGTATTTTGAGGATACAATTTTCTATTTTTTATTGTTTTTACGGAATCTGTGAGTTCCAAGTTTTGTATTATTTACATATATAACTTTACATCTTGTAATATAATTTAGCGATGTCTTTCACATTTGAATCTCTAATAAGAATATTAAGGATATTTTTATTAGTGTAGTGTTAAGTTTTCACTTAGGGTTAATCACGTAGGTGTTTTTTTCCTGTATCAAGTAGTTGTTCACCTGTCACATATTTCGTGCCTTTAAAAGGCTTGTATACTATGTAATTTATCATCTTATCTAAATATATTTTCATCTCTGCTGAAATAGCATTGTGCTTCTCTCGTCTGTGAAGATCTATTTGTAGATTATGCTCCTGGGAGGTGGTTGACACCAACATGATATTAGAGCATTCAACCTGCGCCTCCTTCTGCCATTTAGAATTTTCATCTGAATTTTTTTGAGATCATTATTCACGAAATACATTCAGAAGAATGTTCATCTTTATCAATTTCATTGTCAGACCACATTGAGGTTGTTGTTTTGTTGGGCCATCTATGATAGAGTCCAATCATTGGTGGCCTTGGTGTCCAAAAAACACAGAGTCCGATCTGTGTCAAGGCACATATTTTACCAGAAGAAGGCATGATTTTCCCATAGAAGGCCCGACTTTGTTGTCTCTATGAAGTCTTATCCGAGTGTTTTGGATTTTTAATTAGCGCTCTATCTTTGGCAGTTGAAAAACTTCATCTTGCCTCTAGTTTTTTTAACCTCTGAAATTGCAAGGTGCAGATTCATTTTAGAGTACTTGGAGTGTATTTCAACAGTCCCGTGCAATATTTCATTCAACACGGGATTCACATGTGAAAGGTGCAAATTCAAACTAGACATCACGGGAACTCTGTCGGAGCCAACTCCATTCATCGAGCTAGGAATGTTGTACACTGTCCCAGACAATATTTCCTACATAACACTTCTCATGGGTAATATATTTTAGTGCAAACTTTATCAAATCCAAAGTTTTTGCCAAATCTTTTGTTTAGGGCTTCAACTTTGCTCGAGCAACATGAAGTGGAGGCAGGCCCGTGCAGATTGTTTGGGTGTTGCTTTGAACCTGATTTTGGATTTTAGTCCCACATTGGAGACCCTCTCACGTGGCTTTGGACTTCATGAATTGGAAGATTGCTTTGCCACTTGGTGCTTGGTGTAGCTTGCCCACTTATTTGAGCTTTTTTATCGAGGTACTTTTGAATATTTTGCCAATTTATGCCATTTTTTTTTGCATTTTTGCAAAGTAATTTCTTGGAAAATTTGGTGGTTGAGAATTGAAAAACTCCTTGTATCCATTCTAGGGGCTGTATAGAGCTTTTTAGTCCTTTGTGTGTGTCCTTGTAAATCATATCGAACCTAAGGATTGGATTGCTCACTCCACACAACTATCACATATGGAAGCTCAAAATATCATAGTTGTTGCAATCTAGGGGGCTTTGGCAAATGTTATATGTTGATCAACTTGAGTTCACAAAACCATTTGAGCAATTTGTTCATAGGAAAAAAATGGATGAGGCTAGAGGACTCATAGGTCTCCATGTGTCTAATAATTTGTTGTTTCACATTACAGAGTGTAAGATGCCTAAATAAGTATGGGATAAGCTTGCTAAGTTGTACGGTAAAGTCAATCAGTTCAAAATCTTGTAACTTGAAGCCGATCTCATCTCTCTCTCCCCAAATTCCTGTCCCACTATTTAGGATTTCCTTGCATAGTTCAAGTTGATTTTTTCACAATTGAAAGGATGTGGTCATACCAAAAATGATAAGAAGTGTATTTTCTTGATCTTGTCAAAACTAAAAGGTCCCTTTCAAGTGTTTGCCTCTACCTTCTATTCTACTATGGACGTCATGGGAGAAGATCATAAGATGCCTTCAATTGAGGAGTTTTGTGATAGATTGATTAGGGAGCAGACCAAGTTGATTCAGATAGATGCTCTTCCTAAGATTCATGCCTTGATGGCTCAATCTTCAAGTGGCAAGAACAAGAAACATAATAAGGATTCTAAGGCTAAGATAGAGTCTAATGAGTCCTCCATCTCTTCAAAAGAGGACAAACCTAAGAAGGAGAAGTTAAGTTATGTGTATTGCAAGAAGAAAGGTCATGATGAACACCATTGTTATACAAAGAAGATTGATGAGCTTTCACATCTTTAGAAGAATAATATTTCACCGCCCTCGTAAGTGACTCCTCCTTCTACAACCTCTCCATCTGCATGACCTTCATCTTCATCCAAACCTACACAATCAGGGAATGTAGGATTTTCAAATGGAATGAAGGGTAAAGAAGATAAACTCTACATTGTCAAAGGACATGCGTTGGTAACTGAACTACAATTCATTCTGGTCATGATAGGTGGTTTTTGGATTAGAGAGCATCTCACCACATGGGTTTTACTCCCTATCCTTTTTTGATTCTTCATCCTACTAATAATTCTAAGATTTTGCTGGAAGATAGTAAGTTTTTGGATGTTGCGGGGATAGGTAATGTTGAGATTGGTGATGGTTGTTTCAAAGATGTCCTGTATATTCCTATTTTGTACACAAATCTACTTTCCATCTATCAGATTACTCATGGTGAGGTACCTAAGACTATAGAGTTCATTGCATATTCTATTTTCATTAGAGAGGTTGATACTAGAAAAGTCATTGTTGTTGGTGAAGTTGATCACGAGTCTTGTTTCTACGCCTTTTCTCATTTTGTTGATGATGATGATTATGAGCCTCACACCCCTCTTGCTAGTGTTGATAGCAATTCCTTGGGAGAGATTGGTCATTTGAATTTTGGAGTTCTTCAAACCTATGTTGATTCATCTCCTATTGCTTCAAAGGTTGGTTCTTCATCACAACAAGATGTTTTTGATCCTTTAGAACATTCTTTGTGGGATAGTCACTTGACAGGTCTTGCGAAGTTGTTTTGTGAATCTCACATTTCTGATTTGGATGATGCATTTGAGGGTATATCCCTTATTTTTTATGACAATATATGCACTGATGTCACACCATTTGTGTCTTTGGAGATTGTTGCTTCAAAGTTTCCACATGATCTTGTTGAACCACCTTCTTCAGTTGAGGTTTCACTTGATCACATGATGTGTCATTTGGTTATATGTGGAGGCACCTGGATAGTTTTCAGAGGCATCTTTCATGTTGATTCTTCCTCTCCCTTCTCTTGTTTCAGAGTTGGAGTTTCTCTTGCATAAGTGGTTGTTTCTACCTTAAGGGAGGCATGATGTTTTATGACATGAGATATTCTTTAGACTTCCAGGATCAACATGGGAGTTTCTTCATCATGGGGGGGATCTTCAACATTTTCTATGGGGAGGCTACATAGTCTCTCTCCTTTTGTATCTTGTTGAGATCAGTGACAAGATTTGTCCTTGGGGGGTCTTGTGAAGTCCTCCTTTCACTTTTCAAATTTCATTTTTTTCTTTTCAGCATTTTCTATTTTTCTCTCTTTTGGAGAGGGTTTTTTTCCCACAGAGTTTTTCTCCTTTTCTCTAGTTGTGAGAGATATATTTTTCTTGCATTTGTAGTTGTGCATGGGTACCTAACATGGCCTTCTAGTTGGGACCCATTTTTCATAATAATTCTCCCTAATTTTGCACTTAAGGGGGGGGGGGTGTTAGTGTAGTGTTAAGTTTTTACTTAGGGTTAATCATGTAGGCGGTTTTTTCCTATATTGGGTAGTTGTTCACCTGTCACATACTTCATGCCTTTAAAAGGCTTGTATACTACGTAATTTATCATCTTATCTGAATATATTTTCATCTCTAGTGAAATAGCATTGCGCTTCTCTCATATGTGAAGATTTATTTGTAGGTTGTGCTTCTGGGAGGTAGTTGACACCAACAATTTTTAACCTAAATAAGCACTTTTATGATGCTTCTTATGAATGGGTGGGAAGGAGTAGAGGATGGAATGGAAAAATAATTGGTAATGGGTTGTGTGTAAGTGGATAGTTATGGAATTTTATAGGAAGTTAGTATTAGTTGGAAATGGGCAGTGGAATGATATATATGTGTAAGAGATATATGTGTGTGGGGTTAGGTGTAATGATGGATGAAACAATAGGGGGACATAATGAAGTACATGAGTAAGAAAAAAATATGAAAGTTATAGCAAGTGGAAGAGAAAAAAATATGAAAGTTATAGCAAGTGGAAGGGAAGAAGTAGGAAGATGAAGATGGAATGTGGGAAATTGGGAGTGAGAGAGAAGGATGGTAGAAGATACATGAGAAAGAGATCAAGGATAAAATTCATGGTGGGGATAGTGTCCTCAATAATTGTACTAATATATTTTAACATGTTCAAGCCAAAAGAATTGGTCACAAGGATTATTTGATTCATCGACGAAGAATCATGCATGTGCATCATCATCTTTTTAAGGTCCTACTTCAAGAGTTGTAATTATAAAAGCATTTCAATATTATTTTGATTCTCTATTTAATTTAAACTAAGAACTATGATCATATGTATCCTCATCATTAAGGTGGGTAAATATGGTTAAATTTTGTATAATAATCATGCTAGGATAGGTCATTGTGATGGAGGGGTTTAACCTAGGACTTCAATTAAGGGGAATATGTATTGTAAAATTTTCTTTAGCATGTAAAAATAAAATCATTGACCAATAAACACATAAGAACTATCAATGAATGCATTATGTAGCAGATCTAGAAATAGAAAACTATGAAGGCTCAACCTAGGGATATGATCTAGACTATGTAAGCAATGTCAAGGTTCACTAATTTAAATAAAGGAGAAAAAAAACTTCTAAAACATGTTGCATATCTAATTAAAATAACAATAAAAATAAATAATTAGATCTATATCCAAGAGTCAATAATTGAGTGGCTAGATAGATAAAATAAATTGGCTATTTTCAATTATTGTGTGACTGTCTTTTAAGTTTGATTTGTTGATGTATTGTAGTAGTTAACTATGACTGTAAATTTGGGTTATGGATCAACAATTAGATGGAAATAAAATTGTTCTACTGTAAATGTGTCATTGCAAATAGGCCACTCCTTGTAGTTTAGTGCTAGAGTAATTCATATCATGTAGATCATTCCCTTTATTGTGACTGGGATTGGACTTGATGTAAAACTTTGAAGAATCTTAGCTTAAAAATTTTGTTGGGTTGAGAAGCATAATGGATCTTAATTTCAAGTGAGGGGAACCCTAGGTTTATCTTAATTTTAGTTAAGCTCCTAGAATTAAGTGCAAGCTTTTAGTCATACCAATCATTGAATGACGATATAACATTCAAATGTATTAAGGTAGTGCAAGGTGAAAAATTGTATATGCTAGAACTTCAACATTATAGTTAGAGCTTAAACTATTTATCTCCCATAGTATGTTTTTAGTCTCACTCGTTCCTATACTATCCTTTATCCTACACTTGGTGCCAATGTGTGCTTATTCTTTATATGTGTGTCTTTTTCTTTATAGTTAATTATGCGTATTTTTTGTACTATTCTAGTGTCATGTCTTCATTCTAACAACATCTCTATCCTTGTCTGAGGATGAAAGTATTGTTGGGAAAATGTGTCTCAACCTTGTAAATACATAAGGTATTGTTGATACATAGTGCAGGGGGGTGCAGGGGGTGTACCCCCAGTAAGGTCTGAGGGGACCAAATCCCCCCACAATAGGGGGTCCAGGGGCCGCAGTGCCCTTGAAAGCAACATTTTATGTATATTTTATTATTGTAAATCTATACTATTCATCATTAGGTCTTAGATCTAATTGTCGATATTTTTTTGGTTGACTTGCCCTAGAAGGCAACCCTATTTTATGAGGGTGTTGTGTTACAACTGTGTATTGTGATGTATTTTGAGAGTCTAATAGCGGTCATGCTGCCTTTGGATCTCTACTTGGTGATACTCCTATGAGAAGCTTGCTTTGCAAGTAAACTTTAATCTTTGTGATTTCCAAATAATATATTGGGTAGCTTTTGGAGCTGTGTGGGGTTTTTCTCTCGAAAGGGTTTTCCCCATGTAAATCATTGTGTTGTGGTATGCATGATATTTATGTTTATTTATTTATAAGTTTTTGTAACTGTTAAAGCTTTGTAAAATTTTTTCATTTTCCTCCTCCAAAGGGTCATCCAAAGTAAGCTTGCAAACATAAAGACATGCCAATCAACAGAGTATGGGGGATCACATTATGCACATGCAATCACACAAAGAAAAGAAGACATAACACTAGTATGAAACATGCAATTTGATCTATAGCAAGTTGTTTGGATCCAAATCTTGTTCATCATATATGGAAGGTGAATGACTAGCCAAAGGGGCAACAACGAGTTGCAATCTAGGAAAAGGCTATCTAACCCCTTTCCCCCCAAATGTAGGGCAAGGATGAGCCAAGATAGGTAATGAGAATGTGGTCCTTGCAATATAGAAATGATTTGCATTAAATGTAATGTATGTAATAGTGAGTATGCTATGATTCTACAATAATCACATGGCAAGGAGCAAAGTGTATGCATGCTAAGGAACTATATCAATGATCTCAAATCCATCAAGGATCCTCTTCAAAGCACAACACTCATCAGTAGTATGGCTAAAATTTCTATGAAATTGACAATGAAATATGTTTTTTACTTTTTCCTTTATGATCTTCTTTAATAGGTGGTAATGTTATGAGTCCTTGGTTAAGGAGTGTGTGTAAGGCTCTTTCATTTTTAGACATTGGACAAGGACATTTCATCTTCTTAACTTTGTAAGGCTTGGGTTTCTTACTTGATTGGGGAACTTGTTGAGGTAGAGGATATAAGGTTACTTGATCATGTTCATGAGGCCTTAATTGGTGCTGTGAAACAATCTTGTGAAAGAGAATACCTTTCCCACTAGGAGAGGTAGCGGTAGAAGTAGATCCTTGATATATTAGTACCTTGGTGTCTTCTGATGGTTGTTCTAGCCATTAATGGATTCCATGTTCATTAGGTATATCACATCCTTGTTTGCTTGAGATTTAGAAGCCTTGACCATAACTCTCTTATGAGTTGATGGGTGTATTAGTAACTCAATGAGGATAGGATAAATAGTATCACTATTGTCCTTGTTAACAAGTTCTTTCATGATTGATGGTGGAGGCTTGCTTTGTGTTTCAATTTTGGAATGCAAAAGGTTGAACTTATCAAGTGATGGGATGATATGAGGTGTTTGCATGGATGGATAAAAGGATGTGTTATTCTCAAGGTTGCATAGGGAGTCTTGTATGAATTGTTGCATGCTATCTTCATCTTGGCCTAAGATGTCCACCTTACAAAAACATTCATTAGAAGGTGAAGGTTCGTGAGTGTTATCAATTACATTAGGATCATCTCTAATGTACAACATGAAACATCAACTAAGGAACTTAAGGTCATCCATCAATTGCAAAAACACACCTCCATAATGAATTTTAATGCAAATTTTCAAATCTGAAATGATAATTGACTAATTGTAAAATGCAAGAACCTCAAAATGATATCTTTTGAATGTAAATTTTATGTTTGAACAAAGCACTTGTGTTGACAAATTAACTTGAATGCAAACAATTTCAAAAAAATGTAACTCTAGAAACTAAAATTGAGATATGAAAAACAACAAGATGTAAAGCAGATAGAGATAGATTAATGGCAAAAAATTTAGGAAATGACCTGTATAAGGACAAATTTTCCCTAGGGTGAATGGGTCCTTGCACAGGGGTTGAAAAAATTAAGAACTGGGTTTCAGAGTTGATGTTTAAGGTCTCTTATTCAAGTTTTAAATAGACACTTTCAGTTATAGATTTCTAAATTTTTATAATGAAATGCAAGTGCAATTTGATAACAAACAAGAAAAATGAAAACTTCCTAGATGCAATTTTTTTAAATTTTTTGATGTAAATGATTGAAAAACACCAATATGTAGATTATTATGTAAACTGAATAAAATATGTATGCAATTTTTATTTTTATTTTTGAGGTTTTAAAGGATGCAAAATACAATTTTAAAACCCTAAATGAAATGCAAACCAATGCAACTTTGAAAATCCTAAATGAGATGCAATACAAACTAATGCAAAATCCTACACCTATGGTTTGAAGGATCTCCAAATCAGAAAGACTATAGTGTAAGAATGTTGAGTTCACTAATATGAAACATCTAAAAATGGAAGAGAGGGAATAAATGATTCACCAAAATGAAATGATGATCTAGAACACCCTCAATTTTCCTAGTTTCATATGAAAAAAGGAGAGATCTCTCCCAAGGATAGAATTGACTTTCAACCTTGAGGTGAGTCAACACTATGGGGATGGGAGATCTCTAAGTTTTTCCTTATGAGAAAATGATTGAAATGCACTTTTGGGAGATGAAAATAAAATGTCTAATGAACTTGAAATTATGTAATGAAAAACTTGAAATGTTGAAATAAAGGATAACACAAATGGAAATAACAAGCTACAGGAAGATATGAGAAGGGTAGATTGATGTGTACATGGCTCCAAAATGGTTGTTGAGTGTCCTGCCAAGACAGATTCACCCTAGGGTGAATGTGTCTTTGTGCAAGGGTCCAAATTTTGATTTCACAGTCCTCTGATCTCGGATCTTAGCTCTCGATTCCTCTAAATTCCATTGTCGGAAAGTCAAAAATAAAATCTGTAGGCGAGTTTCCGTGGCTTGACAACTTTGATGACAACTTTGACAATTTTGCAAAATTGCTCTTTTGATCCGATTTCAATCATTCTTCACCTACAAATTTGCACACACAAAAAGAGGGATTTTTTTTGTTTTTGGGTGAATAGGGGTTTTCCTTGGTCAAACCCTATTTCGGTAATTAAACCAAAGACAATGAAAAATGACAAGGATTGATGAATGAAAAAATCTATGTCACAACTCAACAAACCTTCAATGGTTTCCCTTAGAGGACTGAAGTCTGACACATCTCTCTAAGGATTGGATCTTGCTTGAATTGTCTTGAATAATTGCTTGATTTGATGCTTGAATGCTTGCTTAAATGCTTGAGACCTACATCACAATGTTAGCTCCAAAACACACATAACTTTGACATGATGATATGGTCTTGATCATTGTTGTAGATGCTTAATAAATTCTCTTCAATGATATTGACAATAATATTTGCTCACATGAAATTTGGATTATGTGTGGTAAGTTTGAATTGATAAAATAACTATGTATTTATAGGTGTTTATCTAATTTCCCAAAAATTAGATTCCATAAGTAGACATTTGAAACTTGAATTTGAATTATAAAAATGCCACCAAAAGCATATTAAAATTTGGGTCTTGGCACTTGAGGACAGATTTTCCCTTGGGCGAATGGGTCCTGAGACCTAAATCCAGGACAATTTCTAAGGTGCTTAAAATAATGTTAGCATTTGTTTAATGTCAGTTTCCCTTTTGGAAAATGAAAATAATAAGGTTTAGGAATGCATAATTTAGGTCATTAGAAGCTTAATTAAGTCCAATTAATTAAGGGGACCCAAACATAGTGTGAAAGTGTAATGGTGTACATTTTTCTACACTACATATATGAATAATTATATGTAAATGTAAAATATTTTGAATATATATATGTAGGAGTATACATATTTAAATAGGATTTTAAAATATTTAGATTTACTATTTTACTTATATCATGAATTTAATATATTGTACATGTATATTAAAATAAATAAATAAAACTATTCGCAAGTATTATATTTTAAAATGAATAAATATATAAAAAAAGAAAAAAATAAAATTTAAAAACAATTGGAGCAAACCCCTATTGTTGCAGCCCAAGAGGGCTCATGGCGAGTAGGGGCAAAAAAATAGTGGGTTGCGGCCCACTATGGGTGTCGTGACCCCCTATGGGGAGGCGTGATACCTACATGGGTTCGACACCCCTTGTATAAAAGGCCACATGCCATAAAAAATCTGTTTTTTTTTAAAAAATTATTGTGTTAATTTATTTTCTTATGTTCTAGGAACATAACAATTTTTTTAAATTTTTTTTTTTATCAAGATTGTATATGAAAACAAAAAGAAATTCATTTCTTATGGGGTTCAACTCCCCCAAACAAAAGGGTCGACCCCTTTGTGAAAACACTCCTCTACAAGCAAACAAAAAGTGTAGGTTTGATAAATTTAACCCGTGTAAATTTGATTTAATGTTGTGCAAAAAGATATATGTGTGTGTGTGTGTGTGTGTGTGTGTGTGTGTGTGTGTGTTCATGGTGTATAATAAAATAAATATAGAGATGATAAATATATCTCTCAAATATATTTAAAAAAAAGGAAAGGTAATTTTTTTTTTGTGTAGTGTAATTTAAATGGATAAATCAATAAAAATAATGAAGTATATACAATTTATACAAAATATACAACATATGAATAAATCAATATTTTTGTGAAGTGTATGTATCATGCATACATAGGATAATAGTTACAAAATTTGACATCAATAGACTTGCACATTTTTTGTTGAATATATTGTCCATTTGCAAACTCATGGAGGTTGGATGGTAGTATTAGCACATACCATTAAACTTGCAAGAAAGCAACATACATATTAAGAAAGTAATGAGCAAAATATGAGAATGGGACTCTATAGTTGAGTAGTCTACTATTCCTCATGTTGGATGTCATCCAAAAAAGGATATGAAAACGAATAAAGAGTATGTGCAGGATCATCATGGAAAAAACAGGCCCTTAAGTGGTGAAAAATTCAGAAAAATCAGAATTAAGCAACTTGACGTAAAAATTTGAATAAATTATCTATATTATTTCAAAAATATGCAATAATAGAATTTGTAGAAAATTGAATTTAATTTCAAAACTACTAGGTTTATTTAAAAAGGAAAAAAATTATTTGGTGAAAATTTGAAATTTCAATGCAATAGTACTTAAATTTTAGGGAAAAAATAAGTAGGTGTTTGTCTGACCACCCTAACCATAATAAAATGATAATATTTTTTTATAAGATTTTAGATATAAGTAGAGGACTCATGTCCTGATGTGAAGCACATTTTAATTTTTTTTTTCAAGTAAATATTTAATTATGAATTTTTTATTACAACTTTTAAAAAATATAAAAACTCGTATGCCTAACCACCTTAACTTGGTCAAAACTTCATGAAGTTCATTTTTTTTAATCCTATAGTATACAAAGCATAGAATGTGGCACCTATTTCATATTCGAAAAATGTGATACCACTTGAAAGTTATAGATGGTTTTCAATCAGGCAATCAGGACTTTAGTCGTAATTCAAATAGAAAATGAATAATAATTATTTATTAAATTCAAAGTAAAGCATGATTTATATTGGTGGAAAGTTGAGAATCTCCTTTAAAAACCCTTTTTGTTTCATCAATTTTGGGTTAAAAAAAAGTCATCAGCCACATACCCTACACATACCCATCATATCGCCACTTTTTGGCCCATCATGATCTTGCACATACCCTAAAATAATTCGATAATTTGTGTGGACCAATTGGGATAGGAAGTTTGGTTTCAAATGCACATCTTGGCTCCATTTCATTCAACCTAAAGATAAAGGTGGATTAGGTCTTTGAGACCCCAAAATACAAGGGGTTTTTCTATCAACAAAATGGATAATAAGAGTTGTTTTTGGTAATGAACAATGGAAAATTCTTGTTCGTCACCGAATCATTCATGCTACCATGAACAATAAATGGCAAGGAGTTAAATGGTTGGACAAAGTTCTGCTAGCTCCTTTCTTTCGCATTAAGGCGTCTTTTATGTTACAATCTATCTATAAGGATTGGCAACAAGTATGCAGTTTTTTAAATTGGAGGAGTGATTCATTGCAACATGGTTTTAGTCTCGCCACTTCTATTTGGTGGAACAAGCTGGTTCAATATCATGAACAACCTCTGGTTGTGGTCTTTCCTAAACAAACTAAATATCCTTTTAAGAAGGGTGTTCACCAGTTTCATGATATATGGGATTTCAATTCCTTTGAGTGGAAGGATTGGCAAAGTGTTAGAAATTATTTTAAATTAAACAACAATGCTCAAAGGTTTTTGATATTTGTGAAATTTTGATACCTATGGAATTACTCATGAAGCTTTGTATGCTTTTTCAGTGTAGTTTTTTCAAAGACTGGCAATGGTTGGGTACATATCAATTCTATTGCTTTCCATTGAAGAAAATCTATTTAAAATTACTTCAAAAAAGGAAACTTAATCCAAGGCTCAATATGAAATGAAACTATAGATTTCATGAGGAAAAATGGAGGAATTTGAGTGCTCATATTTGGAAATCTAAAGCTGCAGCCAATGCTCAAATTTTGACATAGAAAATTTTGCATCATAAACTTCCTGTAGGTGACAAGTTGAAATTTTTGAAGCTGCAACTAGCAAAATGTCCTTATTGTCAGCATAATGAGAACTCAAAACATGTTTTTTGGGATTGAGTTCATGCCAAGAAAAATAGAATGTTGTTTTTGTTCATTTTCCTACTATTTTTGGCCATGTGTTGTACAAGAAAGAAGTTGTTTTAGTCATTAGGCTTCAAAATAACTTGGTGGTTGATTCAATAAGGCAATCTATTTTACTTAATATATGGAATTGTAGATGTTTTCCAATGTTCTAAGCATGTTCATCAAGAAGTAGGAATGTTAAGGCTCTACTTTGACATTATTTTTTAGTTTATCTATTTGTGTCCTCAACTAAAGGGAGATGCTAAAAGGAATGAAAAATATAAGAGTCACTTGGAGGCCATTAAACTTCAATTTTTACAGCTTCATGAAGGGGATATTTGTTGCTTCAGACAAATTCAAAATTTAAGGGTATTTTTATGTAAGGTTGTGTTATTTGCTCTCAACTTTTAGATGTACAAGGTTTCTTTGGTTGGGAGATGTTATAATGTATAATTTTGGATGGATGTAGCTTTTCCTTGGGCTTTTATGTATGATTTTCTACTCTTATTTTCTGTGCAATTCCATGTTGAACTGTTATTCTCTTATTGTAATTTAGCTTTGTTTAATATAAAATAATATATGAGAATGGGGAGAGAAAGGAATAAAATGAACCTTCATCTCTTACTCATTGAAGCTCCCTCTCCAAACATTCTCCTTAACCTTCAATCACAAATGAAAAAGAATAAGAAAAGAACATACTTTTGTAGGGGAATCCTTATGACATAGGGTTTGTATAGTTTCCCTAAGATCTAGGGTCCATAATAGATTTGATCTAACGGTCAAGATTGAGTGCACAAATTATTAGTGGTAATCAAGAATTACTTTATCTAAACTTATTTAATTAAAAAGTTGAACATGGTGGGGGACAATTGGATTAGGGTCCTCACTTTAAGTCATAACTTAAAGTCACTTTTGGTTCATATTTAAATAAACCTTATGAATTTATACAAATTTATTTTAGTGACACTTAATGGAAATAAATGATTTGAATTATTTGGAGTCACCTTGTGAATTAATCAATTTATGTGACCATGTAGGGTTAACTAGGTCGTGAAACCTTGTAACAAATTAATTCAAATAAGTTATCCATTCTTAGTTTAAAACAAGAGTAAATGGTTCATATAAATTAAGTGGATCCTACAAACTAGATTAATGTTGTCCTTTCACAAGTAAGGGTGTGGGTGAAGAATGTGAACTTTACCTCGAGAATTGTGTTGGTAGATCCAATTAAAATAATGTTAAGTTAATCTTTAAAAGGGTAATTATGATTCAAGGATTAGACCTTTTTACAAGTTCAATTGGTCATCAAACTTATAATAAAGACAAAATTTTCTAAGGTACAAGTTGACAAATAAGTAATAAATGAAGGAAATTCATTGGCCTATTGATCAATCATAGGGTTATGTTAATTGTTATCTTATCTTAGAGAAAATGAGGATTAGAATTATGATTAAATAAAATTGTGAAAAGTAAAATTGTCCTAACCTTCTCGTAGGAGAATATGTTAATACCTAACCATGTTATGTTAATTAACTAAGATAAGATCAAAGTTTGAATTTGAGACCTTATTACCTTCAAAACCAATAGAGTAACTGACCCATGTTTGCCTCGTTTGAACCTAAGGTGCACATAATGCTAAATAAGTATTCCTTAGACTTAGACAATAGCATCATAGTTGAAACTTGAGATTAAATTGAGACTTGGGTTAATATCATTCCTTGAAGGTTATAAAGGAAGAACGTGCATACAACTAAACCCTAATCATGTTTGGAAATCCTTTAAGGTTATCATATGCACTTAATTTTGGATGTCGTAGCAATTAGTTGTTTGGTTTTGGTCATCTGTAGGTCATTCGTGCAAGTTAATGAATGTTCATTTGGATGTTATTTAATATTTAATCATTGTTCAAAAGAAAAAAAAAAAATCTTAGTGAAAATATTGGGCACTATAGAAGGAGATGAGTTTAGTGCTCTATGCTCATGTACTTGGGAGCCTTCTATATGCTATGGTCTACACCATACTATATATTACCCAAATAATGGGAGACTTGAGCTATTGCATGGCTAATCTTAGATAAGAACATTGGATTGTACTAAAAATGCTCTTCAAGTATTTGATGGGTACTTCTAAGTATTCCATATGCTACCATGGTGATCTTTTAGAGGAAAAACAATTAATGGATATATAGGTGTATATGGGTTTAGATTGGGTAGGGGATGTCAACATCAAAAGGTCTATTAATGGCTGTGCTTAGATTATTTAATAATGAAGTGAATTGGATGCGTAAGTGATAGTTTGTGATCACTTTATCTACAATAGAGGTATAGTACAAGGAAATTTCTTATGCTCTTATGTAACAACCCATAGCTATTAATCCTTATATTACCTTAGAGAATTTTTTTGCATAAAATCTTTATTACGTGTCTATTTAGTTATATACTCAAATATTGAACTATCCATACGAGATAGCAATCTATCCATCCAAGACAAGCATCCAACCATATAGGTTAGGCATCCATCCATATGGAACAAGAGTTCATCCATCCAACTGGGATAAGCATCTACTGAACGGGGTAGGCATTTATCCATAAAAGATAGGAATATGCTCTAGCTAGAGACTTAGACTCATCAAAACCATTTGGGTCTTGACTCACTCACTAAAGACTACACTCCCCTATTGAGAGTGCATCAAGGTCATCCTCTTTATATAAATAACTAACTAATTAGCTTGATTCCTACCTCAAACTTCGACCTAAAGCCTCAAGGAGTCAAGCAAATCCATCTGAGATTCCTTCCGAGTATACAAGATCTTATTTTATCTTAACCTTTATGATAGAGTTTTTATCCCTTCACTTAATTAAGAATGCCTCTTGAATTGTTAAATCTTTTATTATACATTGAATTAACATGATTTTTATTAAATATACCAAAACATAATCAAGGTCACATCTTGACTTCAGAATTTTGAAGACAACATAAGGCTAATTCACATAAGTTATTTCCAAAATAATTAAGAGAAAACAGATCTTAAGGTCCAAATCTATGCTTTGAGGGCTCATCTCTGATGACCTTGCCTATGTAACACACAAAGGTTTCATAGTTCGACGATCAGACCTAAATTAGCATATACTTTGATGGCTAATAATAACATACTTCAATGAGGTTCCACTTACTCACAAACAATTAGACATTGAATTGAATCAATAACTATATGAATGGGTATGCGACCCTTTCTAGGGTCTAACTTCCCTAGATAACTCCATGTTGGCTGCCACCCACTTAGGTGAGATAGGGATGAAAAAACTTGATTAAAATAACACACTTTAGAGGGGTACTAATACTAAATTTAATTGTATCACTTCCAAGTTTACCCATTACCTAATTTTTTTTTACCTTGGATCAAAGGTTATTGATTCATTCTCTTGGATGTATGCTCACCAAATCCATGATGACATGGTGAGAGCATACAATGAAGGTCTAATTCCAAATTAAGATTAATAATGAAATTTAAAGAATAAAATAACATAATCACACTTTTCCCATAATTCTAACATTATGTGAAATTTCTAGATTCAATGCATCTATCAACAAAGAGTACCAACAAATAAACATTGGATCAAACCCCATTTTATGATCACCAAGATCCATGATAGTGAGGTGAGAGCATACGAGAAAGGTCTAATTCCAATTTAAGAGTTATGATAAAATTTAAATAGCATAATTCACACTTTTCCATAATTCTAATATTATGCAAAACATCCAAATTTCAATGCATCTATCAACAAGAGTATCAACTAATAACATTAGATCAAACCCTATTTTTTGATCACCAAGATCCTTGATGACGAGGTGAAAACATACAACAAAAATATAGATCCAATCTAAGATGGATGATAAGATATTGTGAAATACTTTTTTTATTTTTCATTATACTAAAAATAAATTAGAAAATGGTAAAAGATAACAAGAATCATAAACAACTCTCCCACTTGTTCAATGGTGGGTGCCAACCAATTATTCAGTGGGGTAAGTAATGATAAAATAAATAAGTACTCAAGTCCACTTATTCAGTGGGGTAAGCAATGAAAAAATAAGTAAAATACTCTTCCACTTATTTCAATAGTGAGTGCAAAAACAACTTCTCAGTGGGGTTAGAATAACCATGAAATGAGAAAACATACTCTTCCACTTGTTCAGTGGTGAGTGCGAAAAACCATTTTTTCCAATGGGGTAAGTAATAATGAATAATCCATTAATATACATATGAAAGAATAAATTCATAAATAAAATGAGGATTACTTGCACTATTTTCCTCCTATAATTAGATTAAATTAAATTGTTATGATTAGTTCAACCTTAAGTTTGAATAACTAAAAGTACATAACCTCTGAACCACTTATTTGATTAAACCATGACTTACTTATAGAGCTAGGACTTAACTTCAAAATTTCAATCATATTATGATAATCATTGAAAGGAATATATTTAAATATAACACACTCCATATATTGACTAGACCTTTACCCATTCTATCATATGGACTAGATGGTATCTAAGTATCATGCTATACAAAATCATAAAAATTCAATCTTCCAAAGATTCCAAGATTACATAGATAAAAATTCTACCTTACCTCTGATAGAACCAACCTGGATTCCTCCACCTTGAACTACCATCAAAGAATAAATATAGGTCAATTCATTATAACATGATAAAAGTTATGCCCACTTGAAAATCATTTCAATGTGTTAAATCATATATTTTTAATCCTGTTTAACATTAAACCACCTTTAAACATTATATCACATAGATTCATATGCAAATTAATATATTTATAAAAAGTGAGAACTCATTGCGTGCATGAGCTTGTACTTATGAGTGCTTCACAATATTTAATTTTGTTCAAGATGAGTATAAACTATGCACTGCCATATATTTTATTCAAGAGCTAGATAGTACATTTACTTTTAAGATGATGACACTCATTATATCTTATCAAAAACCCATGTGTATATATATATATAGCTATATAACCATATCAAGATCAATAAATCCTTCGAATTAATAACTAACTATCTAGTAACCCAACAAATCATTCACCGTTAGTTGATATAGTTATACAAGGATTTTCCTAAAATTAGAAGGAATACTAGCTTTAAATAATCGTAAAAGATTGCGAGGTTATTAAGAGTTATTCATCCTACGTAACAAAAATTGAATAATCTCCTAATATAAGGAACCTTAGGAAAATGACATCATCTTACTAGATTGCCATGCTTCTTCATTAACATTATAATTTGTAAGTACCCCCAATTTATGCTTTACTTAAAAATTAATAAGAAGAGTATATTATATACACTATTATGAAAATAAATATTTCCAACTGTTAATAAGATAGTTCAACCTATACCAAAGAAATAATCCATATTTCTAAATAAAGAATTAGTATTGAATAATTATCAAATGACTTACAATTTACTCCTAGACTTGTATTGTATTCGAGATTATAATTGTCTTAAGATCAGGTGAGAACTATAATTGTAAATACAATTGCCATGTCTTAGAATAGACATCAATATATATTTCCATAAAACTTAAAATATATGTTCAAATCCTTTCCTAAGTATTATAACATAAAAATAATTTTGAAGAAATAAAGAGTATTGTAATTACCAAAAAATTGTAGCTATGGTTGACTGAACAAATGCACAAGATACAATGAGTATCACATCAATAACTACTGCCATGCATTACTAAGGAATACAAGTCGATAACTATGAATGTCAAAATGTCAAGCAATGAAAGCAATTTAGAGATCTACCAGAATTGCAGACTGTTTAGCAAAATGCCAAGAAACTATCAAAAGGATGAACTCAACCTGCAATAGGGAAGGTATTCAAACTGTTTGTTAAAATGCCTTAATGAGGTATCATTCATAGAATGCAACGATTGCATGGTTTTCAAAAAAGTATTTTAAAAACTCTGAAGCAAATGCATTTGGAAGTGTAAAGCTAAATTCCACAAATTTCACCAACACCTCTCTTCTTAAGGCAGAATGAGAGCTTTAAAATAGCGTTTGGAAAATTATCACAACCTGATGAAAAGTGGATTTTAATCAGATGTTGCGGTTGCAATTGTACAGGTCGACATGTGTGCAAAACATGGAAGCTTACGTGAACTGTTTGACAGAGTACCACGAACAATTGTCATCTCATGGAATGAAATAATTACAGGGAATGTTCGAAATGGATTTGCTGATAACGTTTTAGGATAATCACGCAAATGCAATTGACAGGTGTAAAACCGAATTCCACAACCCTTGCCAGCATCCTTCCAGCATGTGCAAAATAGAAGCTTTGGAACCGGGTAATGATATTCATCAAAGTATAAGGGATAGGGGAATTTCATCAGGTGTTGTAGTTACAACTACCCTGGTAGAAATGTATGCAAAATGTGAAAGCATAGACAAGGCATGTAAACTGTTTGACTAAATGCCTCAAAGAAAATGTGACCTCCTGGAATGCCATGACTGCAGGATATGCACAGAAATGGATTTGTTGGAAAAAGCTTTAGAAACATCTAAACAAATGCAAAATAACCCATCTGCAATCCTACATGGCATTACTGACATTCAAACAAAATGTGGACGCATAGAGAAGTGATTGCAAATAAAGCTTGTTGCAATATGTTGAGGCGTAGACAAAGGTGGTTTAAGTGTTTGACATAATACCTCAAAGAGATGTCACCCCATGGAATACTATGATTGCAAGCTACGCACAAAATGGGTTTTTTTGTTTTCTTTTTTTGAGATCCTTAGAAACTTCTATGCAAATGCAGTTGTCCGGTATAAAACCAAAGTAAACGACTCATGTCCTGGCAGATCTGCATGCAAATGTGAAACCATGTAGCCGCACAACATGTTTGTCTAAACGCCTTGAAAGATAATTAAGCCAAATTAAGCACCGAATGGATTTGTTGAAGAGACATCAGAAACTTTCGAGCAAATTCAATTCGCAGAGGTGGAATCTTATGGAATGTGCGATGCAAAACATGGAGCCGCAGAAAAGGAATGTAAATTGTTTGACAGAATGCCTCTAAGAAGCCGTGAACTCATGGAATGCCATAACGGCAGGATATGCACAATGAATGTGTTGGAAAGACTTTGGAAACTTTTCAAGAAATTGCAATTTGTAGGTCATGGAATTAATTATCAAGACATGCAGGTCGAAGGAAGCAAGGGTGCCGATCAATAGGTCGCTGGAGTGGCATGCAAGGTAATGCAGATCGCAGGAATAACATGCACCATTACAGGTCACTGAATAATTTACAAGACTATGCAGATCGAAGGAATACAAAAAAATAATAGTTTGAATGCTATTAAGAACAAGTACAAAATCCAAATCAATTTCTTACCATAGAGAATGATTGGAAACCTCTGTGCAGTCTATTGGAAAATCTCTCGCTGTTCTACACTTTTCCCCCCTGCTCTGATCTTCGAATCTCCTGTGATATCTCCTATCATACGCTCTCCGAGGTCCCCCTCATGATCTTCTGGATTTCTATATAAAATCAATGAAACTTTCGCTCTTGCTTTGGCTGTTACAAATGACCTCAGTTTGTAACTGCCATTCAACATAAATTAATAAAAGAGGTAAATGGAGATTAAAACAATATCATTTATTATTTATTACCATAGTTAAATAATTGTTTATTTCTAAAGATTTTTTTTAACCTTCTAGATTATCAAAAATAGTTTTATTTTGATAATACTAATAAATCCAAATTAATTAGGCAATTAAAACGACGGTTGTGACACTTTAAGGAGGCCACTTGGCTATTGAAGTCATGTTTAGATGTGTAGTTGAGTCAAAGAGATGTTAAAGTTCATTATGAGAGTTAAAATGTCATGTGTTTAGCAAAGAATCTAACATTACAAACACAAGTGAATCATATTGAAGTCTAGTACCATTTTTTGAGGCATGGTAGAGGATAAAAGGATGATGCTAGAGATATTTGACACTTTGAGGAATGTTATAGATGCATTAACCAAGTCAGTGAACACAACTAAGTTTAGGTGTTGTTTTGAGACTATGGGCCTCACGACCTTTAGCAATTACTTGATAATGTTGACATTTCCTTTGCTTTTGTAAGGTGTTAAACAAGTCAAAGAATGTTAGGAAAGTTGTCTCAATTTTTCCTCCTCCAAATATAATTTTTGGGCTATATAGGATAACTTTTCCTTTAAAATTATCAAAAAAAGGCTTTGTCTGGCTAAAGATGGTTACAATGACATGAAGCTCCTCTAGATCTTTAATTTAAGAAAATGATCAAGATTCATGGCCTCTCAAATTTTAGGCTCCCACTTTAGTAGTGTGAGAGCATCTATGATGCATAAAAGAGCTACAAAAGGGAGTTTCGCATGTTAACTAATAACATTCACCAACTTATGACATGCCATTTGATTGCCACAAAAAATATTTGGAGGGTTTGAATAAGACTAATTAGAGCACCCAAGTTGGCATTATAACTGTCATGTGTTTGAAATACTCTTATATGATTTATATTTGGATTTACATGTTGGAATTTGATTAGGGGTTTAGGAACCACTTTTAGGTGGTATTAGCTCATGCTTTGAGATTTCCCTTTAGTGGTTTCATGTTTTGGTTTCTCTATTTATTGGGTGCTTAGGATGGAGTTTATATAGTATTTTTTGAAGGTATTGTTATGCTACCAATATTACTCTAGATCTCAGAATTGGTGGTCCCCTGGGAAAGTTACTTGCCTAGATTTATATTGTTACCAATATTTTTGTTGATTAATGCTTTAGTTTGGATTTTTGAGGCTAGGTTTTCTATTGAAAAGGCTTTCCCAAGATATGTCATAGTGTTATGGTGATTGATTTATTGTGTTGATTATTCCTTATTAATTATTTTAGATTGTATTTTATATTCACCTCTCCTCTTCAATTAGTGTATGAATCATTTTGTAGCTTACCTTCCTTTCATTTCATATCAAAGCTTGATCAACTTGGGTCCTAAGTGGTAGGAACATAGTTTTATGGACTAATCTTAGTTTGAATGGAGTGGAGTATATGCAAATACCTTTATTTTAAGGAAGATAGCAATTATGTGTAGACTAGAGATGGAGAAATTTAGTGGCATGAACTTTGAGTTGTGGAAGGTCAAGATGGAGGATTTACTCATAGATCAAGATTGGCTATAATATCCAAACCCAAACCAACTACAATATCAGTGGATGATTGACTAGTGTTTGATAGAAAGGCAAGAAGCCTTAGTAGGCTTTACTTGGTAGATTTTATGATATTAAATGTCTCTAAATAATCTACTAAGAGTTGAAGGAACAACAAGAGAAAGATTTTCCAAATTCATACCAATGGCATGAGAAACCCCCTCAAGAACCATGGAGGGAGTGGGTAAGAAGATCCAACATTTTGAGAAGACTTGTCATCCTAAGAGGAACCACCAACCAGAGAGTCAAAATAATGAATAGTTAGGTGATCTTTGTAGGCATTCATCAACCACATTGTCACACCCTTGCACTGAGATAAAGAACAATCAAAAGCTAGGTGGAATGTGGAAAAGCATCATCTACATCTCAAGGGGAAACCCTCGTAGTCAAGTAGTTAAGTTTGAGACCTATCTCCCACCATAAAAAAATATCCCCATGAAGTGACTTGGAGATGTCAATGTCTACCAAGATACAAGCAAACATAAAGTAACCCATGTAGGAAGTAGTAGAGTCAACCTTCAAGAAATGACCAATAGCATTGCCAATGGCCTCATAGTAGGAATTTTTCCAGAACTAGAGAGGAATATTTAGAAGTTTAGACCACATGTGTCTAGCATTGAGAGGTTCAAAAGGGGGGTTGAAGGAGGTGGGTCAAGACTTGATCAAGAGAGAGTGCTCTCCCCACATCCATAACATGTCATCAAGCACCAAATCCCTACACAATTTGTTGTGTGTAATTTATAAAAAATGATAGTACTTTACAATATCTTGATTTTATAGTACATAGGAGAAAGATTGTTCACTTTCCCATACAACCATTTAATTATTCCTTTGGACTGTATAAAACATTGAAATAAAATTAGAATTCCCAATATGAACCTACATTTCATAGCTCATTAAATAAGTGCATTACAAACTTTAATAAGGTTATTTTTCTATAATAAAATACTAAGTGTTTGCATAAACTTGACAGGTGTTTGATTGTCATAGCATTATATCAAATGATTTGCATGCATAGTCTATAGGTGTTTATCTCCTTGAAGCAATTTATCAAACAATTCAGAAATGTTAATTTTTATCTTACATTTTTGTGTACATATTTGCTAAGGACATTTGCAGATATAGTTTCTGATAAGGTTCCTCTATCTTTTTGGGACATTCATTTCATGTTTGAAAGTTCTCATTTGGTACAAGCTGGAAGAATCTTCACAAATATTGTAAGCCTTGTAATGATCATTTATCTTACATTTGAATTTTTACATTATAACACTAGATAATTAATTATGCTATATATGTTTGATACCTATTTTTTTATAAGTCTTATGCTTAGATGATTTTTTTGTGCTTCTATTCATTATTTTGTCCCTCTTGTGAATTGTGACTATATAACCCCTTAGATAGGAACCAATCTAGAGAACAAGTGGTTCCATCTCACTATTTAAAATGAAAAAATCATTTACCAGTAACTTAGAATTAGTTTAGTGATCTAGTTCAGTTCATGATTTAGTAGTTTAAACAGGGAAATATTATTTATGAGTCCCAAAAATTAATCATCTTGTGAATCATGTCCTTGTGCCTTCATCTTGTATTTTTTGTAATGATATCAATATTAGCTATATAAGAGGTAACTTTTGTAGTTGGTTAGATTTTAACCTAATTATAAAATTTGGGGTTAAAGTTACATTAGATACAATTGCAACTTGTCATATTATTTCATCTTTCAACACCTTCAATCCCGTTTAGGATACCTCTAAGAACAACCTTCTAAGTTTAAGTTAAACTCAAAGTGTAGGAGATTTTATCCACTCTTATTAATTGGCCTTTAACCCTCCTCAATCTATTGATGAACCTAAGTCATTTTAACTTCATGGTGACAACCCCTAGCCTTGAAGGTGAACCCATGTTCTAGGATTGTGGAGTAATGATTTTGGGACCCAATAGGGTTCATCTTTAAATAGAGATTTTGGGCATAATTGTTATTACATGTTAGTACAATAGTAGGTTTCCTACAACAATGCTTTTGGAGAAAACCCCCATGGAGGCTTGGATGGAGAAAAATCCCTCACTTAAGTATCTTTATGTATTTTCTTGTAAGTCATATGCTCATGTGGCTAGGGAGAAACAATCAAGGTGGGAAACTAACCCTATGAAATATATCTTCATTGGCTATAACATCAATGTGAAAGGGTACAACTTTAGGAGCCTGTGGCTAAAGAAGTTATTTATAGTTATTAATCGATATGCTATATAGAGAATGAACTTTGAGCCGAAACCTGTCTCGCATTGGTATACAACTCAAACTACTAAACTTTCTCGCAGAACAGGGGATGGTATCAGATAAACTACTTGATTAACTACTAAATAAACCAAGTAATGGTATCAGTCAAATGCAAAAATCAACGACAAATAATCCAAATCTTGTCTCTGCATTGAAGGCTGGAAGCTCACATCATCAAAATGTACCATTAAACTATGTTGGTAATCAATTAGAAATCAAATCAAATTACATCAAATCCCTAAATTAAATAAAAGAAAATATTACAAAATCAAATCTTGCAACATCAAATATTGTAAAATTAAATCTTGCAAAATCAAAATTTTCAGCACCACCGACTGTAGAGACTAACCGCCTAGTTGTTATAAACTAGCACTTGCACCAGAGGGGGTGCAAGGGTTACGCCGATAGCAAATTATATAAGTTGATTTCTTTAATAAGGTCCATTTTAGAAAATGTTGACATGCAAAACATGTCAAACCCAAACATTATGCTAACCAATAGATATAAATCTATTTCTTATTGAAGAACAAAATTAATGTGTGATTGAAATCAAAGCACTTCATCAATAATCATTTATTTTCCTAAGATTTTAAATTGAGTGGGCATGATCCAAAAAATTATTGAGAGATTTGATTGACTTTTGATTGGAAATGAAACACTTAAAATTATAGTGTGTTGTCTTCCTTAATCTTCCTTAAAAATGAAACACATTTTGGTTTAGTTGCAATCAGATACTGTCCCTCTAGATAATATAGAAATAGTTAGATTGCTTAGAAATTCATAAGCGGTGAATTTGACATGAACTCTCCTCTCTTGCTTACCTTAAAACACAATTTTAATCTACAACTCAAAATATATAGTAATGTTCACATAGCACACACAAATTTAACAAACCTCCTTTTTATTATAGTGATTTGTTTTTACTTAACTTTTTACCAAAGAACTAAATCTTGGTTGAATACCAATCAACTATTATCTTCGAGGCTAACATGGAAATAGATAGCTTGCTTTGAAGTTTAATTGTACTGCTTAAATTCATATCTATTGTTGATTGGTTCTCCTTCCTACTAACTCTCTTTGGAGTAGTTAAATAATCTAAATAAAATTATCCATAAATATTTCAACTAGAAGATATGCACGAGGGATTGATTTTATCTTCCCACGTAAAGGCCTCTAATTCATATCCACCGTGCCTAACGTATGACAAGTCTTATGATACTGTAAAAATTGCATTCTCACTACCTTCCCTTCTATAATAAAATTATGAATTCTTTTATTTTGAAATTACGAATAACTGAAAAGTTAGAATAGCCAGTCTAGGTAGTGGAGTTAGCTTGGGTCGTGGGTTTGCTCCCCATAGGTCTTGGGTTCAACCCCCCGCTCTCATGGTTGACTAGTGGGTTTGTATGCGGGTTATGGCATCCACCCATAGGGGGCTAGTCTCGTCCCAACTCACCCCAGGTACCCAAGGTATGGGATGTTGGATCACTGGGCTGAGTTGTAGGGACACCCCTATCGCAAAAAAAAAACTGAAAAGTTAGAATGTTTCATAAAACATGATAGGTGTCATTGATGTTATGAAACTAATAGATGCGTACAATATTATTAAGAAAACAACATCCTAAATATTCTTAAGATACTTTATTCTTATATTGAACACTAAGTGCATTTTCCATAAAAGTAATATTTTCCATAGTTTTCTATTTAGCATGCTCTTCAAATTTCACTCTATTAAAAAAAGGAATTTGAGAACCATCTAAAAAAGTTGCTATCTAACATAGAGAACAAATTCATTTTGCAATAAATAATCTAAAACTTATAGGATTGTGTGCATCAAGCAATCTTGCACCAAAACAGTTTGGGAAGTGTGAACAAGTTGTATCCCATGTTTCATGGTGAGTATGCTTAAGAAGAGAATGTTTATTTTCTTTGATTTCTTAATTAGATTGCGTAAATTTTTTAAGGTTTTGGATCACACTCTGTGATCCATCATCAAGATGAAAAGCAAAGAGCTCAAGGAGAAAATTTCTCCTTGAGCTCTTTGCTTTTCATCCTGATGATGGATCATAGAGTGTGATCTGAAACGTTAAATTTTTTATGCAATCTAATCTAGAAATAACATAAAATAAACATTATGGATTGTGGAAACTTGATATCAGTAAGAGACATTGTTTCCTGATACAACCTTTGGGGACTTAAAAAACTTTAAAGTGGAAAAAAGTTGGTAGCAAAAATTTCAAGCATACAACTTCAATGGAAAGAAGTGAACACCATTAGTGGTTGATACCAGCCAACTCCAATCATACTAAGGCTCTACGGTGGGACCCATTTTTTGTCCTATAAAATCCATTTTCTCCCCCAAAATGTTCGAATGCAAGCTAAGAAAGTGCCATGTGGAGGGGAAAAACTAAAACAAGAACCACCAGAATTTACAAAGAGGTTATTATAGATTTTCTCTTACACATCAGGCTAATTAGTAGGACCCATAGGGAGCAAACACCTAGTAGTTGCATGACTCCCACGTTTGGCTCTATAGTATACTCCATGTTGGTTAGTATTTCCTTGTTCTCATCGCCATGCAATATTTTGTTTGAAGGCTCCATGATTTTCTTGTTTTAACTTTTTGATCATTATGAATAGATTGAAGCGGCAGTTGGAGGAAGACTAGCCTGGGGTGTTAAAGAAGATGAAGCCTTGACTACTCTTGCAAATTGTAAGGCCATGCTAAAATTTTCCATTTCTATTTATGTTGCTAGGTATTGTGAATGCACTTCACAAGAATATTGTGAGAATATAATTTTTCTTGAGTTTCTGATGCAAGAGCATCTAGTGGTGTGAGGGCAATCTTGCATAACCCAAAAATATGTTTTCCATTTATGTTCCTTTTGTTTGCTTTTTGTAGATGTTTTTGCATTTCTAGATACCCTTTTCATCGAATAAGAGTTTCCAACTTTCAGAACTGCTTTTCTCCTCAACTACTATTTTTAGCAGGTGTGAATTTGAAGGCGTGGGAAGACAAAAATTTATGGGAAGGTTCAGGACGGAAAAATAAGCACTTTGGTGAAAGAATCAAGTCAAGATCATTCACAGTTTGAAAGTTATTCAAGTTCGAGTTTCTGTTTTTTGCCCTGAAAAACCTTCCGAGTCCAGTTTGAGGCACTAAACGGTCCCAGATGGGCCCGAAAATTTGTGAAAAACCCAAAATATTAATCATAATATCATTGAAAATATGAGAGCTTTCCGAAAAGGTATTATCATTGAAAATACGACAGTCGGTTTAAAAGTTATGGCTTTTGGAAGTTGGTGCATTTTTTAGAAATGTGCTAATTTTCGAATGTGAATTTCAAATTGTAATTTGGGCGCCAAACCGCCAAAACTCAAATTTGAATGTTGTTTTGGCTCCAAATTGGAAAGGAGCTCTATTTATGGGTGAGATTTCTAATTTTTGGTAGCTTTTTGGGGAAAAGAGTTCGCATGATGTAAAAGGGGATTTTCTGTAATTTCTGTAATTTTTCTGAAACTTTTGTAGCTTGCATGTATCGTAGAGCTTGAGGATTTGGGATCCTCTGCATGTAAGATTTTCATTATTGAATAATAATAAATTTTGCTAGTTGTGTGCATTATTTATGTGTCGCAAGTTTTCTCCCTCGTCAGTTTCAACTTGCTTGAGAGTCACAAGGGAGGGAAACTTTAATGCCCCAAAAAAATATCAAGAAAACCTCACCATTTTTTTTTTGACAAGAATTAGATTTCTCTCCCACAATGCACACCCCTTGCATACCCAACCACACCAATAACACCACCAACTACATACTAGATGGTCTGCCTGCACAAGGGTTATGTTTCTCTTAAGGTCAACAAACATGACAATACACATAGAAGGTAACCCACTAGCTACAAAGACATGAATGATCACTCTCTCTAGGTGAAGGGACATCACAAAGGCTTATTGGAGAAAGAGGCATGAAGGTCTCTCAACTCTTGTTCAAATTTACTATGACACTTTATGAATAAGGTTCATGATCAAGGTTTACTAGAAACCCATGTGGTGCATAGGTTAGGATGGGTATAGATGACTACAATTTTCGTTTAATTTTCATGCAAGGACTTAGAATTGTCCTTACTATAGGAGTGGTAATTGTTTTAAAATTTTCTAGAATGGAGTTGTAATTGTCTCAACATTTTCTATAATATAAGATCAATTGCTTACTTACATGTGACAAGAAAAAGATATACCACGAGAGAGGACACATCTACCCTCCTCTCCCCATTCTATTTACTTTAACTTGCAAGCTTAGCTAGAAACATTGAAACATTTCAATCGTTTGCATAACTTGGTGACACCCCCTATTTACTACTAAGGAGTTGGTTCATCCCTGAAAAGTAAGATTATTCTCAATCCCCCAAAGAATATTAGCTAAGATAATTGCTTGTGGTACATGGTGATGATTAGCATAAGCATTCAAGGAATAAAACTTCCTAACCCCTAAAAAAATAGATTCTCATTAAAGGAGGCATTCCCTCAAGGACTTCTCAATGAACCAATACTATATTAAATATTTCCTCTATTGGGATGCAACAAAGGTAGGGTTAGTAGTTAACATGGAACCCATATTTTAATTTTGCAATTATTAATTTTGATTTAAAAGAAAAAGTACGTTATTTAAGTTAAAGAAAATTAGACAAAATAATAATACTATTTAAATATTTCCTTTTTAATATTAACACCTTTTTTTTAAATTATGTATATGAATAATTATTTGGGCTTGTAACTTTAGATGATAACATCAATTATACATTTTGAACTACCCATTGTTAGATATTAATATTTTAATTCACCCTTTTTTTTTCAATTCTCATAATTAAATTAAGATGATTATAGCAATCGCTTATTTCCATCTCTTTTTTTTTTTAAATGCCAATCATCCAATGAATAACTCACACACACAACATGTCACTGTACAAGATTAAATTTGTTAAAACAAAACATTAACTGGTTCTATGGAATTAAATTAAATTTAGGAAAATGAATTCTCAGTCCTTATTGCAGCATTATACAAGAATTTCCCTATTTCAAGCGATATTTCCGTAATTTATATTAGATGGAGACTCGAGCTAGCGGTTTGGAGTGATTATTTAGGGTACTAAGCGCCTTTGGGTCATACGCACCACTACCTATGATTTCCTTTCTACCCTCACACATGCCCAATAATTCCTCCAACATATGTTTATTTTTGGTTCTTTTGTTTTTTTCCTTTACCTATACGTGGAACTAGCCAGTTCATTTTATTCTTGCCCTAATGCATATGTGCAGCTTCTTCATCCTAACCCTAGAGGCTTTCCATGCGATCCTTTTTTAACAAAGCAGAGAAGAATGTGATAGTGGCAACATTTTCCAATAGTGGCTTGAAGAAATATTCAATTGGAGGAAGGGCGAACCACTATTCAATGATAGCTGAGCAGGGAAAGGAGATATGGCAGCAACATTATCAACATAATGGCTGGTGTAGATTTGGTAAAGAATATAGAGAACAACTTTACTCTGTGTGGCTCTATTTTTTATAAAGAGATTGAAAGCTTTAAGAAGTTTCAAAGAGATTGTCTTGCAAAGGTCATCATTGTTATTTGAAGAGGATTGGATGCCAAGCAAGAATTACAAATCATAGATATGCCAAAAGAGATTGTGAAATTTGATGAGATACGACACAACAAACAATGATCTTTTACCTAAAATCAAGCAACTGTAAACTGTAAAGAGATCATAACCTAGCCACCACATCCATGTACAATTATTCTATTCTCTACGAGTGAAGAAATTTTTCTTAACAATTTCATGGTGCATTAGTATCCGTGGTGAGGAAGGAATCAGGTCTGTGTGCTAAGAGAAAAGATGTCTGGATGCTTTGATGGGACTTTAACAAAGAGCAAAACAGGTCATCAAAGAAACTTTTGATAGCTAAGAAACAAACCTGTGGTCATAAATGGCATCAATAGGAAACACACACTCTGTTGACAATCCCAGGTTATCTGTAGTAGTACACACTTTACTTTGTCTTATATTTCTAGAAATTATGTGTTCCATAGATTATAAGTACGTCTAAATGGATTATGCTAGCATAGAAGGTAAAATAGAAAACAAAAAGTAAAATAGGAAACATACTTTGATATTCGTGTTCTTCTATGTGTTGTCGGCTGCAAACTCTCTGTAATTTATCTTTACATCATTCATTCTATTTATAAAAAGTGTTAGGCGGTGATATAGAGTAAAATTATAGTCTTAGGCAATCATATATAGTAAAATGTAGTTGGCAGCTGAAAAAGATGCATTCAAAGCAAATCAAATCCTATCAATTAACTTTTCAAATCATATACAATAAAATGCAGTTGGCAACAGAAAAAGATGCATTCAAAGCAAATCAAATCCTATCGATTAACTCCTCAAATCAAATCCTATCGACTAACTTTTCAGAGGACTGCCAGTAGCAAACAAAATCTGCTAGGAACAATACTCTACATTTATTCTGCATTTATTGGACCAACATTCGATGTAATTAGTTTCAGCACTCTCTCCCATCTGCTTTGTCCCATTAAATGAATAGATAGTTTTTGATTTTTCTGCCATTGCGTATTCATGTAAGTGGTAAAGCTGTGTAGTTTACCGGCAGGAAAACTTGTTTCCAGGCGTGAGACAGGTTTCAGACCGAAACCTCACACTATATATAGCCTATCGGCTAATAAGATTGTATTACAATTATTAAATTTTGAAAATTCGTTGAAGAATATAGGAAAATAGAACTGCGAAAGGAATTACTAGAATAAGTGCAGAGGTTGGTATGGAAGCTTGGAAAAGAGTTCTAAAGCAATGCATCAACAACCATTGGATGTAGTGCAAAAGGGATATGGCACAATGAACCATGAGTCCCCATTCCAGATCAAAAACTCATGCTGGGAGATACTTTGGCCATTTCCATTGCCTCAACCCACTCAAAGCTTTATATGGGGTGCAATCCCACCTTATTGTTGCTACTACTCGAATGAGTTACAAAGGCTAGGTCATTCAGGCATTTATCCTCCATTGATCTATGATCCAAATTCAGTAACCTCGACCTCATTTCTGCCCCTCCTTCCCCACACTCCGAAGATAGGGACTCCATCAATAGCATTAAGGAAGGCATTTGGCAATAAAATTTTCACCTTCCCTAAGTTCCCAAGCTTTATGTGTTTAACAAACCTAGAAATACTCAATATTTGTATTTCAACCATACTTTTTGCCTTAACTGCCAAAAACCAAGCAAAGAAAGAAAAAAAATTCCAGAAGGGAAGGATTTTTCTTTACAGTTTCCCAAATATAAGAAGATTTAAAGATAAAGAGGTCTTACAAAAAAATGTGATGAAATGTTCATTGGAAGAGTGAATGTTTATCAAAGAGGCAAGGGATACTTAGCAGAAGGTGCTTCTTTCGTGGGGAACTAGACAATAAAAACTAAAATGGATCATGTTGATGTGCACCAAGTCAACACTAAAAAGGGAAATGGGGAAACTAAGATACAAAGGATAAATTGAAGCGATGAGATCACCTTAGATGCAACACCAATTGCTTCCAATTCCAATCAATATAAGGGTCTTAGACAGTTTTCAATTTTCCTTCCATTTTGTTAGTATTCAATTATATCCTCCAAGACCTTGTCATAATCTTCGTGCTTTGAAAAACAGACACCTACAATTCAATCAACATAAAACCCTTAGTCGGCTTGCATGGTGCAATGTAACATCTTCAAGACACCTTCGAAATCATCAAAACAAGTTGCACCACTCATTTAACTGAACATATAATCACCAGAAGTTCTATACGAACTTCTAGGAGAATCTATGTATTCAAAGACATTTTTAAGAAGAGTCCTAAGCCTCTTCAATAGGAAGATATGATCCACCAATAGAGTCGATGTCCAATATGTTCCTCCAGTGAGGCAAAAGTTCATTCAAAGGCTCAACAATGAATTCTTATCGAGTTTACCTTCATAAAATAACTATAACAACTAGAGAAAAAATATAAAGGAGGTTCAGCCTTTGACACTCCTCTATGCATGCAGGTCTCTAGGTGTATTTCTCTACATTGTCTGTGGCACTCTACTATTGACAATTGGAATTTCATTGACCTTCCATCCATCCTCCACATTTTTCCTAGGCATAAATTGTTCAAGTTATTATTTTATACAACTATCTTGATTTTCAACTCATTTTTGTTCCTATATCCAACATATTGTAAATGTCAACGATCAATTTTTCTCAACACGTGACCACTACTGTTAGACCAAAGTCATCAATATTGTCAGAATGCTATTTATGATGCTGACATAAGTAGTCAAAGTAGATTTCTCAATAACTAGATGTTGGTGGAGATGATAAAAATCGTAGAAAGAGCCTGATGCATATATTTCCTTCCAATGTTTCAAGTAGGTTCAATAATTCACTTATTATAGACATAAAGTATTAGATGGAAATGTCACATTTTTCACAATCGGTACATGGTCAGGGTTAAACAATGAATATAGAAATGTAAGTAAAGTGTCAGGATAGCCGCAACTCATTATTTTCCATTGACCCTTAAGAAGATAAAATAACTCCAAAAAGGGGTTCATAATATGTATATACCTTTTTCTCCAATGGTCTATTATCTTGCATCTACATCTTATTTCTTTTTGTATTAAACTGGACAATTGGAATTGGAGCCATATACCAAACCCAATTCGTTAAATATAGGTCTTTTGGTGTAATATTGAAACTGGTAGAATAAGGGTTTTCGACTTGGCTAAAAAAACACTATTGACTACACAAGAAATAACATAGGTTTGCATTTATTCATAAAAAATAAAACCTAGACCCTGAATTATATCTCCTTGCATACCCTTTGAGAAATCAATGAGATTAAATTAAAACATCATAGAAGAGAGATATCAAAATTCAACGAACTGCACAGTATGGCAAATTTCTCACTTTTTTTATATTATTCTATTTAGCATTCTTAGTAAATTAAAATAAGTAACATTCACAATATTTAATTTTAATCTATAACTTATAAAAACTTGTTGTAGATTCATGATGATGTTATTTATATTAAATTTATTTGTATGATTTGCATTATCATTTTTAATAGTAAGTTCTAATATATCATAAGAAAATAAATGGGAAATACATACATACATAAAAAATAAAAAAAACTATTCTATACATAAGATATCCTAAATTAACTTAATGTATCTTTTATGCACATATATAATTGTACTTTGTAACATATTAACTTACATAATTTTCTATCAATGTAACACTTGCACCTCCTTTCAGTGCAAGTGCTAGTAATATATTATTTAGGGAATCCAAACCTTCCAATATAATTGAGTAGCCAAAGGAGGATAGAAATGGCCGAAGATTAAGAAGGTTGAACCAAATGTTGAACTAGAGGATCAAGTTGGACTAGATAAAGAGAATAGTGTGGAGTGATTAGAGAGTTCAAAGAGAATTATAACTTCCATCTTAGCTTTGATGAGCTCAACTTGGTAAGGGAGGCAACTAGAAAGATATATACTGCATGATTTTAGATGTATATGTTCTTTGTTGACTAACATTGTTTATCCAAGAATAGTTAAAGTGGCTATGGAAATAGATGATCGTGATTCTTGGAAATTAGCCATGCATGGGATGGTTGTACTTAGGAAGAATGACACATGCAAATTTGTACAATTTTCTAATGGAAAAAATACATTCATTGTAAAAGGGTGCTAAAAAAGAGGTTGGAAGTTCTATTTGTAACATTGAGAAGTACAAAGCATAAATGATTGCCAAAGGTTATTCATATGTTAAGGTGATATATTTTGGTGAGATTTTCTAGCATACTAAAAAGTTGACATCTATAAAAATGTTATTATCTTGTGCTACTACTTTTAATACATGAAGACATATTTCTTCCATAGAAATCTAGAGGAAGAGATCTATATGTCATAGAAAGAATACTACAGTGATATGGGAGGAAACCTTGGTATGATAGATGAAGAAATCCTTCTATGGTTTAAAGTAATGTCTTAGAATGTGGTATAAAAGGTTTGATTCGTATGTTTTGGGGTTGGGATTTATCAAGTATAAGTTAGATAATTGTGTTTACTACAAAGAGAAAGGTAAGTATTTTATTATTGTCAATTTGTATGTCAATGATATGTTATTATTTGGTAATAGTAAAGGAATGATTAGGGACTCGAAAAAATATTTTTCATTACAATTTGAAATGTAGTACTTAGGGGTTGCTAAGATATCCTTGGGATGAAAATTAGATAGGATAGGACTAACAAAAAAAATTGGATTGATGAGAAGAAGTATGTTTAGTCTATTTTGTAGCATTTCAATATGGTTGATAGCAAACTAATAACTATCCTTATTTCTATGGGAACAAAAATTTAGTAGAGTAGCATCCTACGAATCCCATAAAGAAAGGAGATGAGTTTAGTGCTCTATGCTCATGTACTTGGGAGCATTTTATATGCTATGGTCTACACCATACCAGATATTACCCAAATAATGAGAGACTTGAGCTATTGCATGGCTAATCTTAGATAAGAACATTGGGTTGTACTAAAGATGGTCCTCAAGTATTTGATAGGTACTTCTAAGTATTTCATATGCTACCATGGTGATGTTTTAGAGGACAAACAATTAATGGATATATAGTTGTATATGGGTTCATATTGGGTAGGGGATGTCAACATTAAAAGGTCTACTAGTGGCTATGTGTTTAGATTATTTAATAATGAAGTGAGTTGGATAAGTAAGTGATAGTTTGTGATCACTTTATCTACAATACAGGTATAGTATAGGGAAGTTTCCATGCCTTTAAGGAGGCCACATGGCTATTGAAGTCATGTTTAGATGTGTAGTTGAGTCAAAGAGATGTTAAAGTTCATTATGAGAGTTAGAATGTCATGTGTTTAGCAAAGAATCTAACATTACACACACAAGTGAATCATATTGAAGTCTAGTACCATTTTTTGAGGCAAGGTAGAGGATAGAAGGATGATGCTAGAGATATTTGACAATTTGAAGAATGTTATAGATGCATTAACAAATCCAATGAGCACAATGAAGATTAGGTGGTGTTGTGAGACTATGGGCCTCTCAACCCTTAGCAATTAGTTGATAATGTTGGAATTCCCTTTGCTCTTGTAAGGTGTTAAACAAGTCAAAGAATGCTAGGAATATTGTCTCAATTTCACCTCATCCAAATATAATTTTTGGGCTATATAGGCTAACTTTTCCCTAAAAAATATCAAAAAAAGGCTTTGTCTGGCTAATGATGTTAGAATGACATGAAGCTCTTCTAGATCTTCAATTTAAGAAATGATCAAGATTCATGCCCTCTAAAAGTTTAGGCTCCCAATTTAGTAGTGTAAGAGCATCTATGATGCATAAGAGACCTACACGAGGGAGTTTCACATGTTAACCAATAACATTCACCAACTTATGACATCTCATTTGATTTTCATAAAAATACTTGGAGGGTTTGAATAAGACTAATTAGAGCACCCAAGTTGGCATGATAACTATCACGTGTTTGAAATACTCTTATAGGACATATTTGGATTTGCATATTGGAATTTGATTAGGGGTTTAGGCACCACTTTTAGGTGGTATTAGCTCATGCTTTGAGATTCCCCTTTATTGGTTTCATGTATTGATTTCTCTATTTATTGGGTGCTTAGGATGTCTATATAGTGTTTTTTGAAGGTATTGTTATGCTACCAATATTACTCTAGCTCTGAGAATTGGTGTTGTCCCCTGGTAAAGTTACTTGCCTAGATTTATATTGTTACCAATATTTTCATTGATTAATTCATTAGTTGGGATTTTTGAGGCTAAGTTTTCTCCTGAAAAGGCTTTCCTAAGATATATCATAGTGTTATGGTGATTGATTTATTGTGTTGAGAAGGAGGTGGGTTAAGACTTGACCGACAGAGAGTGCTCTCCCCACATCCACAACCTATCATCAAGTACCAAATTCCTACACAATTTGTTGTGTGTATTTTACAAAAAATAATAACAGTTTACAATATCTTGATTTTACAATACATAGGAGAAAGATTGTTCAATTTCCCATACAACCATTTAATTTTTCCTTTAGACTATATAAAACATTGAAATAAAACTAGAATTCCCAAAATGAGCCTACATTTCATAGCTCATCAAATAAGTGCATTACAAACTTTAATAAGGTTGTTTTTTTATAATAAAATACTCAGTGTTTGCATAACTTGACAGGTGTTTGATTATCATAGCATTATATCAAATGATTTGCATGCATAGTCTATAGGTGTCATCTCCTTGAAGCAATTTATCAAACGATTCACAAATGTTAATTTTTCTCTTACATTTTTGTGTACGTGTTTGCTAAGGACACTTGCAGATATAGTTTCTGATAAGGTTCCTCTATCTTTTTGGGACGTCCATTTCATGTTTGAAAGTTCTCATTTGGTATAAGCTGGAGGAATCTTCACATATAGTATAGAATTCCATTTTATACTTGAAAATCTGTATTTTGATCTAAAATTTCCAAAGATCTTTCAACAAATTCATTTTGCTTGTGAAGGCTAGATCGAGTTAATAAACTTGAAACAAGACTTGAGACTAAATCCTTCCCCATTATTTTTATCTAAAACATTTATTCAGAGTATGAGATTATATTCCACATTAAGTATTGAGATTTTTAACATACAAGGACACAATAAACCAAGTACATATTCTCCAAATTTAGATGCCTGAGTGTAGCTACTTGGATAGCATTGACTAACAGCTCTCTTAAACCACTTCAGATGATTCAATATATTGCTAGCAATATTTCATGTAAGAATCCCCTTTCATTGAATATTTCTCATCTTACATATCATTTTTCGTGGTCATATCATTTGGGCATGAATCATTAACCTCATTTGAACCTGTAGGCTCATCCACATCTATATTATGATCGAGTTTAAATTCCTTCTCTACATTGAGTTGTATCCTTGTGGGGTCTAAATATGTGTCGTACTTGTTCATGGTAAACTCCTCAAGAATATCACTTACATCATTATTTGGACCTAAATTCTATAGAATTTTCCTATCATGATTTTCTTTAACTTTCTTGTCATCTTTATCTTGTTGATCTGTTTCACCTTTGTCCATACCCTGCATATCACTTGTAGAAAAATCCTAATCCACATCTATACCTTCATCATATTCACTAACACTTTTCGTAGATGTAGAAGGCTCTTCACTTAGCTTTTCAAAAGCCTCAAGAAGTTGATCCTTATCTTGGATTTGATCACTAACATCTTTTGCACCTTCATCCTCGTTTGTGCAAATAGACCTAACAGACCTTCCCAATCGAATCCACCTTTGGCAGAAGCATTATGGTAGTATTATGTGATAACACTAGGAGTTATCCTCTCCCTTTTCATCTTGGCAAGTAGATGAAGCAATGTCGAATATTGCCTATTCCTACAATAAGCGTTTATGGATGTTTTGACGGAGTATATATCCTAATCACAATTGCGTAGATAGATTCATTGGTTTTGCATCATTCTCGCCTCTACGTTACTTGGATAGCCTGAGAGCCCTCATTTAATGAAAGCTTCTTGTGAGGCTCCAAATATCTGGCTTCACTGCAACAAGGGGCAAGCCACTAATTTTTTGTCTCTGAGAAGGATAAATTGGCACGCCTTTTCTTCCATTTGGGTAACGTACTGGATTGCTCAATTTGTCTGAGATGAATATTTTCATATACCAGATGGGGATCCCACTTCACAATATAGTGTGCCATTTCTCTATTTTTATTTTGCATCTTCAATTAACCAGTTATGATCATTTTATATCTTCGTTGCCTCAGACCCAATAATTTAGCATTGCCATACAGCCATTAGAGTCCCTTCCTTACGCTTGAATACGTTTTTATGCAGAACCACAAAATGGATTTTGTATAGGTTAGTAAATTTTAGTCTTTATTGCAGATGACAGCAATCGTTCAGTTTTTACACGACACCTCGGTATAGTGAATAGCTTAAAAAGTTACAAATGAGACGCATCACTATTGATCAACATAAAATTTAATTTACAGAGTGTGCACCTTAACTCGTATTGCATAAATAATCATTTAATACATTCTTATGCAAAACTATTGTCAATTATGTGGTAAGGGTTGTCTCTATTACAACTGACACTAGCTGCTTGTTGGAAATGGAAGGGTCTCTCCGTAATGCACACATATGAACCCATTAGAAGTTTAGTTGCCAAGCACAAAGAGTGGTAATACTAATAATAATATATTTTGAAATAACATTAAAATCTTAATCAAACAAATACGCCAAAAAAGTCTCTTGACTTTTCAAAAACGTTAAACAAATTGAGAGTAAGGGCCACATCATATACATCATCAAAATATTGTAGCTGCTCTTCACAAGATGTTTGTTTACACACAACAGGAAGGAGTATAAAGTCTTCATATCCACAGAATTAAGTGTTATAAATAATAAATATTTACTATATGTAAAAGATTGAACAACAGGAAAGATTTTTGAATGCCAAACTGAAAACATGCATGTCCATAAAGTGACAAAAGGCAGTATATTTCAAACACATAGAACACGTTTTGTCCTTCATTAGAGTGCACTTAATTGAAAGGAACTACAACATAGGACCCAGCATGCCTTGAAGTTTCTTATTAACTAGAAACCAGCTTGACTTCAAATTCTCTTTGTTAAACTAGTGCTAAATAATTGATTAGGAGCCTTTAACTATGAGACAATGTTATAGCGTCGTTGATAAAGAGCCCAGATAAAGGATCAGTTAAAATGTAAAATTTGTACGTCCTCAAACTTTTAACATATTACAAAGGAAAGTTTTCAGTGTAATAAGAAAGCGGTACATCACAGATTCTGCAGTTTTTGGAGAGTTTATTATTGTGATGGATAAAACTGCTCAAATCAATACTTTGTCATTGAAAATATTTCAATTTTGTGTGACAAAAAATATCATCCCCTCACTTACAAATGACAAGCAGCTCTTTGTACAGTCAAATTGGTTGAACACAAGTGTTATACCAAGGCCAGAAGAACCATAGGCAATAAGCAAGAAGCTTGTGTTTTCATAATGAATGCCAAAGTTCATTTGTTAGACTCCGTTAACAGATATAAATTGTCAATAGCATCCCCCAATATGACACAGATTTAGAGTCTTCTCAGATGAAATTATTGCGGTGAAATCCATAATATATTTTTATTATTTGTAATGTAACAAAATTCAACTGATACAAAAAAATAGGAATTGCTAAAAAAATCATGTTCTAGTTCACTGCTTGAGTACAAATCTTTAGACTATGTCTCATAAGGCTGCTGTTAAGAACAGAGAAATATGTAATGCCTGAATCATAAAAGCAAAATTGATAATGAGAAAAGCAGTCACAAAATGGTAAAAGGTTTGACAATATAAAATATCAGCATCTAGACTACCGATATATCCATCAATCCAAATTTAAAACATCCATTTTACGAGTCTCTAGGAGCGTGGAATTTTTCTGCAGCTTTCTATGCTTCAACTTCTGCTACAATTGCCTCAAATTCTGATTCATCAAGTTATCGTAAACCCTTGTCCTGTGTCATCACAGCAATCTCTATGTTGTTTCCTTTACTCTCCACAACCTGAAGGACAGATACACATAAAAAGTTAAAACTGAGGCGTTGAAATGAACCAAAAGATTCCTGGCAAAGGATATTATGTTCTCAAAAAATGGCATTTTTAGTCACCCTACAATACTAAAATTGGAACAAGAACCATTTTAAAAAAACCAGACACGGTATATGGAAATAACAGCACAGTATAAAATAGGAACAGCATAGATGTTTTCTAAAAATCAAGCAGAGAACAAAACTCATTAAGACTTCAAAGCTGAGCAGAATGAATAAAACCTGCATAGCAAAGGTCTGCATAAAAGTGACCCAGTAAAGGAGCTCCATAAAAGTTTTGTAAGCATACTCGAGTTATTGAAATATGCTTAAGCTTTTCAGTAGCCACAAATACAAATTAATTATATTGCATAAGTAGCCAAACCAAGAAGACAAATATGGGGGAAAATAGACTGCGAATTCTATTGCAGTGCAAACAACCCAACCAAAAACTGAAGGCCTCTGAAAACTTGAGCAAAATAAGAATTCTGGCCAAATACTTTTGAATTTAACTCCATACCAAAAGAGAAAACATAGGCTTTCAGTGAGGAACTCATTTTTATACCTATCTGTATTGGACCCAAATGCAAGTAATACATATGCACAAGACTCTGCAAGATTAGAACTCTGAACCAGAAATGTGTGAATTTGAGTCCACACAGAGAACCAACAGGAATCTTCAGGAGGAATTCACTTCTTAACAATGTTTCTCCAAGTTTCCAGGACAGGAGATGCGGGGATAGGGTTCCAGAGACAGCAAAAGTTTTCCTAGTTTTTGGGGATGGTCGGGGCATGTATGTATATGTAAATATAGATATACATGTTGCACATGCTTCAAATCTCAAGTCAGTAAGTTCCTAATACCTATAACAGAATTAAAAAGAGAATTGAGAAAATTCAAAATAGCTAATAATTTATGTTACCAAATTAGCCCAAAACCTAGGGTTTCCCAGGTATGATTTGTTTCAGAGTCAGAATAAAAATCAGGTTCAATTGCTTGTGGCTTCGTTGAGGGTAAAGTTTTTTGTGCATGAACTCATTTCAAATCATTTATGAGTCTACCCATGTGACTCTAGCTACATTGAGGTGATTCCAGGGCGATTCCTGCTGCAGGCAACAATTTTGATGAATTTTGTTTGACTTTTGACCATCAAAATCACAATCCAAACCCTAAATTGATGGCCATTTTCACTTGCATTTTGTTTGACAAATAACATGGGGAAAAAACAAGCATTGTGTTCTGTCTGACAAGTAAGCATCACCACAATAAGATTCAAAGTTGCTGGAGCAAGCAACACTACAAATTTCCTCTATTTTGGCAGCCATTTTCACTTTTTGTGGGGTCAGATAGCCAGCATACTTTTACTGTGAGAGGCAGTGGGCTGTTTGTGGTTCTTCTAATCTACCTACATCATCTAATGTCAATGATAATGATGATGACATTGGTCTTGATGAAGACCCATATGATGCTGATTACTGATTGTATTATTCTCAATATCCAGTGCAGCATGAAACAATTTCTATTTTTTTGTTCTAGAATGGGAGCAGAGATATGGGTGTGGCAGCCCCTAGCAAGGTCAAGGGGTAGCAGCCATAATGGGGTTTGGGTGTCTTCAAAGCTGCAAGAACCTTCATCATGCATGCTGTTTTTGGGTGTGAATGTGGGCTTCCTATTAAAGGTTCTGAATTTGTTAAGATTATTTGATTTCATATTGTGATAGGAAGAGGATGTCTTGACATCCCTAGGATGTCAGATGTCGGGCACAATAGGTTGTTCCATCGCTACAGCATAGGGGGCATCTTGAAGCCCCCAAAACGAAAAGGCTAATTAAGAGTGCTTAAAAGATCATTCCATAGAGGTGGAAATTCTTTATATATATATATATAGTATGTCACAGCATTTGGCGAATTTCAAGCAAGAAATTCAAATTTTTCCGAATTTCAAACATTTACATAAAATTCATTAAAATCTGGCAATAAATTCGTACAGAAAAAAGCATGTGTTTTTTCATTAAAATATATTGTGGAAAAGTGTTATTTATGGTTTTCGAAAACAATTTTTAGGGTTTTCGACCTATTTTTGTTATAAATCACTGTTCACGGATCATTCTAAGCGCACAGTCTATTTATGGTTTATAATATTATATTTTATAAATGTGTCAGCCTTTTTATGATGACTTCAAATCTATTTAGCAATGTTAAACTATTTTGCTAATTTTGTGGATATATTACTTATATTTAGAAAAAATAAAATTTATATAAGGCGAATTTAATGCCGAATTTTATTGTTGCAGAATTCAAACGAACCTGACTTTACAATTGATTTAATGCTCACTTTTTAATGTCCGCACTTCTTTTTACACTATAAGCCAATGAGTGCAAGGTTATTCTTTGCAAACACAAACAGTTCTCAAGTATTGTACGCATAATGGAGGACAAATGGCATGCATTGATGATGCTCACATAAAACTCTATGCCCAAAAGAATTAGAAGGTCAATGTACAAAAGAAGGATAACATTGCACAAGTTGTATTCAAGTGGAATTGAATATTTTATAAATTGAGGCATTCTTTAAAAATGCAGGGTGAGTTTTTTGGTTTTAGGGAAACCTGGACATCCTCAAGATGGTCAAGGGATCTCTTAGATGTCCTGGTTATCTTGGGGAAGGGGACATATGGCTCTTTTGTTTGCTTCATATGGACGTTTTGCTATTTTACAAAAAAATTAAAAATTGGGGACAGTCAAGGGATGTCCCTAGACATCCTCAAGATGATCAAGGGATGTCTTAGATGTCCTGGCTGTCTCCGAGATGGCCAAATATCCCCTTGACATTCTAACTCTTCTGCTTGCATCTTAGGGATGTTTTTCTATTTCACAAATCATTAGGAACAGCCAGGAGATGTCCTTTGCTGTCTCATCATTCAGGAAACATGGTTAGGGATTCGGACTCGAGTTTCAAAGGGGGGACACATCCCCATATAACCTTGCATAAAAGTAATCAAATCAACCCTCTGCATGAGTGCCTTAAAGAGAAGAGCTTCTAAAGCAAAGATGACTATAGCTTTACTACAAAAATTAACATAGGAAAAGAATACATGTAACAATTATAATCACAAAAGGCAGTGTAAAGACACGTGAAAAGCATGCTGACAACTACCATGTTTAACAATTTGAATGACAACACAACATTTATCATATTTTCATTAGATTAAACAAGCAAAACAAGAAGTCAAGGTTAAAAAAAATAACAATAGCTTTAGTAGGAGTAAAACCTCACCTTGCCTCCTTGCAGTCAATGTTTAATGTTGTGCTAATAAAAATACATGAAAGTAATGTTTTTTTGGAATGCTTAATAAGCATCCTGTGAATGGTTAAGAATCAACAGACAAATATGTTTTTTTAATGAGAAAGCGAGGCCCATCCAGGGGAATGCCAACAATGTGAGGTTAATTATGCTTCCATATCCTACCTAAAGGAGACGTCAATATGGAAAAATAATTTCATGGGAGAGAATAGATTAATTAACAAAATTATTTTTTATCATGAAAACATATTGACATAAGATAAGGAATCCATTTACAGCTGACAGACAGGATAGGCTCCACAGTAAATCCTTCTTAATGACAACATGAAGATTAAATCAAGGATGTTTAGTGGGTTAAAACTTAAATTAACATTAAAAAATGAAATGGGTCACTGACAAATGTTCCTTTCACATTCAATCCAACATTCACCTGCAACTCACAACTTTGAAGAAAGCATTCAAAAATGGCATGTAGGATGATATCTACAGTTCGAGGCACATATAAAAGCTAGCCAAGAAGCTACAATTTGAACATTCCAGGTTCAAAAACTGAAACCAGGAAATATCTGGATAATTGACCAGAACTCAAGAATTTTAAGAAAAGTATTAAAAAATTTACATGTAGACACATGTTCAACATATTGAAGGGGACATTTAAATATATCAGAAAGAGAAAATAATAGATGAGGATTTAGATTATTTTGCGGCCTAAGTTACCAGTTCGGGTTCAGGGTTGAGGTTCGATTCGCGAGTTCGAGCAAAAAAATCTTTGGGATTGGATTCATTTTGGGTTCATTAATACAAAAATAAAATAAAAATCAGAAATATATACATATTTGCAGCAGTAATTAAGTTCAAAATACACCGCCATACTAATAGTCAAATAACATAGCAAAAATACACCCACCACTTTCATAATCAAATAATAAAATATTAGTGATACTCAAATGTCATGATATAAATTAAAGTTCAAACATAATAATGTCAAGTGTTTACAATCAGCCACCATTGATCATTGATAAATCATTTGGGTCATCAAAAAAAGCATCATCAACATCCATATTAGATACTACATGTTGTGGTAAATTAGAATAACCACAAATAGCATCAATGGTATTAGGGTTAGAAAGATAGATATTTAACAATTAAATGCAGATTTAATTAATAAACAGAGAAACTAAAACACACACAGAATAAATTATAACATAGAGAATTTAACGTGGTTCACCCAATCCGGGCTACATCCACCAAACCACAGCCATCCAATGATTTTATTATCCAGTGCAAAAACCTATTACAATCTTGCGAATAATCGCGTTTTTCATTATACTGTAACCCCCATCCGAACCCCCTTTTAACAAGCTTAGAAACTTCCAGATTATGGTTCTACAAAGTAGGTTTTTTTCTTTTTTCGTTGATTTTTCCTTTTTCGGTGACGATGCGAAAAAGTAGGAGGAAAATTTTTCTCGGGGATTGCCGCCCCCGAACCCCCACCCGGGGCTCGGCCCTAGACCTCGACAAGGATACATGCAGGGGTGTACAGTATAGCATGATCAATCACCACATACCAACAATCTCCCACTTGGAGACCGATCTTGGACGACACTGCTGCACTTAGAGCTCCCACTGGAAATAAGTACCTTGGACCTTGTTGCTCTGTTATACTTGAATTCAACCTTGAAGGCCAATCGAAGCCGCCCCTGAGAAGCAGGGGTTCGGGGGCGGCAGCCCCCAAGAAAATGTCGTCCTACTTTTTTGCGTCATTACCGAAAAAGGAAAAATCAACGAAAAAAGAAAAAAAACGACTTTGTAGAACCCTAATCTGGAAGCTTCTAAGCTTGTTAAAAGGGGGTTCGGATGGGGGTTACAGTATGATGAAAAACGTGATTATTTGCAAGATTGTAATAGGTTTTTGCACTGGATAATAAAATCATTGGATGGCTGCGGTGTGGTGGATGTAGCCCGGATTGGGTGAACCACATTAAATTCTCTATGTTATAATTTATTCTATGTGTGTTTTAATTTCTCTGTTTATTAATTAAATCTGCATTTAATTGTTAGATATCTGCCTTTCTAACCCTAACACCATTGATGCTATTTGTGGTTCTTCTAATTTACCACAACATGTAGTATCTAATATGGATGTTGATGATGTTTTTTTTGATGACCCAAATGATTTATCAATGATCGATGGTGGCTGATTGTAAACACTTGACATTATTATGTTTGAACTTTAATTTATATCATGACATTTGAGTATCACTAATATTTTATTATTTTATTATAAAAGTGGTGGTGGTATCAGAGCAGCAGGGTCCAAGGTACTTATTTCCAGTGGGAGTTGTAAGTGCAACAGTGTCGTCCAGGATTAGTCTCCAAGTGGGAGATTGTGTTGGTGTGGAGACTGATCAGTCTCTAAGTGGGAGATTGTTGGTATGTAGCGACTGATCATGCTATACTGTACACAAATGGCACTCGCACAAGCACTACCACTACCACTACCATTGATACTAGCACTCTCATGCTCACTAGCTGCCTTAGGCTCGTACTCATCATCAATATCAAGTGCAGCTAAGTGGCTTGTGGGAGCATCCAAGTCAAGGCACTCTGGCTCTATATCCCACTTCCTTATGTCTCCTTCTTTGTGGGAACTTTGTTTGTGTATAATGAGGTGCATGTTTGAATGCACAAACACCAAGTCCTCTGCCTTTTTTGAATGTAGTCTATTGCGCTTTATTGAGTGAATGAAGGAGTATGTGCTCCAATTCCTCTCAAAAGAAGATTAACTAGCAACCTATTAAGACAAAATTAAATAGTTAAGAGTTACAAAATTTAACTAATAATTAAAATTAAAATTACAAAATATAAAACTTAAATTTAAAAGATAAAAAGACTTTGACTGTAAAACTTTACTTGGGATAAAACTTTTATTGCAAGAGGTTGGAGGTGCGTGTATTCTTGGCCATGGAAGTACCACCAACTATGAGCTTCCACCCTATACTTATCTCAAAGAGCATCAAGACCACAATCACTAGAGCATGCAAAACCCATGAACTCAACCCTCACTAGATCAAGTTGGCCACAATCAGTGAAGAGTCTACGAAGTGATGCCTTGTACCCTTGAGCCACTTCAACATCTCTATATGGGGCAACTTTTAATGCCACAGAAAGTAGCTCAGCACTATAGTATTTGAGACTCAATGCAAAAGCAAGAAGATGCAACAAAGTGGTCACTTTGTTCCATCTCTCTACAATGATTTGATGTAGCTCTTTGAAGAACTTTTCTTTAGGATTTTCCTCTTCTGCATTGATGATGGTTTTCATCTTCTCAATCATTGAGTTGATGCAATCATATACTTCGCCCAAACAAGGTCTATCCATGTTAGTATAACAGATCATGCTCAATATGGGCTCAATGAAACTAAGGAAATACTCAACACAATCCTACCAACTGTCATCTATGATCGTTTGTTTAACCTTAGTTTCCCTTTCAGTGCAAGATTGCCTCCAAATGGATCAATTAGGGTTGATGACCAAATTAGAGAGTGCCTCACGAACCTTCACAAGTCGTCTCAACACAATTGTGTTGGAGGAAAAATAGGTCTCAACAACCTATTTGAAAATCAAAATAAAATAAAATTTGTTTACAAAAATTAAAATTTAAAATTTAAAATATTACTAAAGTGAAACATGTTTATTATTTAACTTACCTTCAACAGCTCCAATTTCGAGAAGGATCTAAATATGCCTTGTGCCATATGGCAGTCAGTGAAGAACATTTGGATGTCTTCGGCCTTAGCATACACCTATTTGATCCACTCAATTTTGGTTCTAGTTTTTTGTAGCATTAGGTTGAGGGAGTGGACAGCACAAGGTGTTCAAAAAATGTGTGAATACCTCTCCTCAACCAATAACCCAACAGCCCTACAATTTTTTGCATTGTTAGTTACGAATTGCACAACATTTTGATGGCCCACTTATTCAATAGCTTGACAAAGGATGTTAGCAATAAATGCACCATCCTTCACCTCTCCTTCACAATCCATTGCTCTCAAAAACATTGCCCCTTTAGGGGACACTGCAATAACATTGATCAATGGGCGATTTTTGCATCTTTCCATCCATCAGAAACAATGGTCACCCCTATTTTGATCCACGAATCCCTTATGGGCTTCAAAGAGTCTTTTACATATTTCACCTCCTTATTTAATAAGGTGCAACACACCTCAAAACCTGGGCCCTTATACCCCTTTGGAACCTCATTAACAGATTTCACCATTTTTTTGCCAATATGGTGAGCGAACAACGTTGAATGCCAATCCATTGGTATAGACACATCTCGCTATGTCTTGATCAACAATCTCTCTAGCCTCATTCTGAAATGAAGTTTCTAATGGTCCATTTGATATTTTATTTGTAGAGGGCATGGTTTGCTCTTGAGGTATGAACATAAATAGATGGCTCTCTGTAGGTGGAAAATGAGAAGGCGGTGTAGGGGGCTTCATCCCTTGAGATCCTTTCTTTATCAAAGGATGACTTGATTTATTATGGCTTGCTACTTGGTCTACTTTTTCTTGCTCATAAATATATGCCAATATTTGGGCTTTTGGAATGCCCTTTTTATCTACACCTGGACAAGCTTTGATGCCTATTCGAGGGATCTTGGACAAGTGCCCTTTTACTTGATTGTATGAGCTCGAATATCTAACATTGCAATGACTATAAATCCAAACATATCCTCCACCACCTGGAAGTTATTGAACCATTTCAACATATTTCCAAAGGAGAGAGTTTGGGTCTGTTTTGAAACGAGATTAGTTTGAACCTGAGGAGGCAAAACCGGTTGCCATTGTAATACCCAAGACACAACACATTCCATTTATTCAAAATTTCAAAGTATTGAAATTAAATAACTTAATTCATTTCAAAAAATTGAACATACGCCATAGACACACCTAGAAGAATGAAAACAAAACAAAAGAGTTCATTTGTAAAAAAAATGTAAAAAAAAACCAACAAACTTCAAAAAACCTACCTCTTTGGAAGAAATCTTCCTCTACGATCTTCTTGGCAATGAATGAACACTTGCAAGTGCTTAGGAATAGCACAAAAATCAACTTTGAACAATCAACAATCAACCTTCAACTCTATTCGTGCTTGTGCAAGCAAGAACAAAAGTTCAGCAATGGAGGTAAAAAATCTTGTTTTTCATTCACAAATTGAAAAATGAGTGTTTTTCCCAATTTGATGTGTTAGGAGGCATGAATTAGGGTTGGGAGGAATATTTTATTGTTTTAAATTCAAAAAGAAAGTCAAAAAAGCATTAAAAATTGCAAAAATCTGGTCAAAATTTCGCACAGGGTGTGAAAAATTCCGAGTTTGAACCGAGTTAGTTGTCAGACTGTGATCCGGACCCTATTCGGACCCACAGTCTGTGGGCCAGACCTTGTATGAACCCAAGCCAGACCGAACCCGAACCCGAACCTTGAACTCGGGCCAGACCAGACTAGGACCCAGCACCTATGCAAAGCGAACCGATATCTTAGAGCCTAATGTTTGTCAAAGGAGGTACGACACAAAAACTAAATTAAATGAAAAATGCTCTTTAATCTACTTACTAATATCTGGTCTAATGAGAAACCTTTGCTAGAAATTGATCTGGAGTTGTGGTTGAAGAAATGAGATAAAAACATGTTTCCATGTAACAGTGTTACGAAATGGAAAAGGAAAGAATTAATTATGGCATCGATCTGATTGGTAAGAACTGCATATACATTTTAGAAGCCTATCTCAATAGAGATACTTACGTTCAAAATTACCACATCATTTTGGAAATTGACAAAAGTTCACACTAGAATCAATCAAATTGAACACTGTTAGAGTAACCAGCTATTTTAATCCCTGATAATACCAGATCTTGAGAAACTAAATTTTGATTTCCATCACTCTAACATAGTGTTCCTAGCATAAGTACAAGCTAGGTCCTTGATCTGAATGGTGTTGTACCCATATGATTCTTTTAATATTGTGTTAAACCTCAAGTCAAATCCTTGTTTTTTGTTGAAGCAAATGGCCATATGTCAAGTCTTGCCCTGTTAGTCCACATCGTGTTCTGTTGTTTCTCTTTGTATCTTTGCAAATCAGCAGATACGACTTTCAAAACAAATCCATCAAGGCAAAGAACAGAGGTTAATCAAAGACAAAGTATTTCAAAGTCAAATGCAACCACAGTATTGAGTGCACACCTAATTCAGGTGACACACCTTACTAGAAGAAAGAAAGTTTGTCTGAAGAAATTTGTTAAAGTAGGTTGTCGGAGCACATGTCTATGAAGGGAAAGCAAGTTCAAGTCTAAATCCGAAATCACACCGTCAAGGCACACTCAAAATTTGTTTTCAACTTAAAATTGTGTATACAGGTGCACACCTATGCAAGAGAAAGGAGATCAAGCAATTTGAAGAGAAAATTCATTGTTGGGTGCATGTCTATACAAGGTGAAAAAGTTTTTCAATTTCCAAAAGATGTTTTCTTATTATCAAGTGTTCACCTAATTGAAGGGTCCATATTCAAAGAAAAAGATCTGTAAATGCATGAAGTGGGCATCATATGAAGGAAAATTAGTTTAAATATCAAATTCAAAATCATGTAGATAGTTCTGGACCTATGTGAAGAAAATGAGAGTTTCAAATTCAGGATCATATTTGCATACACAAGTGTGCACCTATGTGAAGAGAATAGGCATTCAGAAACAAAGATCAAATTCTCATTGTTGAGTGCATGGCAGACAAAGGGAAAGTGGCAGGTAAAATCAAATTCACAAATCCTTTATGAGTACACCCTTACTAAAGGGAAATCAGGTTCAAATTTCAAGTCTTGTATGAGTGCCCTTAGCAAAGAAGAATGAGTTCACTTTTCAGAAGCTTCGGAATGCATGTACTGGTGCACTCCCATCAAAGGCTGATGGCATTTTAGTGAAGGGTTTTGTACCTATTAATAGGCAGGTGCTTGTAAATACAGAAATTGATTTGTTTTATCAAAAGGTTGCTCATCATGCAGCAGTGTGTGCTTCTGATAGATTAAATATGTTTTCAAAGTTTTAAATTGCAGGTATAGAGTAATGGTGCTGCCCTTCTAAAGGAAGTCTATTTATGCCAAATGAAAAGTGTTCCTATGCATATTGGCATTCACTGGTATAGAAGCAGAACAGATTTTCAGAGTCAACACTTGTGTGTATAATGCTGGGTGTATACCTACATATTGCTGACCATGAGATTTTGAAAGAAAAGATCATCTCCCATGTGTAGTCACACTCAACAGAAGGATTCTCAGTTTCTTCAAAGGGCTGACTAGCTAGCATGACCAAACAGTTTTACCTAATTTCGCATGGCCGAACAACAATCATTATGGAGTTTTGATATTTATAGTGAGGTGCCTAACCATAGACAACCAGACTTGATGATTTATTATTTATATAGGCACGCCATGTTGTAGAGCTGGCCATAACCAAAATCGTACAACTATAAATAGAGGGTGCACCTGCTCATAATTCTTCAAACTGTCAGCATTATTACATTGCGGCAGGTGTATACAGTAAACCAAACCGCTCACCAACCACTTGCCTTCTTCATTTGTATAAATACATTGCTAATCATCAATAATATATTAAGTCTTCTAGTCTTCATATGGTATCAGAGCATAAAGACTATGGCCTGTATAGTGAGCAATGGAAGAGACCTGAGACCAATGCTAGAAGAAAATGTGAAAATGGCGGTGAGCAGGCAATGAGAAGGACATGAGTTGAGAACCGAATCTGAGTTAGACTGTTCACTACAGGCAGTGCCACCACTTGCTGTGGATGGTACATTGAAGTAGTGGTGAGCAGAGAATGCAAGATCATCTATGAGCAAACCAGTATAAGATAGAGGTATGGAGGAGCGTGGATCTCCCTAGATCATGAAGAAAGACCATGACTTTTTTTTTTTTATTCATTTATTTATTTATTTAAGCCGCTATGTTGTTGTGCGGGCTACAGGTTGAATGCATATTTAATATTCTCATATGAAGATATATGTTTTTTGTAGTGCGGGTATATAGAGGAGAATGCAAGATTCAACTCTATGCTATCATTTATTAACAGATGTTGAATAGGTTGCCTCAGAAGGAAAACTCGGTTGAGTGTGAGAAGGAGGAATAAAACGGCTTAGTGATTTATTCCAGAGTGGATGATTGGTTCCATTAGATAGCACAAGTCAAGTTGATTAAACGTGGATTCGATGGTTCGATTACAGGTTTGGGCAAAAAAATTTTGGCGGTTGGGTTCGTTCTGGGATCGTCCATACAAAAACATATAAAAACCAAAAATATATACATATTTACAACAGTAATTAAGTTCAAAATAACACACATAGCATCATATATTGTACAATAGACAAAACCACCATTAAAAAAAAAGCAATAGAATGTCAATTATTCAAACTTGAATGTCATGATATATATTATATATTAAAATTAACTACATTGCTGCATTTCTCCTTGTAGGTAAGCATCAAGGAAGAATGTCCAATTGGATGATGATATTATAGATGAAGATTTGTAGGAAAACTTGGAAACTTGGACTTGGAGAGTACATGGCAAATCAAATGAATTCAATGGGAGTTTGAAGGAAATGCCCCCAACAAGGTTGAGGTGCAACACCCCCAGTGGGGTTGAGGGGCAATGCCCCTCGTGGGGATCTAGGGCCAACACCCCCAATAGGGTCAAGGGGAAATGCCCCTTGTGGGGGTTTGGGGGCAACACCCCCAGCAAGGTCGAGGGGCGACACCCCTCACGGAGCCTGGGGGCAACACCCCTAGTGGGGTTGAGGGGCAATGCCCCTCGTAGGGGGTTGGGTGCAATGCCCCTAGCAAGGTCGAGGGGCAGCGCCCCTCGTGGGGTTCTAGGGGCAACGCCCCCAGCGGGGTCTAGGGGTAGCGCCCCTCACAAGGCGAGGTTGAGGGGCGGAGCCCTTGCCACCAAGCCCAAATTAAGACCTCCAAAACCACACAAACCTTCATGGCGTACATCATTTTGCATTCACAATAAAACCCAAATTAAAACCTTCAAATCCACACAAACTTTCATGGCAGACATCATTTTAGGGTTAGGGGGGTGAATTGGGCTTCTTTAAGTTAAAAAAAAAACTCACAAAAATTAAAAAATAACAAAAAAATGTTGAAAACACCCAAATTCTCCTTGGGTCCACCTGGGTTCGGCAGGGTCGAACCCACAATCTGTGGGCCAGACCTTGTCCGAGCCCACAAGGAATTGGACCTAGACCCAAGCCAGACCAGACTGGGACCCTGGCCTTACCCTCAATGGAGCTTAATATAGGATGAAGTTCCAAACCAAGCAAGTATAATTATTTGTGCATGAACAAAATCTATAGATGATATAAGATAGTGATAAAGAGCAAGTTTATTTGATACTATTAACCATAGAAACATAAATCCTCAAAAAATTGCAAAAAACCTGATTTTTAAAAAATATTCGACCAAAACAATTTTCACCTCAAAAAATCTCGATTTAATTAGCTGTGGTTTTCAACAATTTTCAAGGGTTTAAATTGCAAGAAAATCATGTAAAAATTGCGAAAAATTCATGTAACCAACTCGTCAAAAAACCATAATCCTAGGAAATAACTATTTAATCGAGTTTTTTTGTTGATTTTTAGCACAAAATTGAGTGTTGGCCATTGGGACGTGGTTCACCATCAAAGATTCACTATATTTCATTAGGATGTGGCAAATCACAAGTAGAAGACCTTGAGTGGACGTATATTTCTAATAGATGTTAAGGACATTAAAATAGACACGTTCTTTGGTATGCTTCTATGTTTGATGTTAAGGACATTAACATGGAATGGTTAAGAGATGTGTTGCTTTTTTCTCTATATTCCACACTACTGTCATTTGCCTTAGGCTCGTAGTAATACTTTCTGTGTATATAAATATAGAGACAAAATTTAGTGGGAAATAGCAACAATATTATAAATACTAAGGTTTCTATCTTATTTTTTTAACATATATGAACCTTATAATAGCACTTGCCAAAAGTAAATATAGAAAGTTGGACTAAACTAAAATGAAACTCTATTGGCTTGATATCAACCTATAAAGAAGTTTGGTTTCTTTGAATTCTTGTGATCCTGACTATTCAAAAGGATTTTAACATTTCAATTGTCAACACTAATACCAAGGTGGTTGTTTAGATTATCAAGGTTAGGTTGGGGGAAATTTCCTTTTCAGATGCTCACAAAGTGGGATAATTTGGAGCTTCAATTTGACATTGACCATCAAGTTTTAATGATAAGCGAGTAGGGTAGTGACAATTGTATAATCAAGTGGGAAGCATAAGTATATACATAATAGGATATAAATATTGTGGAAACGGAATATAAATAGTTCGTACAGAAAGATAAAAATCAGCTTTGCAGTGCTGAGAAAATAAACTATACCAGTATTTTATATCAAACAAAGAATTGTTTTGGGTATATTTAAATTTCATATATATTTTTCACGCTTAATGCTTTGTTAGTTGGTGAAACTTGCTGCTTAAACCATGCCATACACTTGTTCTCAAACTACACTCCATTTAGGATCATTATATACATGGAGGTTCAGAAGGCCTGCAAGGAGTACAATAGTAGTGCATGAATGCTTTAGACATATGTAGTGTAGCATTCCATACATGTTATATAGGTATCAGGCAAACTAATACATGCCTTGAGAGAAGTCATGGCCTAGTCTTGTGGGCTTATCTTAATCCCTCCCAAAGCAAGTCTCATATATTTTCTCTTTAATGATCCAGACAGATTTCAGCAACAACTATCCCATTGAAAGGGAATGTTCCTTGTGCTTTGGTTATTCATTGAAACTTGTGCCTATAATCTCTAAAATTCTCAATTCAATATCCATCAATGTTTTTAACTCCATCATCCACTTCGATGCAAAATCAAGGAAAATTTATTAGAATAATAATAGCTAAAATTGTGGCTCAAATAGTTGCTCTCTTCTTTTGTACTAGCAAGCCTTTATTATCTAATGAAAAAATAGTTAACACTCCCTTTACTCTTTTACAAATCTGCTAAAATAGTTATCAATGAAAACATTTCAATATCATTAATTGTCTTTTGAAATTTAAGATTTTGTTTCGAAAGCACATTCTATTACACTATCTTGAGCTATTTGATTCAAAACCTATTAAGTTGAACTTTGCAATTGCTTACTTTGTTATATAATTTCCCTTTCACACTCTTCATATAGTTCTCTTTGACATTGTTCTAGAAATTGCAAGTACTGTTAAATCACAAATATGAATCAGTTGATTTTCGTTTTGTAATTTATGATGTCTGCTCAACAATGGAAAACTATCTTTTTAATGACTTTCTTGAGCCTAAGGATTTTGAGATCCTAGAGGCTAACTTGGATATCATGAGGTTGAACAACTTAGGGAAGCTCTTAACAAAGAGCTTCATCATCAGGACTTGCAATGCTTTAGCATAGCTCTAAATGTAGTAGGAAGTCATTGGCTACATTTGATTTTTTGGAACTTCGTACTTAGTTTCTAGGTTGACTTTGTACAAACTATATTGTAATTGAAATTTTATCAATTGTAACCATCTAGTTATTATTATGCACTATGAAGTATGCTTTGTGCAATGCAATATAATCAGCGATATGAATATAAATAACAAAATCCTATTTTCTACAATTCATGTGTTAACACTCTATTTTATTCGCTCTCTACATCTCTATGCTATGGAAATGCCTCTTAAATTTTATTTATTTTTAAATAGTTATTGTCTATTTTTCCACAATTTTTTAGGTTTTTTCTTATATCCGATTTTTTCCCATTTTTTCCAATTTTATCCCCATTTTTTCAAAAAACCTTATACTTCTGGTTTGCCAATTTTTTCCCCAAATGATTTTTGCTGCTATGCCATTAACAGTTTTTCTTTTGAGAATTGTTTTTTGGATTATTAAAGGGGATAATATCATTATGGAAATTGTATTAGACAAGTATTTTGGATTTAATTTTCATACTTGAAAAATGAAAATTCAAATGCAACTAATAAATAAAAATTTATGGGGCATAGTGAGCGGAAAAGAAAATCCACCTACAGATGCAAATAAATTATTGGATTGGAATGGTAGAGATGATAAAGCCGAAGCTACTATTGGTCTTGCTCTTTCTGACTCTGAATTACATCACAGAAAACTGCTCTACATTGGAGCACTGGAAATAGAACCAGTTTCATGCTTAAAGGAAGCTACTGGTCCGTATTTTTGCACAGCTGAGAAAGGTTGCATTAACATTTTGCAGTGCAGCTATTTCAAGCAAAGGGTATATTTCCTTTATTCAGCAAGGGTTTCAACTTTCACCAGCAATCCTACATCAATTCCAAAGTGCTCAGACATACATCAGCAGTTCACTTTAAAAATTCAGCTGCCTACAGTAATAAATACTAGTTATAGTGTCTGATTTCAGCAAAGCTTTTCATTTCAGCACCACATCAGTCATTTGATGAGGTTTCATGATGGTGCTCATTTCAGTCTTGAAAGATTGCCTAGTTTCAGCAGATGATCATTAATAATTCTACCAAAAACATTCGTCTTTTCAAGATTTTATCTACAACAGGATTCTACATCAGATTTCATTGTTTTTCATCATTGTATCAGCTGTGGCTTCATATGAAAAGGATGGTTTACAATCAGTTTGATATTCAGCAGTTATATCAATCCTCAGTGGAAGTGCCTGATCTCAGAAGGTTTTAGTGGCAAGATTTGGCATTTTTCATAACATTCAATTATACCAGCAGTTCACTAAAATTATTATGGCTTAAACCAGGGTGTATTTATCATATTAGGCATATTTCAAGTAGAATTCATACCCTACAACATTCAGTTATCATTAGTATAGTAATGATCTTTTTGAGCTTTCCAGGGAAATTTCATCAAACAAAATACAAAAGACAGCAGTCATAATTGCTAATTCCCAGGCTTTGATCACTTCATATACAATATGGCAATTTTCAGATATTGCATTCAAAGTTGCATGATTGGAGCAAGGGTTTGCTGAAGCATCAATAGAAGAAAAGGGTGTTCAGATTCAAAGCATCAAGAAAAATGCTAGAGTTACAAACATCTTTAGAGGGTTTGCCATGATCAAAACAAAAAGATTTATTTAAATCATCATCCAAAGCTGCTTGTCAAGATTCGCTATTCTTAGCCTTCACTATTTTCATGGAGATCATATTCAAAGAAGTCTATTTTCAGTTAGAGCCACTTAAAGCCTGCACTATTTTTAGCTCTCTACTTCTAGCTAAATGTGCTTTTTGAGAAGTCTCTAATTTTAGAAGTCTATTTTTGGATCTCTTATCACGCAGAAGATCTGAGTTGTAGTGTTAATCTTGTAGTAATCTTTATTAGTAATCTAATTGACGATTGCCTAAGTCTAAATTTAAGATCAGTGGATAGAATTTTGTAATAATGCTTGCATTGCATGCAAGCAATCAGTTCCTAGGGTAGGTTAGCTTTTTGATCTATTTCTCATGCAAAGTTTTGTAAACCTTGTAAATAAGTGCCATTGCACTTAGGTTCCTAATAGTAATTTTTATGCCTACATGTCATTAAAATTATTTTTCACTAAGTTATTATCTATTGAATTAACTGTCTTGTGAACTAGGTAAAATATAAGAACTAATGCAAGTTTTGTATTGAAGATTTTATTAGAAAAAGTATTGCAGTTTTCTATACAGTCTTTCATGCTTAATTCATAATCCTTCATGTTAGTGTTCATTTCAATCCAATCAAGTTTTACTCTTAATTTTCAATCTTTGCATTTAATTGAAAGTTACAAGCATTCTTTAGTAGTGTTAGATCTTTTTCTGTAGTAAATAGTTATAAAATATAAAATCTCATCTAGTGCAAAAGTGCATATCAGCCTTTTTCCCTAGATGAATTCAAAAAGAAAACATCTTTAGTTTTGTCTAGTATAAAAGTGAACCACCCCAAAAGACATTATATAGATTGTAAATAGCATGCAAATATTATTCAAATTACATTGGTTTTTGTTACAAGAAGTGTCCCCTTCTAATTTGAAGAGTAGTTCTACTATGTGTCACATTAAAAGGTGCTAATTAAAATGCTAACAATTTCTAGTAGTTCGCTAGGGAACAACAATCAATGACTAGTTATAGTGCTATCTACACTTGATGTGAAAGAAAAAAGGTCTTGATCATTCTCCTCTAAAAATAAGATTATTCTTCAGCAATTGTACCAAATTTTTCAGCTTTAAAAGAAGAACCACTCCAAACAAGGGTTGATCGGGCTGGTAACCACATCAACAACGTTTGTGCGCTTTCACTATTTCCATGGAAAAATTAGATCGGTTCATTGGTATTGACAAACATCATGAGCTTCCTCATGGATGAAGGAAGAACTTTTCAAAGTTGTATTTGGATAAAAAGTAGCATCTAGGTGAACGTTTTTTAACCTTCATCACTACATGTGGAATTTTGAGCATAGTACATGAAGATATTGCAATTTTCTTGTTTGTGGAATTATTGCAAAGTATAGCAACTAATTGGTTTCACCATCTCGTTGTTAGTTCTATCACTAGTTGGGAGTTAACGAGTGACAAGTTTCTTATGCACTTCAAAGTTTCAAACCAATTGAAGATAGTTATATCTTGTTTGCACAACTCTCAAATGTCAAGAAAGACAAAAGTGAACCTATGAGGGACTTTGTTGCAAGATTCCATCATATAGTCACTAGGATTTTTGACACTCTAAATCCTCCTCAGATTCTTTTAGGTTGCTTCATAAATGTTCTATCACCAAATATTGCTTTCTTTCTTAGAATGGGTCATGCTCCTAAATTGAATGATGTCAAAGAACATGCAATTGAATTGAAGGACCATATGATCACCTCATGAAGAATTTAGAGAGATTCAATTAGGCAATTAGTACAAGCATTGGCTAATTCCTTATTGCAAATAGTAAATGATGCGACAAATATAAGAAAAGAACAACCTTAGAGTGTTATAACTGCTTTCACAGTGTCCACCTCCTCTAAGAAGAAATAATTCCTTCTCATTTCCCTACTCCAACAAAGCAAGTAATAGAAGCTTCTTTCCTTCATGCACATAGTACATGTTCCATGCAAAAGATAAACATGCTTGAATTTGTCTTAAAATGCTAAGGCTAACAAACATTGGTAGCTTCAAATGCAAATCAAGGGACTTTGTGTGATCCTCAACATCTAATAGATGAACCCAATGTTGACTATACGAGAGGATATATATAATACGAACATGATTTTGATAAGATAAGAAATAATTTGCATAATCATACATTGAATCATATAATGTGTTCATATAATTAGAAATCACAAATAGAATAGTATCCATTAGAAGAGGATATATTCCCTACTTTGGTCAAATCTTGAGGCTGAAGAGGGATTTTTGATGCAAGAGTACCCTGATCTTGCCATATATTCTCTAAGGAGGATGAAGTCAAGTTAACATTTGAGGAGCAAATCCGATTTCCAATTTTTTATACTAAACAAGAAGACATTAACTATGCCAAAGAAAATGAATGGCTTCTTTTCTTCATTTGAAAAGCTTGCACCAAACATAATTGAAGAAGGTCAAATCACTCAAGTTATTTAAGCAATCTTTTCCAGAGAAAGAGTCTCATGCTAGAAATTGATGTTTTTCTTCAAAATTTGACTCCATTCCAAAAAGGCCAAGATGTTTTTTTATTTGAGGTTGCCACTTCCAATTTCATAAATTCACAATATTGATAAGAGATTTCAGTTCCCAGAGGTTGATATTTTTCATTACGCCAATGAAAGATTTTAGTTAGATAAGAACAATTTCTTGTTCGTAAAGATAGTTTAGCTCTGGAGGCACTTGCTAGATTGGAACTTTAAGTGAAGGATTCATTAGCAGATCTTTACAGTTTTCTCCAACATCTTGAAAGCAAGTCTTCAAGAGAGGACACAATTCCCTTAAAGTTTGACTCATCCTAATCTTCAATAGATCCCGTGTGTATTAGTGAGGAAGCAAGTGTCAAATATTCAACAAATATCGATGAGCCTATGCCAACGTAATGTTGCCTAATTGGGAATGCCCTAAATTTACCCTAAGTCCTTGATTTTTAAATGAACAAATGGGTTAGAGAACACCTTTCACTTTATTGAAGCCCTTGCCACAAATTAGAAATCATTTACCACAATCGCATTGATTAACAGATTATAACCATTTACCACAATAATACTAATTAGCTGATTATCATAATTAAATATTAGTAAACTCAAGGCCAAATTACTAATCCAATCACAAAGCATTTAATATCCTTGGAGGGCTCAACCATAGGAGAGCATGGGAGAACATGACTTGATGGGGTGCCTAGGACCCTCTAGGCCCAAAAGCGGATATACCATCCCCCTTGGCCTCATGTGGCCCATGCCATCCATATAAGGTGGTCTACCTAGGAGGCGTCCCCTTTCTATTATCCCCTCATCTTGCCAACCATTTCCCTCTCTCTATGGTTTGACCTCTTGTGCTGAGTCACAATGATGGAGGGGTGAGATTACAATGGGTGCTCTGAAAATGCCATCTCTTCTAGGCCCAAAGCACTATACCCTTGATACCCCCTTGGCCTCCTTGAGACTACTTGGTCCTCTGTCTCGAGGTGGCGTACCTAGGAGAGTGCCCCATCACCATTCCCCTCTTGTAATCTCAACCTCCTCTATCATGGCTAAAACATTCAAGACATATGGCAAACAAATGTTACTCATATTTACTTGATAAAAAGAAACAGTCATGACAGCAATGCATCATTAGTACCTTGATCTTCTAGTCAAACAATCACAATCACATATATTAAATGGTGCTACAACTACATTATTGTAAATCAGATTTCATACCACTTATTCAAGAAATCTGACTGTTGTGCACATGCAAATTTTTCATTTATTTCCAATTTAGAGGGTGCAGTCCTCTATTTCCTTTTATTTAATTTTTCCTTGTAGATGATTGCTGGTCTGTATATCCTTCTCCTTCAATCAATCTGCCTTTTATATTCGGAAGATATTGCTTAATGAGAACAAATAGATTAGTTCAAAGAATGATTACTAATAAGGATTAATAATTGCTGCAAGCATCATTATTGCATAATCGTATATAATTCACATATATAAATACCCTATATATATTATATACATGTGTGTGTATATGAGATTATATTTAACTTACTCCCCTTATTGATTTATCATTTATCTTCCATTGAACTATCTTCTTCTTCATGCATACTTCCCATATCAGACTTCTTATTTCTTCTTTCCAAATCTGAGTACATCATATTAATATATCTATTGCTATGCTCAAGAAGTATTCCTATTTTTGTCCTTATTTGTTGTTTATATATCTGTGTTTAAATCTGGTTATATTCCATTCTGCTGCCTTACTAGTACAGATCCTTATTTATTTGTGAATGCTCTTCCTTCCTCAATGCCTCTCCACACTCATCTATTTCCCCTTTTATATCTTCCATTGTGGGGAGAGTCACATTCATTCATTTACAATATACACACCCTTTCATGATTGTTTATACTTGAAAAGAGTCATGACTATTCATACATTAATTATTATTAATTTATTAATTAATCCACAACTACCCTAACTATTTCCTTATCAATTAATCCACAACCTCAATTATAATTTCTGCCACCTTTATAACTTGATCGCTGCTTTTAGACTTTAATTTCTTCCCATATTACTTAATCGTTGCCTTGCATTTGTTCGTTTCTGCTTAAGGGAACACGATTGCTGCTGTTTCCAATCGCTGACTTCACCTCTTGTATTTCCTGCCTTGGGCGATCATCTTGATAAAGATGGTTGGCCAAAATAAAAGGGGTAAAAACTTATTTCATTATTGATCGCTGCCTGATTTTGTATTATGTTAACTATATTATATACTTTGTTTAATATTTACACATTTAATATATTGTATGTTTCTTGTTTAATATATATGTATATTTCAATATTTACAATTAATATTTATATTTATATTTTGATAATATAATTATAATATTATTTTATGATAATTATAATTATAATAATATTAAATTGCTAATATTTCTTTTTCTATTTTTAATATGTATTTTGTTGTTTATTTTATTTATTTATTTGTGTTTCCATGCTTTATATATTTAGTGTTACAATTTTGGGGTCATGGCAGTCCACCCTGCCCAAGATTGCTTGCCCTCAAGCAATCACAACTAAGGCTTGTAATCTCTTGACACTACTCCTTGTGGTGTAATTGGTTTCTATTGCGGTGCCTTGTTATAATTTATACTACAATGATGTCCCTGAATGAGTAGTTGTAAGTATAAGGTTAATTCTATTGTTTAAAGTATGAGGACAATTTATTGTCTTATGTACTACTATTTCCCAATAACTCTCAAACCCAAGAGTTGGAATTTGGCAAGACTTGTTACTTAAGACAAGTTTTCTCTCATTTCATCACCACAAGGGTCCTAGGAAATGATTCAAACTCTTCATTATCCCTTGTTGAAAAGTACAATGACAGAAAAAATGTTGCATCCTTCATCATGATGGATTATGGGAGTGTTGTAAATGACAAGATCCTTTATTACGGGTTGTACCCCTTTTTCGAACAAGGTATGAGGCAAGATTGATTCAAATGACGATGTAATAGCTTATAGGTGCTTGCAATACCTAACCTAGACCAATCATCTTGTCATAGACTCATTAATGATATGTCATAATCTTCTAAGTATATATTTTCTAGATAATACTTAAGTATCACTTTATTGGATTGATCAAGTCAATAAAATAGTTTAGCATCCCTAGCAAGTGATGGAAAGACTTGAATTTATAGGTTTACTCTAATATCCAGTTCTTGTCTTATCTTCCAAATCAATTTGGGGTTTATACCCCCACCCCCCAAATATTTTCATATCTTGGAAAAGTATTATTTTACTTTTACCTGATTTATTTAAACAATATCAAGTTATCCCTAGGTTTGAAAGGTGAGGATGATCATGAGATTTGTGGGTTATGGACCCATAAGGTAACTTAGCATAGGCTTTTGTAATAATTTTGTTGTATCTCAATTTTATCTCAAATACCTAATGTTATTAGGAGTACGTTTACTGAATCTTATTTGTTTGTGTGAAAGTTGTACCTTATACAGTTTATGATTTTGACTATTCAATATTCATAAAGAGCTTGACATAGTGACCATTCACATTTGCACTTTGTTAGGTTTTAATACTTGGTTCAATGTTGGTGGTGAGGTGGATCCATTGGAGAGATTTGTTCCTTTATGTCCATTTCTTAAAGGAGTCACCATCCTTCACAATAAATGAGTCACCACCCTTCATGGCTGCCTTTTGAGAGTAACACTTTACTAAGTTGATTGTTAGATTTATTTCCTATTGATGGTTTCCTTACAAGGAGGTGATTCTCCTTTTTTATATCTTATTGTTGAGGGATTCATAGTCTTTTATATTGGAAGGGTCACAAGTTTTCACATTTGGAGTTACATCCCTTCACACATCCTAATTTAAGTCTCTTGCAAAATTACTTAAGGTTCTATTCTTAATTGGATCCTTCAAATGATGGTATAAATGAAATGCTCTCCCTTTTTATATCACAAATTTGAGAAAGTCACACCTTTTCACTTCAATAGTTACAACTCCTCATTATTCAATTTTAGAGAAGTTAATTCGTTAGTGCTTCTTAACTCAAGAAGTATTTTTGACAAAGTTTTTAACAATTTCATGATTTTTAAGCATAAAATAATCATAACACACATGGAGTAGTCTTTGTTGAAGATATAGCTAGCATGAAGCAAACACATGGATATACTTAATACATGTAGCACACATGTGAAAGACACATAAATACACATAAGATATGAAGCATGCATTTAAATACACATAAGTCATGAAGTATACGCCTAAATACATGTGGATCACAAAGTATACACATGAATACATAAGTCGCAAAGTATACACATGAAGGCACGTAAGTCGGAAGGTATACACATGAATAGAAGTAAGTCACAAAGTATTAATACACTTAAGTCACAAAGTATTTACATGAATACACGTACGTTGCAAAGTATACACTTGAATACAGGGGTGATATAAGAGGGATTCGCTACACACGGGTCTCTCCTTTCTTGAGAGATCACCAGGGAACGAATTGCCCTTATACACCTTAGAATATGGATTAGTGGAATGATAAGAAACTAAGATTCAGTGCTTCAGGGAAAACCACCAGAGACCTTGAGAGAGCAAAACCAAGAGATTTATGTCCTAGAAGAGGGAGCTCTCGGCCAAAAGACATCAGCGTAGTTTCAGGACGCCAACGTGGCGCATTGTTGTCTAAAGGATGTGCTAGTGTCCTGAGCAACAGAGAGTTTAGGAGCTTGAACAGACAGAAACAAGCTTTACTTCTAAGCTTAGGCCTAAGGTGTACTGAACAATATAACTAGTCAAAAAATCAGAAATCGAAATGAATGCAAGGATGCTTGGAGAAAGCTTACCTTTCCCTAGATGCCCAGATCTTCACTTCAAGCTCCTTTTCGCGACCTACACACAAAAGAACGAGAGGAAAATTGTTGGGTGGCTATATAGGGGTTTGCCTCAATCAGACCCCTGTTTTGGTGTTCCCACCTCCACGGACAACCAAGTTGGAAAGGATTGTAAATTAAGTAAGCAAAGCGTGTGGTGAAAGCAAAACCCGCTCAGGAGTAGAACCCGCACCACAAGATAATAAATGAACAAGTATGAAAGGAAAGTGAAAGAGAGAGAGTGTTACCCATGGGCCTAGACCCTCTCTAGAGCACACGGACGCACCGTTGAGTGCTTGCTTGAGAGCTGTTGCTGCTGCTGGGAGGACCTCAATCCGGCTTGGCTTCACTTGTAAGAGCATTGCTATCAAAAGTGCTGAATTGGAGCAAGTAACAAGAAAGCTTGAGTGATGTCTTCCAACCCCCAAATGAGAGCCCAAAAGGGGTTTTTAATGCTTGCAAGGGCAGCAAAGAGCCGTTACTTTCGGAATATAACCACTAGGACACGTGTCTCAAGGGTTAGTATTCTAGATTCCACATTTTCAACTTGGGAAACCGACAGGATGCTAGCGCGCCGCACAGACATCTGCGTGTCGCGTGTGTGTCCAGAGCCTAAATTCTCGGGAAACGTGTCACCAGGGTTTTGTCGCTTAGCCACAGGTCCGCATGGAGTTAGAATCGCGAAATTCCGACCCATAGGATTTTGTCATTAATGTTTCAAGGCATCATAAATGCTAGGCAAAAATGCCAAAATGTGGAATTGCCCTAGGTGCAATTCAGCGACATTACATTTTGCCCCTACTTTAGTGGGCTCGATTTTGAAAAAAATCAGCCTCACTAAAGTAGAAAAGAAAAAATTTCTTCCAAATTTTAAATTTTATGGATTTGCGTGTCAATAGAGAGGGACCATAGCGGCCACCGAAGCCAACCTAACTGGTACTGAAGGTGCCCCCAGCATCCGTGCTCATCAAACAGGGTTTTACCGGCCATGAAAAACTATTCAGAGCTTTAACCTACAAAACTCAAATTTTGGGTCAACCTTGAAAAATCAGAAGAAAGCTACTACGGAGAGAGGAATGATCAAAAAAAAGTCATCAATTCGGAAGAAAAATATGATCAAGAGATGACCTTATGACTTCTCCTAAGTTTGCCCCTAGCTTGGTGGTGCAAATTTAGGAGAAACTGGGGAGCCACAAGCTCTAGGAAAAATGGGCCCCGGGGGGCCTATATATACCTAGGTGGGCCCCTAGAAGGGTCATTTTCACTATTCACTACGAGCAAATTGTTGACTTTTGTGAGAGAAAAGTTAACAAAATGCCAAGCAGGAGAGAGTATGAGGCGCCAAGGTTGGAGCAGCTACGCCAGGACATCGCCGAGGGCCACAGGTGCACCAGGTAGGTCTCTAAGCCCCGTTTTTGTGATTTTTAGCTTATTTTTAGCATATTTTCCGTCGGCAAGGTGCATAGGGGTCCGCTTTCTGCGCATGCGTCCAACATCTGCGTTGTCGTCCATCATAAGCGCCAGGGTCCCAACTCTGCGCTGTCATCTCGAAGGCACGCTGTTGTCTCTAAGGCGACCATGGCAGTCAAGGATGCATGCGCGACACGCATAGGTCTTATTTAATTTTTTGTGTTTATGCAAAAATTTGATGTTTTGACTTAGATTTTTTCACTTCTTATAGGAGTACTTGGAGATTTGAGAGCATCTAAGAGGGCGAGCATTCTGACTCGTTCGTGAGCAAAGGGACCGTCTATTGGAGGATGAGGTCACACATCTGCAGCGGGTTGGTCTCTAGCACGTGTTCACCATGCCAGAGATGAGGTGCCATGAGAGGATGTTGACGGCCCTTATGGAGCGGTGGGACTCCACCACGTCGTCTTTCTAGCTGCCTTGTGGAGGGATGACCATCACACTCAAGGATGTCTATCGGATCCTTGGGCTACCCATCCACGGACAGCAGGTGGCTCTCGACGATACACGATCGGCATGGGAGTGGAGGAAGGGCGTCCTCTACTGCACAGGGAGGATTGACAGTGGCGACGATACGGGTCATATCTACACGCACCAATATGATCATGCGAGGACCACTGCACCATTGCTCCGTCGAGTCATGGTCGTGACCGTTGCCTTCTGGATCACGATTGATGGGTGAGGCTCGCACCTACACAGGGGCTTCATCCACACTATCAGAGAGATGGTAGAGCATAGGACTATTTTTGTCTGGGGGCGCACCATGCTAGCGCACCTCTACCAGGAGCTAGGCCGGTACGTGCATTATGAGTACCGTAGCCTTACAACGTGCACACTTTTACAGGTGTGGGCCTTCGCCCACATCATGTGCACCCAACCAATTGGTTTTCCCCAGCGACGGCCGTATCACATTCCCATGGCCCACTGGTATGACATGACAGGCCAGTGGAGATTGGGGGACCTACAGTTTTGGCGCTTACAGTTTGACACTCTCACTACGGATGGGGTTCAATGGAGGCCCCACTGATTTTTCACATGGGTGGATGACAACAGGTACTTGAGGAACCTGCAACGGGACCGTTTTTTGATTGGCTGGAGAGATTATATTATAGTACCTTACTACTAGAGTCGGGTCATGCGGCAGCATGGCCGACCTCAGATTATTTCAGCAGACGTGCCCACCTATACTAGGGCCTACAGGAGTGTGGCGAGGGTTGGGGATCGACCTCACCCCACCATTACTGATATCATTCCCTCAAATGATGATGAAACTGATCATGATCAATCGCCTTTAGTGGCGGCGGATAATGTTGGAGTTGTTGCGAATTTTGCACGGTGGTGGGAGAGGCATCATCCTGCTCCTGTGTTCAGCGAGGGTGCCCTGAGAGGGGATCCTGGTTCATAGGGGGACTTCCCACCCCAGCCCCCACAAGACAGGCAGAGAGGTTGGCAGCAGGCCAGTGAGGAGGCACCATAGGAGGAGGCAGCACCACCAAGGCCGAGGTGGCGGAGGAGGTTGGATCCCCCACCAGCTACCCTTGTCTCTTCGGCACCACCAGCTTCCACTGTAGCAGCAGCGACGGCGTAGGTCCCAGCACCAACCCTCACCCTGACCCGACATGGCAGCCAGGAGACCCAGGTATATAGGATATGTTGTTTATGATTCCATACCTTTAGTTTTTTGTTTACGATATATGTATATACATGCCATATGATACTGATACCTCTTCCTCTCTTTGTGGTTGCAAAGGACACAAAGGGATGGGTTGGGCTTATAGCTCAATGTATTTCGGAGGTCGCCCCTGACGTGCTGATCCAAGGGTCGGTCCTCGAGGCTTACCGGCCAGCATTTGCGAGACAACATGCCCCTAGTTTTAAGCCAGTTGTGCACTTGAGGACCGCTTACGAGGAGCGGGGCGTGGAGATTGTCCAGCTTACTGCGGAGCTAACAACTGTTCGAGGACAGCATGATTAGCTGTCGGGGAAGTTGTGGATGGCGCTCGTCGAGCGAGACGCAGCAGTGAGGAGGGTTGATGTCGCAGAGTAGGCACGTGATGCCCTCCAAAGCCGTCTCGATGACCTCGACGGGCAGACGACAACTGTGATCCCGACAAATGTTTAGCGACTATGGGACGAGTTGAGACAGGCGGAGCTAACCATCTCTTATTTACAGGGAGAGATTAGAGGGATGCAGGCAGCTTTGTTTGTATCACGCTCACACCGTTCATGCTCCATGACCACTGTTCAGCCTCTCTCGAGGGTTCTAGATCATCCACCAGAGCCAGAGGGCTTCGGGAGCCATGCACCATAGTGATTAGAGGCTCATCATCAGTTTTGTATATCATTTTTGCAGCGAGATACATACATACATATATACTTGTAGATCTTTTGTATAGACATATATTCAGCGACCATTCATTTTTTATAGTGGCTTGATACATGTACATGACATTGATACACACATGCTTATATATATATATTGATTCTGATCTCATGGCATTGTTCATTTGGATATGTATGGTCTTTATTTTTCATGTATGTTTATGCTATGGATGTATACTTACATTAGATGCTAATCATGATTGAATAAACACACATGGTTGTATGTTAATTAAATTCAATGATGATCTAATCGTCTTTAAAAGATGTAATGTGATGCAAGGTCACACACACACACACATGTGGTCACATCATAACACAATTTTTTTTCATAATGTGTTAATGAATAATGTCAACACATGTAGTGCTACTGCCCTTCTATAGAGAGAACACCACACAGATGACACATAGAACACTACGCGTAGTATCAACGAAGATGCATTGCATTAACGGGCTCTTTTAAAGGCGTTCCATCCATAGGCACCCAAACCATATACATAGATCACAATGTAAGGGCCTAACAAATTAGGACTGAATTTTCCTCTCTGATCAGGCGGCGCACTTATATTTCTTTGGTTTTCACGAAGAACCAAATCTCCTATTTTAAAAGTCCTAGGAAGCACACTCTGATTATATTATAGTTGGTAGACTCGTAGAAAACTTGCGATTGCGAGTTTTTGCCAAGTTTTTCGAAAAAACTCGGCTTTGCAAAAAAAAAAGTGTTTCTAATGAAATTTAAGCAATTTTTTAAGTTCCCGAGTTTTTGTCGAGTTTTTAAAAACTCTCCAATTTTTGGCTTGGTGAGTTTCTTTTTGGGGCATTTCTTCCAACTATGGCCTAGATAACCGCCGTTGATAAGCTTTAAGATGTTCGAGGGCTCGTAAATGGTGCTCATCGAGCATCTCCAATTGATGCAAACGGTTAACTCGATAGGTTTCATCATCAATTAACCCTTTAAGGGAAACCCGCAAAGATGAAATTTCCAACTCCAAAGGCATAATAGCTTCGACACCATACACGAGATTGTAAGGCGTCGTTCCTGTAGTTGTACGAACACTCGTGCCATAGGCCCACAAAGCATACATTAATTGAATATGCCAATCCTTACCATGCTTATTAACTATTTTACGGAGAATAAGCTCGAGTTTTGTTAGACGCTTCTGCTTGACCATTGGATTGTGGATAGTACGTTGTGGAAAACCTATGCTGAATATGAAATTTCTCGAGGAACTGCTTCACTTCCTTGTTCTTGAATGGTGTACCATTGTCAGAAACAAGCATAGTGGGCAATCCAAACCGAGAAATGATGTTGCTCATGAGGAAATTATAGATAGCTTCAGCGTTCGTGGATCGGAGTGGGATAGCTTCGACTCATTTCGTGAAGTAATCTGTAGCAGTAATGATAAAGGTATGTCCCTTGGAAGAAGGTGATATTTTTCTAATAATATCCAACCCCCATTTTGCAAACAGCCAAGGAGAAGTTTGATTTTGTAATTCTTAGGCAGGTGCATGAATAAGACGACCGTGTTGTTGACATTGAAGGCACTTCTTAACAAAATCGAAGGAATCTTGTTCCATCGTTTGCCAATAGTAACCCATGTGTATCAGTCTTCTTGCTAAGGATCTACCACCAAAGTGTCCACCCTCGGAGCCCGAATGGGCTTCCTTAAGGGCTAGGGGTATTTCCGCTTTAGTGAGACACTTGAGAACCAAGCCATTATAGGCCTTCCGATAAAGGACATCAGATAGAATAATGTAAACACGCCGAAAGCTTTCTTATACAAGTGCGATCGTTCTTTGTTGCATCATCGGGAAAGTTTCTAGTCTTTAGGTAGTTATAGATATTAGAAAACCATTCTCCAAAGTCCACATGGGAACACACAAGGGACTTGGCTTTGGGTTAGTCGGGAACCGTAAGGGTCCGCAAGACTTGAACCACGAAGTGGTATTCTTTCCTATCTTCTTCTAAAGGTACCAAGGAACAAGGGACTTGGCTTTAGGTTGGTCGGGAACCGTAGGGGTCCGTAGGACTTGAACCACAAAGTGGTATTCTTTTGTATCTTCTTCTAAAGGTACCAAGGAAGCAGCACTTGCCATGGCATCAACATGTCTATTTTCTCTCTTAGGGACACTGTCTATTGTGAAAGAGAACTGTTTAAGCAAGGACAAGGAAAGGTCCCGATATCGGGACAACTTACCAAGCCTATTTTCTCTCTTAGGGACACTGTCTATTGTGAAAGAGAACTGTTTAAGCAAGGACAAGGAAAGGTCCCGATATCGGGACAACTTACTTTGCTTGGCTTGGTAGGTTCCCATTATCTAGTTCACACTAAGTTCAGAATCACCTAGAATACGAAGACATTTTACTCCTAGCACGATCGCGGCACGCAAGCCAGCAATAAGGGCTTCATACTTGGCAATGTTATTGGTATAAGGAAAATCTAGTCGGAAGGATAGAGGAACTGGTTTACCTTCGGGATATTAGAACCACACTAGCCCCAGAACCAATTTGACACCTCGATCCATCGAAATACATCTTCCATTCGAGGTCATGATCAATTACAAAAATATTTTCATCAGGAAACAAATCCAACCCTAGAAAGGAGCAAGATGAGGGAGCGTCTGCCAGCTGATCTGCAACTGCTTGACCCTTTATTGAATTCTGAGTAACGAACTTTATGTTGAACTCAGAAAGCAACATAACCCATTTCGCTAATCTTCCAGCCAGGTCGGCACTAGAGAACAAATGTTTTAAGAGATCCGTTTTTACTATGATGTGCGTTTCAGCATGAAGATAGTGTCTCAACTTTTGCGTAGCGAAGATGAGAGCGAGGCATTGCTTCTCCATGGAGGAATAATGGGTTTCATAGTCAACTAGAACGCGGCTAATGTAATAGACCGCTCTCTCCTTCCCTGTGTCATCATATTGAGCCAAAAGAGCTGCCAAAGCATATGGTGATGTGGCAAGGTAAAGCAGAAAGGGTCTGTCTTGCATAGCCGACATCAATATGGGATGATTGGTCAAATAGGTTTTGATTGACTCATAGGCTTTTTGACACTCTTTGTTAGTGTTATAGCAGCGGGAGATATTTTTCTCCAAGATAAAATAAAATAAAATAAAATGTTTTCCAAGGCAGTTCGGCCTTGATGGGCAATTAATATTTTATATCTTGTATTTTCTCTAGGGGCCGACCTAAAGAAGAGGTTGCCTAGTTATGTATTTAAGGAGGATCAAGTCCTCTCATTTGTGTATCACAATTCATCCTCTCAAGTTCACCTCTCCTAAGCAGCAGCAGAATTTCGCATCCTCCTAGCAGCAGATCGAATTCTTCAAGAAGTATAATCATTCATTCAAGAGAAGAGACATATATTGTTGTATGAGACTTGGCCCTGTATAAGGCCTGATTGTTGTATGCAAAATTCTGCACTTCTTTATCTGATATATAAGAGATTATTTGCTAGGTTTTTCTCCCTCGAATAGGAGGGTTTTCCCAAGGTAAACATCGTGTTCATTGTCTATGTGTTGCATTTTCTGCTTTCTGTTAAATCTGATCCTAAAACTAACACTCTTCATCCCATATGAAGCGAATATCCTTTTTTAACAAACGAGTGAAAGGAAGGGTTCGATCAGCCAATTGAGTTATAAATCTACGAAATTCCTGAATCTTCCCCTGTAGACTTTGCAACTCAGTGATATTCCTCGGTGGAGGCATGTTAAAAATGGTGTAAATCTTATTTGTATCAACCTCAATTCCATAGTGAGAAACTATAAACCTCAAAAGCTTGCCGACATCAACGCCGAAGACACATTTATGAGGATTTAGTCTCATCTTATAGAGTTGAAGCCTTTCAAAGATAAAACGAAGGTTCTTTACGTGGTATTAAAGGGTTATCAATTTCGCCAATATATCATTGACATAATCTTCTAAGATCTTATGGATGAAATTGTGAAATATCAGGGTCATCGCCCGTTGGTAAGTTGCTCCTGCGTTCTTTAATCCAAAGTGCATGACCACATAATAGAAGGTACCCCACGGGGTAGTAAAGGCTATCTTGTATTGATCATCCGAGTTAATACGGATTTGATTGTAACCCGAGAAGCCATCCATGAAAGATAGTAATGCATGGCCTACAGTCGAGTCAACAATCATATCTATATTAGGCAACGGAAAATCATCCTTAAGAGAAGCCTTATTAAGATCACGAAAGTTGATACATATACGAATACGGCCATTAGGTTTACTTACGGAAACTATATTCGAAATCCAAGGGGAATAGTCAATCGGACGGATAAAGCCTGCTTTCAACAGTTTCTCTATCTCGGTCTTGACCATCAAGGCCACCTTGGGATTGATCTTTCGGATTTTTTGCTTAACAGGCTTGGCATCGAGACATAGGACGATATTATGAACCACTATAGATTCATCAATATCGGACATATCCTCATATGTCCAAGCAAAGATATCAAGATGAGAATGCAGGAAATCGAAGTGTTCGTCTGCTTCTTCCAAAGAGAGACACTTCCTGATCTTGATCACTTTTTTTGAGGATTTAGGATCCATAGAAACTTCAATAGTATCTCTTTAAGAAGGGAACTGCGGACTTCAGGATGGGATATCGTGACATCATTACTGACGTTAGATAGAGGGTCTTCCTCGTCAATACTCAAAACTGACTCCCCAAAGTACGCTTGATTATGCAAGCGATATGAGATGTTTCTTGTGATGATAAGAAGGTAACGAGGAATAAGCACCTAGAAATTCTTCTAGCGCTTCATCCGAAGAGAAGACATCTAGAGGGACCTTCTCAACCTGCCCCCTTTCCTCTATTAACTCAGGATGAACTAGGTTCAACGACTCGGTTGAAATCAAATTAACACTCCACCAAGGCTTTTGCTTGGATTGTTCTATAGAGCGTCCCAAACCCAAATAGTGTTGTCATGGCTCGAACTAGATAGGGACCTGAATTCCTTGCTCGATACGCCCTAGGCCTTTCTGTCCGTAGCCATATTGAGAAGTGAGTTCATATCCGAACCTGTAACGAGTTTATAAAACTTTAGGAGGCGGCGGTTCCACAGAGAGCGTTTCATTCCACCAGTGGATGTCGAACGTTTCTATGGGAGTACTCCCACCTTCTTTACCAGGCTCACAAACGTTAATGTCTTTCGCAGGAGGGGGATTACTCTCCTCAGCACAAGGAGTGGTCTCCTGAACAGGATTATACTTCTCCATGGGAGTATCATCCACCTTTCCATCAAGGGTACCTAGAAGGTCTATGCAAGAGGGGTTTGCCTCGTATTCTGCAATGAAGAATTCGAAGAAATTCAAGGAGTCCCAATCGTCACCAAGGAAAGCGTTCATTTGAGAAGCAGACGAGGGAGACTTAGGGTCCTCTGCTTTAGGTGGTTCTTCATTTCCAACACTTGCTCTAGGAACAACTTCCACAGAGGGTATCGATGAAGAACATGGCATAGCATCGACAGTCAAAGATGGAATACAAATCTTGAGAGTAGATACAACTGAAGCATGACTGGCAGCTGCCAACTCACAGAGGTGAACAACTTTTGGATCTGCTTTAACTATAACTACTCGATTATTGGCAACGAACTTCAAAGAACGGTGTAAAGTAGAGGTCACCGCACCCATAGCATGAATCAAAGGTCTCCCTAAGAGGAGGTTATACCGTAATGGGCCAGGCATCACATAAACCAACGTGGGTAAGGTAACAAGACCTAGCTGCAAAGGTAGTATTATCGTACCTAGAGCTTGGCAGTTGGCATTATCGAATCCACAAATGTACGAGGAAGCCGCTAAGGAAGATGAATCAATTTTAATCTTAGGTAACAGGTCCATACCACAGACGTGGAGAGCCGAATCAGTGTCAACGAGGGTACGCCTAATACCGGTATTGTTAACATTAATTATAATCATTAAGGGATTTGCTTGCTTCTGCACATCCAGAGGCGAGAGTTCTTGGGGGTGGAACGTGATATTCGGCGAACTTGCGCGAACATGAGTCAACAATGCATTAACATTCGTAGGCCTAGGGAGGTAGGCAAGAGAATCTTTTGTAAAGCTTCCTGAAGCATCTCCTAATAAACCGAAACGGTTTGAAGCAAGTCCCAAAGCGATATCTTAGCCAGAGTAACGCAAAGCTGCTCAACAAGATCATAATCGCCCAGTGCTTTGATCGTAGGCTTAGGTGCTGAAGGAAGGCTTGGTTGAGAAGGTGGTAAAGGAGTAGGAACAGACGGTTGTGATGTAGGGACGGAAGGTTGTTGATCCAAGTTTTGTTTATTACTCCTTGTAGGATATGTGTGCCCGATAACATTATAAGATGTAGAGTCTGTAGCTCTCACGAACCTTGAATATAGGTCTGATGAATTGCTAAAACATGAAATCCCATAAACAGAAGATTCGTCCAGGGTCACGTAAATTACAGGTTTCTTCAGGCTCGGAGGAGCCACAGAGACCACCACCACATTTACTGACTCCTCAGCCTGCGGCGAGGAAATTTGTTCAGGAGATTTACGAATAGGGGAGAGCGCTTCTAAGAAGTCATCTAGAGTGTCTTCCAACATATCGAAATCTTCCTTAGAATAGTCATTATCACAAAGGTGCAACATCATGAAGAAAGATTCGACATTCATGTCGGGTTCACCAAAATGTGATATAAGAGGGATTCGTTGCACACGGGTCTCTTTCTCCAGAGATCACCAGGGAATGAACTGCCCTTATACACCTCTGAATAATGGATTAGTGGAATGATAAGAAACTAAGATTCAGTTATGCTTCGGGGAAAAGCACCAAAGACCCTAAGAGAGCAAAACCAAGAGATTTTTGTCCCAGAAGAGGGAGCTCTTAGCCAAAAGACGTCAGCACAGTTTCAGGATGCCAGCACGGTGCGTTGGCGTCCTGAGCAACAAAGAGCTCAGGAGCTCGAACAGACGGAAACAAGCTTTACTTCTAAGCTCAGGCCTAAGGTGTACTAAACAATACAACTAGTCAAAAAACCAAAAATCAAAATGAATGCAAGGATGCTTGGAGAAAGCTTACCTTTCCCTAGACACCCAAATCTTCACTCCAAGCTCTTTTTTGCGACCTACACACAAAAGAATGAGAGGAAAATTGTTGGGTGGTTGTATAGGGGCTTGCCTCAATCAGATCCCTGTTTTGGTGTTCCCACCTCCATGAACAACCAAGTTGCAAAGGATTGTAAATGAAGTAAGCAAAGTGTGTGGTGAAAGCAAAACCCGCTTAGGAGTAGAACCCGCACCACAAAGCATGTGGTGAAAGCAAAACTTGCTCAGGAGTAGAACTCGCACCACAAGATAGTAAATGAACAAGTATGAAAGGAAAGTGAAAGAGAGAGAGAGTGTCACCCATGGGCCTAGACCCTCTCCAGAGCACACGAACACATTGTTGAGTGCTTGCTTGAGAGTTGTTGCTGCTGCTGGGAGGACCTCAATCCAGCATGGCTTCGCTTGTGAGAGCACTGCTATCAAAAGTGAAGAGAACTCTAAATTGGAGCAAGTAACAAGAAAGCTTGAGTGATGTATTCCAACCCCCAAATGAGAGCCCAAAAGGGGTTTTTAATGCTTGCAAGGGCGGCAAAGAGCCGTTACTTTCGGAATGTAACCGCTAGGATACGTGTCTCAAGGGTTAGTATTCCAGATTCCACGTTTTCGACTTGGGAAACCGATAGGACACTAGTGCGCCGCACGTGCATCCAGAGCCTAGATTCTCGGAAAACGTGTCACCAAGCTTATGTCACTCAGCCACAGGTCCGCATGGAGTCAGAATCGCGAAATTTCGACCCATGGGATTTTGTCATTAATGTTTCAAGGCATCATAAATGCTAGGAAAAAATGCCAAAATGTGGAATTGCCCCTAGGTGTAATTCGGCAACATTACAACAAGTAAAGCATAAGGTATACATCAATACATGTAAGTCACAAAGTATCCGTAAGTCACCAAGTATGCACATGAGTACACGTAATACATAAAGTATACACATGAGGCATGAAGCATACATGTGAATACATGTAGTACATAAAGTATACATAGGAAGCATCAAGCATGCACGTGAATACATGTAATACATAAAGTATACATAGAAAGCATGAAGCATACACGTGAATACACGTAATACATAAAGTATACATAGGAAGCATAACACATGAGATTTACACATGAATACACGTATACACCATAGCTCCGAGACTCGTCGCGAGTCCTCTATATGCGGCGAGTCCCGTGCCGAGCGGCCCTGGCAGCGTCCTGGGTGCGCTGTTGCGTCCAGGTCTGGACGCGCCAGACCCGCTGGATGCGCTGGACACGGCGAGTCTCGACTGTGGGACGCGGCCGCGGCAGCAGCAGCCAAAAAGGCCAAAAACAAATTAAAACGTAACATTTTTTTAATTTGTTTTTTGATTTATAACTTCTATTTCGCCGTAAAAGGGCCCTCATTTCATTCGTTTGGCAAAATAGGAGGAGAAGAGAGAGTCGTGAAGAAAAATAGGAGAAGAGAGGGCAACCAGCAAGTTGTTGAAGACAAATCTAGGGGCATATATCATTTGGGGAGCTTCATACCAGCAAGGAGGTGCATTGAGAACTCATTACCAGTGATTGGGAGGAGTTTGTATTGCATTCCAAGCTAAATCTAAGAGGTAAGTTCGATTTTAATTGATTTTTTTGTGTTTTTTTAACAAATAATTCATTGTAATTTGTAAAATCACTATTCTTTTGAGTTTGCATATTTTTTTTACAAACCCTAATTGCAACTTTAATAATTTTAGAAACCCTATTTTGTGCAGCCACATTCATTTGCAAATCATACCATATTATTATTTTCACAATGTCTCATACCCCACTCAGAAGAGACCCTGCTTGGAAACATGTTGAAATCTTTCCCGGAATGAAAAAAGGAGACGCCAAATGTTTCTACTGCAAAACAATATATCATGGAGGCATAAATCGATTAAAATATCATCTTGCACGCATACCTGCCCATGATGCAGTGGGTTGCCCTGTAGCACCTCCTGAGGTTGTTCGTGAAGTGCAGGTGCAATTAGAAACTTTTGAAATGCAAAAAGAAATGAAAAAGAAACAGAAGCAGGAGTTGCTAAGTGTTGGAGTTGGACAGGGACTTGGTGCTATTGGAGATGCTTCTTCCATGCCTCCATACCGTCCTAGTGCTAGTGCTTGTGGTAGTGCTTTTGTTTCTGCATCAGCAATGCCTATGCATACTCCTAGTGCTGGTGGCGCTGCTACTGCTAGTGGTAGTGGCAGTGTTAGCATTGGCCCTAGAGTTCGTAAATCTAGGGTGGACTCATATTTTGTACCACGCACTACCCCTGGTTCCCAACCGTCGCTTGAGAGCATGGGTTGGAACAAGGATGCACATGATGCAGCCAAAAAGGCAATTGCAGACTTTTGGTACTACTGCACCATTCCCTTCCATGTAGCCAAGTAATTCTTTTTCGTTTAATTGTTTTAAAATTTATATTTAAATTTTAGAATCTAGATGTATCTCATTATCTTCAAATTTTACAATATTTTACAATACTTATGTAACTTATCAATTTATTTATGACATGTTATAGGTCACCTTTCTGGCAAAACATGGTTGATGCGATAACCATATGTGGGGCGGGGTTCAAAGCCCCTAGCGAAGATGAATTAAAGGGCCCACTTTTGACTCAAAAGGTGGCAGATGTGAAAGCACAATTAGAGGAGCAACGCAAGCAGTGGAGCATGATTGGTTGCACCATCATGACTGATGGTTGGACTGATAGGAGAAATAGGACGTTGCTTAATTTCCTAGTTTCCTCCGGAGGTAATTGTACTTCCTTCAATGCATTGGAATTTGAATTTTATTTAGTGAATCACATAATTTAATATGGCTGATTTATGTTTTTTAATTTATTGAATAATTGGTTTTGCTTATTTTTTCAGGTGACACCGTCTTCATTAAGTCCATTGATGCTTCTACCCAAATCAAAAATGCCACATACCTGTGTGAGGCTATAGAGGAGGTGATAGCTGATGTGGGGGAAGAGAATGTAGTGCAAGTGGTGACAGACAATGCAGCAAATTATGTTGCTGCTGGTAGATTATTGATGGAGAGGCACCCTACTATATTTTGGACTCCATGTGCCGCCCATTGCATTGACCTCATGTTGGAGGATCTTGGGAAGCTCCCATGGATCAAAACATGTGTGGAAGCAGCAAAAAACGTTTGCAAATTTGTATACAACCACACATGGGTGCTTAACCTTATGAGGCAATACACGGGGTTGAGGGAGTTGTCTCGTCCTGGCATCACCAGGTTTGCAACAAATTTTATCACGATGCAATCCTTGATTCGGTCAAGGGCAGCTTTGAGGCGCATGTTTACTAGTGAGGAGTGGTCTTCCTCATCCTTTTCTACAAGCACTGCAGGGATTGCTGTGGCTGATTGCATTTTTGATGAGCAAGGTTTTTGGACACCAATGGACGAGATTGTGAAGGTAAAATTTAATTCTTTATTATGTTCTAATTTTTAATCATATCTTACTTTTATTTGTTTATTTTCATTCACACTTATTTGTGCAACATGTTTGCACTTTGCAGTTTATTGAGCCCTTGCTAGTTCTCCTACGAGTTGCAGATGGGGAGAAGCCCGCAATGGGCTACATATATGAGGGCATGGATAGGGCCAAAGAGGCCATTAGATCAGTCTATGGTGGAGTTGAGGAGAAGTATCGTCCCATTTGGGATATCATTGATAGGAGATGGCAAAACCAACTTCATAGGCCCATCCATGCAGCCGCATGTTTCCTGAATCCAGCCTTCCAATTCCACCGTGATCTCCGTGCAGATAGAGAAATTCTTAGTGGGCTCTACACGACATTGGAGCGGATGTTTCCTGCTGTTACTACACAGGTGGTGCAGGAGATAGATGCTTTCACTAAGGCACAAGGAGCCTTCTTTGCACGTCAAATGTGCAAAGATAATAGGACAACATTACTACCAGGTAAAAATATATTTAAGGGCATAATTTTCATCTCTTTATATTATAATTTATTATTAAATGCTGAACTTGAACTTGAAACTTGAAATGAGATTGATTTTGTTTCTTTTTCTCATCTTAGATAGCTGGTGGAATATGTTTGGTTCTGATACACCGAACCTGCAAAATATTGCCATTCGTATATTGAGGCAGCCATGCAGTTCATCTAGTTGTGAGCGCAATTGGAGTATGTTTGAGCACATACACTCCAAGAAGCGCAATAGATTGATAGTGGAGAGGATGAACGAGTTGGTATATGTTCATTACAATCTTCGGCTCAGATACAAGAAGCTTTTTGACCATGACAAAACCCCGATCAATCTAGACGAGGTTGATCCACAGTCTGAGTGGACCACTGAGGCTACAAATGCAGTCTTTAGTGACGAGGACCTTGATTGGGTGGACCAGGCAGAGAGAGAGGCCGAGGTTGTAGCCATGGTTGAGGAGGAGGCTAGAGCACGAGGAGGCATAGATGCTGTTGGTGAGCGTGGCATGGAGAGTCAGACATAGGCAGAGACTATGGCTGCAGCTGCAACATCATCCAGGCCCTTAAGACGCCTTCGTAGGAAGGATGCTGGCTCCACTATGCCATAGGGCATAGAGTCATAGAACATTTTGATTTGATGTCATTTTTCATATTTCATATTTGTATGGAACATTTGATGTCATGGATTTCATATTCCATGAGTTTTGTATACATTTGACTAATTTTATATATCTAAGTATGTTATTTCCTTCAACAACGCAACTACAATGTGTACTTTATACTTATGTAATCGTTGTATACTTATGCATGTGATCAAATTTGCTTTTATTTGTATTGTATTCAATAAAGGGTGCTTGAAACAAGTTTTAAATCCTTAAAAATCTCTAAATTTCTAGGGTTTTTCAACTTTTTTTCATTTTGCCACGTCTGCGCCGCGTCCGCGTCCGGAGTCGCCAAGTCCCGCACCGAGTCGCCCTCGCCAAGTCTGAGCCGCGTTCGTGTCTCGTTACTATGGTATACACACAAGTACACACAAGTCACAAGGTATGTAATTTGCAAAGTATACACTTGAAGTCACAAAGTATATGCAAGGTATATGCATAGTTGCATGAATACATATAGGTCACAAAGTATACACATGAATACACGAAGTCACAAGGTATACAGATGAATATATGTAAGTCACAAGGTATGCACTTGGATACACGAAAGTCACGAAGTATATACTTGAATACATGTAAGTCAAAAAGTACACTCATCGATACACGTAAGTCATAGAGTACTATCATCAATACATGTAAGTCATGGAGTATACATACGAATTCACGTGAGTCACAAAGTATTCACATGAACACATGGAAGGCACACGCCTATAGAAATGCATGATTGGCCTACTTAAGAAGAAGGTTGAATAGTTAATTCTTATTGAATGGTGGTTAAAGTGGGTATGTCCTGCAGGCTAGCAGGAACATGCTTCGATACCACTATAATGTCCCCTAATTGGGAATGCCCTAAATTTACCCTAAATCCTTGATTTTTAAATGAACAAATGGGTTAGAGAACACCTTTCACCTGATTGAAGTCCTTGCCACAAATTAGAAACCATTTACCACAATCACACTGATTAGCAGATTATAACCATTTACCACAATAATACTAATTAGCCGATTGTCATAATTAACATTAGTAAACTCAAAGCCAAATTACTAATCCAATCACAAAGCATCTAATATCCTTGGAGGGCTCAACCATAGGAGAGCATGGAAGAACGTGACTTGATGGGGTGCCTAGGACCCTCTAGGCCCAAGAGCGGATATACCATCCCTCTTAGCCTCATGTAGACCATGCCATCCATATGAGGTGGTCTACCTTGGAGGCGTTCCCTTTTCATTATCCCCTCATCTTGCGAACCATTTCTCTCTCTCTATGGTTTGACCTCTTGTGCAAAGTCATTGTGATGGAGGGGTGAGATTACAATGGATGCACTGAAAATGCCATCTCTCCTAAGCCCAAAGCGTTGCACCCTTGGTACCCCCTTGGCCTCCTTGGGACTACTTGGCCCCCCATCTTGAGGTGGCATACCTAGGAGAGTGCCCCATCACCGTTCCCCTCTTATAGTCTCAACCTCCTTTATCATGGCTAAACCATTCAAGACATATGGCAAACAAATATTAATCATATTTACTTGATATAAGGAAACAGTCATAACAGTAATGCATCATTAGTACCTTGATCTTCTAATCAAACAATCACAATCACATATATTAAATGGTGCTACAACTACATTATTGTAAATCGGATTTCATACCACTGATTCAAGAAATCAGACTGTTGTGCACATGCAAATTTATCATTTATTTCCAATTTAGAGGGTGCAGTCCTCTATATCCTTTTATTTAATTTTTCCCTGTAGATGATCACTAGTTTGTACTTTGTATATTCTTCTCCTTCAATCAATCTGTCTTCTATATTCGGAAGATATTGTTTAATGAGAACAAGTAGATTAGTTCAAAGAATGATTACTAATAAGGATTAATAATTGCTGCAAGCATCATTATTGCATAATCGTATATAATTTGCATATATAGATACCCTATATATATATGTGTGTGTGTGTGTGTGTATACGAGATTATATTTAACTTACTCCCCTTATTGATTTATCATTTATCTTCCATCGAACTATCTTCTTCTTCATGCATAGTTCCCATATCAGACTTCTTATTTCTTCTTTCCAAATCTGAGTATATCATATTAATATATCTACTGCTATGCTTAGGAAGTATTCCTATTTCTGTCCTTGTTTGCTGTTTATATATCTGTGTTTAAATCTGGTTATATTCCATTCTGCTGCCTTTCTGAGTGCAGATCCTTATTTATTTTTGAATGATCTTCCTTCATCGATGCCTCTCCCCACTCATCTATTTCCCCTTTTGTATCTTCCATTGTGGGGAGAGTCACATTCATTCATTTACAATAGACACACCCTTTCATGATTGTTTATTCTTGGAAAGAGTCATGACTGTTCATACATTAATTATTATTTCTTTATTAATTAATCCACAACTACCCTTATTATTTCCTTATTAATTAATCCACAACCTCAATTATAATTTCTGCCACCTTTATAACTTGATCACTGCTTTTAGACTTTTATTTCTTCCCATATTACTTAATCGCTGCCTTGCATTTGTTCGTTTCTGCTTAAGGGAACACGATTGCTGCTGTTTCCAATCACCGACTTCACCTCTTGTATTTCCTGCCTTGGGCGATCATCTTGATAAAGATGGTTGGCCAGAATAAAAGGGGTATAAACTAATTTGATTCTTGATCGCTGCCTGATTTTGTATTATGTTAACTATATTATATACTTTGTTTTATATTTACACATTTAATATATTATATGTTTCTTGTTTAATATATATGTATATTTCAATATTTACAATTAATATTTATATTTATATTTTGATAATTATAATTATAATAATATTAAATTGCTAATATTTCTTTTTCTATTTTTAATATGTATTTGTTATTTATTTTATTTATTTATTTGTATTTTCATGCTTTCTATCTTAGTGTTACAATTTCGGGGTCATGACAGCCAACAAGGGTTATGGCAAAGATGAAGAAAATAAAGGCTATGACAAGGAAACAAAGCACGATGTTGTTATAACTCCTGAAGATGTGCTGCAGCATTAAGATTTTTACAAGATATATTTAAAATGAAAAAGATATCTCCAAGAGATGTGATTGAATTTCAATTAGATAGAAGACTACCCTAAGTTATAAGGCATCAATGAAATCTTACCAAGATTTTCTTTGCATGAATCTCAAAATTGTCCTAAATCTTTACTTGCAACAGATCTTTCGTATGGTTCGCAAGGCTGTGTTCTACTGTGACTGGATTCTCAGCTCAGAAAGAGAGATTCTTACTTTTCCCAATCTGTAAAAAGTTTCATGTAGCCCATTTTGTTTCCATTTGTTCTTGCTCGTAAAGGAGCATTTCTTCTTTTGTATTCTATTGTATTGTGTTTCCCAATTCATGACAATTTCATTAGGTTGTATTGTGTTTCCCCCTTTGTAATGTGATTTCATGTTCATGCTATCGTCATTTAGGTGTTCTAAAGTGACCTTCTTTTAGGTGGTTCAGAAATACTAATAAAGCACCAATCTATAGTAAAACCAAATATTCTAAGGTTCTCCTATCCTACAAGTATACGTCATGGTCCCCTACTATAACCAATTGTTGTACCCATACCAAAAAATCATATAGTGTCAAACCTCAAGTCAAATCCCTAATTTTTTGTTGAAACAAACAATCGTATTTCAAAGTCTTGCCTTATTGGTCCACATTGCGTTTTGTTGTTCCTCTTTTGATCTTTGCAGATTAGAAGATATGAATTGCAAAACAAACCCATCAAGGCAAAGAATAGAGGTTAAGCAAAGACAATGAATTTCAAAGTCAAATGCAGCCCCAATGTTGAGTGGACACCTAACTGAGGGGATGCACCTTACCAAAAGAAAGATAGTTTTTGTTAGAAGAAATTGGCTAAGACAAATTGTCATGGGCACAATGCTATAAAGGGAAAACAAGTTCAAATTTACATATGAAATCCCATTGTTAGGTATGCACATGACAAAGTAGAATTTTGCTAAACAATTTCAAGTTAAAAGTTTGGACACAAAAGCTCGCCTATGTAAAAAGGAAATGATGTTTCAAGCAGTTTAACAATAAAAATCACTATTAGGTACATGTCTATGTAAGGTGAAATGATGTTTCAACTTTCAAAAGATGTTTTCCTATTATCATGTGAGCACCTAATTGAAGAGAAAGATTCAAAGGCAAAGATTTATGAATGTGTGGATAAAATGTGCACCTATATGAAGAAAAATTAGTTTAAAGATCAAGCTCAAAATTGTGTAGATAGGTGTGCACCTATGTGAAGAAAACAAATGTTTCAAATCAAGGACCAGATTTAAATACATAGGTGTGCACCCATGTGAGAAGAACAAACATTCAAAAGCAAAGATCAAATTCTCAATGTTGAGCATGTATCAAAGAAAGGAAAACTAAGAGCTAAAATTAGATTCACAAATCCCATATATGAGCACACCATTGGCTGAAGGAAAATCAAGTCCAAATTTCAAGTTCGAAATTAGCATGTATGAGTGCACCCCTGGCAAAGCAGAATGAGTTCACTTTTCAAAAGCTCCAAACACATGTATTGGTGCAAGCCTGTAATGTCCCCAAACAAAGGGTTTGATTTATTTGAATTTTTTTTGTGTTTTCTGGTTATGAACAAACAATGAAACCAAAGCCAATCTACTCACTACTCCACACAAACTGATCCCTAGCATAAACCCTTCACGTGAAATTTGTAAATTTGCAAATCTAAGAAATGTTCAGAGCAAATCATTATGTATAATATACTAATTCTGTGATAAATTTAACAACTGAAAATATAACAAATATTTCATTGTTTCATGACAAACATACAGCCCCAAATATATGTACATAAAACAAATTTCTTATTAATAGAATATGCAACTGGAATATTAACCAGCAACTTAAAAACTCCATGGATCGGCAAACAATTGATTGTCAATGCTTCACAGATCTGCAAACTATTGACTGGCCTATATGCTGCAACCACCCAGATGAATATTTTTTATGCTGGTCGTCCTAATTCAGGTTATAAAGGTTGTGAATTGATTAGATGTGAAGTGTCAGCAGTGTTGAATATGGAGTTGTGATGGAAGTGATTGTTGTCCCTTAAACACCTGCTGTCTCCCATTCGGATCACACCAACTATCACCAATCGGCACCCTTAGTGAAGCAATCTATGCACAATAAATATGTGTAATCTACTGTGAGCAGGTTATTGATGTTTGCTCTCCTATCTGATAAAATGAATACTTGAAATAATGAATAGAAGTCATAATGCATACTAAATAGAGAAGTAAGTATATCTTCTCCAATGTGAAGTTATTACAAAAGTAGACCATGGATGATTAGCTAAGGATCAAAGTTAATTCGACTAGATCATATTGCTTTTCTTGATGATACAAAATCTATTTAATGAACTTGACGGTTGCTGAAAGGAACACAGCCATCAACTAATTCTTATAACCATCTGAAACCAACAAACAATTAACACAGTCAGATAAACCATATTATCAAAACATAATAATAGGTATTGTACACTAACTACATCATCCTTGCAAAAAGAAAAAGTCTTCTAGATAACAAGGAAAACAAGTAAACATCAAGTTGCTTTAGGGAAGACTTTCTAAATTGATGACAATATTGTAGATGAAAACTTGTAGGCAAACTTGGAAGCATAGTTTGAAAACTAAGACTTGAAGAGTACTTGACAAATCAAAAGAGCTTGGTAGGGGTCTAGGGGCAATGCCCTCGGTGGGGTCAAGGGGCAACGGCCCTCATAGGATCTAGGGGTAACGCCTCTCCACCAAGCCCAAATTAAGACCTTCAAAACTATAGACCTTCATGGCATACATCACTTTCAATATTTTTTAGAGGCAAAAAACAATGCTTATAAAGCCAAAAAACAAAGATTTTGGAGTGTTTAACCAACCCAAATTCCCTCTAGAGAAGTCAAATTCCCTCTTTGGCAGCAATTCTATTAATTACTCTGGAAACACATCCTCGAATCCTCTAAGGATAGGGTAGTCATCAAGCACTGATTTCATCATATCCATATCACAAATGTGAACGGCATACATGAAACATCCCTTCCTTTGGGCCTTCTTTAGTTGCATAGCTGAAATTTTCCTAAGCTCCAAAGGTCTCTGAAAGCCCTAAATCTCAACATGATTCCCAAAGTTGTCTAAACAACTTACAATCTTATCCTCACAATTGACTATGGACTTGCGTTCCGTCAACCAATTGATCCCCAAAATCACATCATAGGATCCTAAGGGGGCTACATATAGGTTGACTTGAGTTTGAAAACTAGGAAGTTCAACTCACTACAAGAAACATGAATCTACCGTCCATGAATTTGCCATGTGTACTAGTCTAACTGGAAACTTGGAAATTATTTTAAGATCTACAAAGCATTCAGTTGCCCCAATATCAATTAATATAGAATCAGGGAGTCCATAGAGCTTACCGGAAAACTGGATGGGTGAGGCTTGAAATTTTGCTTTCCTGTTATCCACAACTACATGAATCTGGTGTTGAGGTGCTCCCTGCTGATTCTTTCCCCTTTGTCTCGTTATCCGCTGAGGGCAAACATTGGCATAATGCTCTCCTCCACACACAAAGCATCCATCGCGAGGTGCTCTTTGTCGTTCAAGCCTATCCTTCCTGTTATTGTTGTTGTAGTAATTAGGCCTTTTCTTGTTTTTGTTGTGATTCCCTTCCTCTCTGTCCTGGGAATTGTTGCCACGCTTTAGGTTTCGAATTTGACAATTGTTGCCTCCTTGTTGGTTATTGTTCTGAAATTTCTTTTTCCCAACCCAAGCGTCTCGGTTCTTACGAAAATTGGCCATTTGCTGAAGTTTCTGCTCTTGTTTGAATGCTTTCTCGAAAGCTTCATCCATAGTCAAAGGATTATGAATGTCCACCTCTGCTCCTATTTGGGGCCTCAATCCCAAGATGAACTTCCGAATGCGAAATCGTTCATCCAACTGATATGGTGGAGCATACTTAAGCAATTGGGTGAACTTCTCCCAGTACTGAGTCACTGTCAAGCCTGCCTGTATCAAGTTCAAAAATTCAGTAATCTTCTTGTCAAAGAAGCGTTGAGGTAACCACCTCTTCTTGAAAAGTGCCAAAAAAGTTTCCCAGGTGGTTTCTCCAAGCAACAACTTCTTCTCAGTTTTCACATTATCCCACCAAGTAGCTGCTTCTCCAGTGAGTTGATCAGCCCACATAGCCTTGGTCTCACCAACCAAATTTTGGAGCTCAAAGTATTTTTCCATCTCAATAATCCAAGCCTCCGCATCATCTCCGATGGTTTTTCCATCAAACTTAGGTGGAACAACCTTCTTGAAGTCCTCAGCCAATTCTTCTGCAATCCTTCCACGATTACATCTTTGGTCATCATTCTCTGAAATTTGTTCCTTTCGGTTTCCTCGGTCTTGCTTCACTCGGTTTCCTCTGACCCCCTGCTCTAAGTTATCCATCCTGTTACTCATTTCAGTCAAGTGGTCTAGGATCTGATCTAACTTTTTAGGTTGATCATTGCCCGGTCCACCATGCTCATTGTTCCTATCTTGCTCATTGCTTGGTCCATTGCTCCTAGTTTGCACCATGATTACTAATCAAAATCCTGAAAATATAGAGTTGCAACTTAGTGTCGTAGACATAAGGCCCTAGTGTTAAACCTAGAGCTTTGATACTAAATGTAAGGATCATGAACCAAAACAATCTCATAAAAATAATTAATAGCTCATTATCTCATAAACATGGAATAAAATAAATCAACTTCATTAGATAAATAAATGTCATAACACATCCTCATATCACATATGTGTAGTGCATATTCCACGTTAAAGCACATAATATAACAATATACAAAAATACAACTCAGGCTCTCATGCCATATAGACATCTAAATATACAATCTGGAAATATAAATACAAATAATAATACAAGAATAATGTGAGGACATAAATACATAGTCTTCGACTGCCACTTACCCTCACAGTCATCCGCAAGTCAAGAGACAAAAAGAAGGCTCAAGCGCTTTTCCGCCCAACCACAAAGCTTACGCTTCCCCGGAATTCTTCCTAACATGAAGAATACCTGACCTTGCACTAAGTACCTAGCAACCTAAAAAACAAATAGCAAGAGGGAATCCCAATGCAAGCCTAATATATCTATATTCATTTATATCATGAACATGCAATGCCCTACTATCAGGATATGGCAGAGAAACATATAAATAAATTTGCTAGGTAAATTTCATCCTATTTCAATGAACACATGGCTTTAGCCAAAGCACTGAACAAAACGGAAAATCTTGAAAAGAGGATTGTCCTTCTCTGTTGACCCATATTCAGCACCCTATCCTGGAAGGTAAACCCAATACAAACATAGAAGACAATAATACGCATAATCAAAGCTCATAAAAATAATTAAATACTCCTTTCTTTCATGCAAATGATTTTATGAACATCTTTCCTGATTTCCAATCTTTCATGCATATGACGGTAAATTATATATAATTATGCAATTTGTTTCCATTTAATGATATTACTCAATCATGATGCATCAATGAAAAAACATGCATTTCTTTACTCATTGTCATGCAAAATTTAATACTATTTTCCTTCCATGCAAATTGATCTTTGAGGATATTTCTAGATTTCAATCAAAACTAGTTTTATTTTTATGCAAAATAACTAATTTTAGATCAGAAATAAAATGTTACCGGTAAGAACTTAAAGGCAGTTACATGATGTTTGAAATTTATGCCTAAATTTACAAAGGTATTTTAATTTAAACTGACTGAGTTTTAAATTTTGATAACAGCAGGAAACCAAGGAAACACAGAAACTTTAAGATTTCCTACATGCTACTGAAACATGTGCGCTGTCCCACAACCTTTTGGTAATCAATTATATCCAAATAAAACCCAGATTTGGCTGTTCAGATTGAGGCACAGCTATGATTATGAACAGGTCGATGTTATTCATGTTTAAGAAACTCAATGTGCGCAGTCCATTATCAAAGCAGAATATTTTGAATATATGTGTTTTTATTTTTAATGAGACAATCCAAAACCAATATCTCTACAGCTACTGCTTTAATATATTCACAATAAGCGAACTTAAACCAATATCTCTACGGCTGCTGCTTCAATCTATTCACAATAAACTAAAAGTAGATCTAAAAATATTGGAGTTTTAGCGCGTCTAGATCCTTGAGCTGGATGCAAGACTTTCACATCCTTTTAAACGAAAATATTGGGGGTTTAGAGCGACTAGATTATTGGAGTTTGACACAAGACTTTACATGCTACTAATACCAGCGCCGCCCCTAAAGCATATGGCTTTAATTTTATGCAAGTAAAAATAAGGTTTTTGCTGTTCAGGGGGAGGCGTGGGTAAGACATGCTTCACTAATATAGGCGCCCTCTATGATTTTGCCCAGTTTTTAAAACAAATGATAAAAGTTTTTCTTTTTTCCTAAAAAACATCATGCACAGGAAGAAGCTACGCTGGCATGGAAAATAGCAGACATAATTTAATTAAAAGATTTAAAATAGAAACCTTCTTTCATGCTGGCGCCGCGGTTCCTCCTCTCCCTCCCCCTTCCCTAGACATTAATATCATTGCATAATCTACAAAATCAAAGCAAGTTTTATATATTGCCACGCCAGGCCTGGTAAAAAAGAGAGTTAAAATAGGCGAAAGAAGAATGGAATGGCGGTGCTAAGATTATTAACGCCAAGATAAGGTTAACAGATTTTGTGAACAGCTGTGTCCATATCAAAGCATGGTTGACTCTAAGTTTTTTGTGCTGGAAGATTTAACATTACAGGAAAAAAAAAATTATATGCAGGAAGAATTACTAAGCACCCTAGCTGCGCAAGTGAGGGAAATTGGCATATAAAGGTTGAATTAAGAATTGCCCAATCAAATCTTTTTCGCAGACATTCAATACAGATTATATTAAGGTAAAAGAGTCCAATCCAGAGAAATTGATAATCAAGCAAAAGAGGTAGCACGATAAATACCTCGTGCCCGAGCGAGTTGGAATACTGCTACCAAAATTCTGTCCTCTTCAATACAGTCGTGCCTGAGAAAAATGCTTGCTCTCTCCACAAAAATAACAGTCCTATCCCTACTATCTCTCCATTTGTCGATGAATATTTCCTTCGCTGCGATTGATCTCCGCCTCTAATTGTATTCCCAAAAAGAAATCTGTGTTTTTTTTTAAATTGTTCTCTCCCTTTTAACATTTAAAATTCCTTATACAAAATAACCGAACTTCAGTTCTTTAATCATGCAATGCGCATTAAATTTTAATTAGTTTTTATTTAATTTGATAAAATTAATTTAATTTTGATTTTTTTAAACAGCATTCGTTCAATAATATTCATAAATCTTTATCAATTTTAACTATTTATATTTTAATAACAAATTTAAATTAATTTTTATGCCGAAAAAAACGTGGGATTAAATCTGGGATGAATTGAAAATCGTTGATAATTAATACGCTGTGTATATCAAAACTTCTTTCTATGACGTTGTAGAACAAAACAAAAAACAATTAATAATCATTCTGTGTAATAATAATAATATAGGTAGTGGTAGTTAAATGTTGCGCACAAACATCTGCAGCCAATACTGAAATAAATAGGATGTGCACAAACATTTGCTAGCCAATACATGGAAAGAAATAGGATTCCCCAACTTGGAAATAAATAGGATTCACCAACATGAAAGACTGCTGCTAGAATTGTGGACCTTCAATAAATATTAAATCCTCCAATTTTGATCACCGCCTCACTTTTGATAAGTGCTCCAGCTTCTATATAAATGTAGTTAAATTGACTAATTATTGTGCACAATAACTCTTGGCGAGAAAGGCAATTACATCCAAATCATAGTGTTGGTGTTGTCAAATCTGATACTTCCTTACTTCATTAATTTCTTTCTCGAGTTACATTGTCCACCCTTGTTGCCATATTTAAACTTGTTTCGGTACATTTCTTGATTTTCAGAGACATCCATTGATATTCTTTACAAATTATCCATTGTTATTGTGTATGTGATGATGAAGAACCTAGCTCTCTCATTGAGGCACACTTCTACCCCTTGCAGAGACATTGTAGGCTGTCCATTCCACTTCTTGCGAGCTATCTACAGGCTGACGGGATCTAGCCCCTTTCCAGCCAGATGCATTGTTATATACCCTGCGATACCGGAGCTGATTTTTGTTTCCATGATTTTCCTGCTCACCCTCGGCATTTTCTAGAGGAGGACCGTAGGATTGACTGTATGTGGCAAACTTGTTGCCAGATCCTTCCTTACGTAATTACGTCCTTTTATCCACAAATTATCTAAATGCTCAACAACAAGGGCCTGAGTCTTTCTCCTTGAGATAGTATCAAACATCTGAGCTCAATTCCCACCCGAGAAATGCCGTGCTGAATGTTTCTATCATTAACACCATGAGTTCATATCCCACAAACAAAGTTAAAAAAATTAACATCCTTGGAC